>CM059445.1:1644476-1869868 GCA_030390025.1 Squalus acanthias | reverse complement strand
CTCTCTCTCTCTCTTTCCACACTCTATCACTCTCACACCCTCCCTCTCTCTCTCTTTCCACACTCTATCTCTCTCACACTCTCCCTCTCTCTCTATTTCCACACTCTATCCCTCTCACACCCTCCCCCCTCTCTCTCTCTCTTTCCACACTCTATCCCTCTCACACTCTCTCTCTCTTTCTCTCTTTCCACACTCTATCACTCTCACACCCTCCCTCTCTCTCTCTTTCCACACTCTATCCCTCTCACACTCTCTCTCTCTTTCTCTCTTTCCACACTCTATCTCTCTCACACTCTCCCTCTCTCTCTATTTCCACAATCTATCCCTCTCACACCCTCCCCCTCTCTCTCTCTCTTTCCACACTCTATCCCTCTCACATTTTCTCTCTCTCTCTGTCTTTCCACACTCTATCCCTCTCACACTCTCTCTCTCTTTCCACACTCTATCCCTCTCACTCTCTCTCTCTCTCTCTCTCTTTCCACACTCTATCACTCTCACACCCTCCCTCTCTCTTTCCACACTCTATCTCTCTCATACTCTCCCTCTCTTTCCACACTCTGTCTCTCACACCCTCTTTCTCTCTCTCTTTCCACACTCTATCACTCTTACACCCTCCCATCTCTCTCTCTTTCCACACTCTGTCCCTCACACTTTCTCTCTCTCTCTCTTTCCACTCTCCAGCCCTCTCACACCCTCTCTCTCTCTCTTTCCACACTCTATCCCTCTCACACCCTCTCTTTCTCTTTCTCTCTTTCCACACTCTATCCCTCTCACACTCTCTCTCTCTTTCCACACTCTATCTCTCTCACACTCTCCCTCTCTCTCTCTCTTTCCACACTCTATCCCTCACACACCCTCTCTCTCTCTCTCTCTTTCCACACTCTATCACTCTCACACCCTCCCTCTCTCTCTTTCCACACTCTATCCCTCTCACACCCTCCCTCTCTCTCTTTCCACACTCTTTCCCTCTCACACCGACCCTCTCTCTCTTTCTCTTTCCTCACTCTATCTCTCACACACCCTCTCTCTCTCTCTCTCTTTCCACACTCTATGTCTCTCACACCCTCCCTCTCTCTCTCTCTTTCCACACTGTCTCCCTCTCACACCCTCCCTCTCTCTCTTTCCACACTCTCTCCCTCTCACACCCTCCCTCTCTCTGTGTCCACACTCTCTCCCTCTCACACCCTCCCTCTCTCTGTGTCCACACTCTCTCCCTCTCACACCCTCCCTCTCTCTGTTTCTACACTTTCTCCCTCTCACACCCTCCCTCTCTCTGTGTCCACACTCTCTCCCTCTCACACCCTCCCTCTCTGTCTTTCCACACTCTATCTACCTCACCCCCTCCTCCCTCCCTTGTCCGCTTTTCGACGTGTATAGATGGCGTCTCGAGTTGTCGTTTACCTGCAGTATGTCCAGATGTTGCACTTCCTTCCTCTCAGTGGCTCCGTGCAGCAGGTCTTCTGGCAAACATCAGGTTAGTCAGGTTGTTGGCCTTCCACCGGGGAACCTGTTCAATATGTTATTGCAGGATGAGGACACCATAACTCACCCAGCCATTCTGTGATTATAAGATCATTTGAAGAGAAATTCAGTGCCTCGATGAAGACCTGTATGAAATGAGGCCGATGAAGAAAAGCTATCGATGGAAATGACCAAATGCTGTGTGGATCGTCCCTGAGCTGCTGGCTCTGTGGAAATGTGATACCCAGGGCAGCAGCCAATCCAGGATGAATAATGAAGGATGTAAAGTTAGATAGACATTCTGATTTCACATGATTTACAGGTGGGGAAAGGGCAGGTGAGGACTCTGCAAAGCCTTTCCTCGGAAGGTTGTGGTTTGGGAAGAGTTAGTAACCCAGTGGGTTGTTCCTGCTCTGTGGAAGGTTCAAGCTCCATAGGCCTAAATGGTCTTTCTCACTCCAGACTTTCTTATGTTCCTTTAAAGACTGCAATTACAGAGACACTCTCGGTGTTATTTTAACTTTGGATGACCGTGCGAAACGGACGCTGTCGAATTGGCCGCTCATTATACACACCGCCTGGCATTCCCGTCTATTGACTTTAGTGGAGAGGAAAATCAGGAGAACATAAGAACATAAGAAGTAAGAGCAGAAGTAGGCCATACGGCCCCACGAGCCTGCTCCGCCATTCAATAAGATCATGGCTGATCATCAACCTCAACTCCACTTTCCTGCCTGATCTCCATATCCCTTGATTCCCCTAGAGTCCAAAAATCTATCGATCTCAGCCTTGAATATACTCAAAGACTCAGCATTCACAGCCCTCTGGGGTAGAGAATTACAAAGATTCACAACCCTCTGAGTGAAGAAATTCCTCATCATCTCAGTCTTAAATGGCCTACCCTTTATCCGGAGACTATGCCCCCTAGTTCTAGACACTCCAGCCAGGGGAAACAACCTCTCAGCATTTACCCTGTCAATCCGCCTTAGTATCTTATGTGTTTCAATGAGATCACCTCTCATTCTTCTAAACTCCAGAGAGAAATAGACCCTGGTTAATCTGGCGGGGCGAGGTCCAATGGAGTGTCTCGGGGGCAGCCCAGGAGCAGATATATCTCGGGCCCATTGTATCATCATTTGCTGATGATACAAAGATAGGTGGGAAAGCAAATTGTGTGGAGGACGCAAAGTATCTCCAAAGGGATATAGATAGGCTAAGTGAGTGGGCAAAAATCTGGCAGATGGAGTTTAATGTGGGAAAATGCAAGGTTATCCACTTTGGTAGGACAAATAAAAAAGCAAATTAGTATTTAAATGGGGAGAGATTACAAAATGCTGAGGTACAGAGGGATCTGGGGTCCTTGTACATGAATTACAAAAAGTTAGCATGCAGGTACAGCAAGTAATTAGGAAGGCAAATGGAATGTTGGCCTTTATTGCAAGGGGGATGGAGTATAAAAGTAGGGAAATCTTGCTACAACTGTACAGGGTATTGGTGAGACCACACCTGGAGTACTGCGTACAGTTTTGGTCTCCTTATTTAAGAGGGATATACTTGCATTGGAGGCAGTTCAGAGAAGGTTCACTAGGTTGATTCCTGAGATGAAGGGGTTGTCTTATGAAGTAAGGTTGAGCAGGTTGGGCCTATACTCATTGGAGTTTAGAAGAATGAGAGGGGATCTTATTGAAACATATTAGATTCTGTGGCGGCTTGACAGGGTAGATGCAGAGAGGATGTTTCTCCTGGCTGGAGTGTCTAGAACTACGGGGCATAGTCTCAGGATAAGAGGTCGGCCATTTAAGACCGAGATGAGCAGGGAGGAGAAGGGGATGAAGAGGCTGGGGGTGAGTGGGGGACAATGGGAAGAAAGGATGATAGGAAGGGAGGAGGAAGACCAGGAAGAAGGAGGCAGGAGGAAAATGTTAGTAAGATAAATAATTAATTTAAAAAAAACATTTAGTTTGAGCACTCACATAATAGACTTGTTAGCAAAATTAAAGCCCATGGGATTAAAGGGACAGTGGCTGTGTGGATACGACATAGGCTGAGGGACAGAAAGCAGAGAGTGAATGATTGCTTTTCAGTCTGGAGGGACGTATACAGTGGTGTTCCCCAGGGGTCGGTATTGGGACCACTGCTCTTTCTGATATATATTAATGACCTGGACTTGAGTATACAGGGCATCATTTCAAAGTTTGCAGATGACACAAAACTCGGAAATGTAGTAAACAATGAGGAGGATAGTAACAGACTTCAGGAGGGCGTAGACAGACTGGTGAAATGGGCAGACACATGGCGGATTAAATTTAACGCAGAGAAGTGTAAAGGGATGCATTTTGGAAGGAAGAATGAGGAGAGGCAATATGAACTAAATGGTACAATTTTAAGGGGGGTGCAGGAACCGAGAGACCAGGGGGTGTATGTACACAGATCTTTGAAGGTGGTAGGACAGGTTGAGAAGACTGTTAAAAAAGCAAATGGGATCCTTGTCTTTATAAACCATGGAAGGAAGGATGTCACGCTAAACATTTGTAAAACAACAACAACAACTTGTATTTATATTGCGCCTTTAACATAGTAAAACGTCCCAAGGCGCTTCACAGGAGTATTTTAAGACAAAACAAATTTGACACCGATCCACATAAGGATAAATTAGGGCAGGTGACCAAAAGCTTGGTCAAAGAGGTAGGTTTTAAGGAGCGTCTTAAAGGAGGAAAGAGAGGTAGCGAGGTGGACAGGTTCAGGCAGGGAATTCCAGAGCTTAGGGCCTCGGCAACAGAAGGCACGGCCACCAAAGGTTGAGTGATTATAATCAGGGATCCTCAAGAGGACAGAATTAGAGGAGCGCAGATATCTCAGGGGGTTGTGGGGCTGAAGGAGATTACAGAGATAGGGAGGGGCGAGGCCATGGAGGGATTTGAAAACAAGGATGAGAATTTTGAAATCGAGGCGTTGCTTAACCGGGAGCCAATGTAGGTCAGCGAGCACAGGGGTGATGGGTGAACGGGACTTGGTGCAAGTTAGGACACGGGCAGCCGAGCTTTGGATGACCTCAAGTTTATGTAAGGTGGAATGTGGGAGGCCAGCCAGGAGTGCATTGGAATAGTCAAGTCTAGAGGTAACAAAGGCATGGATGAGGGTTTCAGCAGCGGATGAGCTGAGGCAAGGGCAGAGACGGGCGATGTTACGGAGGTGGAAGTAGGCGGTCTTAGTTATGCTGCAGATATGTGGTCGGAAGCTCATTTAAGGGTCAAATATGACACCAAGGTTGCGAACAGTGTGGTTCAGCCTCAGACAGATGTTAGGGAGAGGGATAAAGTCAGTGGCTAGGGAATGGAGTTTGTGGCGGGGACCGAAAACAATGGCTTCGGTCTTCCCAATATTTAATTGGAGAAAATTTTAGCTCTCCAGAACCGGATGTCGGACAAGCAATCTGACAATTTAGAGACCGTGGAGGGGTCGAGAGAAGTGGTAGTGAGGTAGAGCTGGGTGTCGTCAGCATACATGTGGAAACTGACGCTGTGTTTTTGGATGATGTCGCTGAGGGGCAGCATGTAGATGAGAAATAGGAGGGGGCCCAAGGATAGATCCTTGGGGGACACCAGAGGGAACGATGCGGGAGCGGGAAGAGAAGCCGTTGCAGGTGATTCTCTGGTTACGATTAGGCCTCAGCTGGAGTATTGTCTCATTGATTCCAAGGGCTTTAATTTTGCTTACTAACATTTTTTTCTGGCTTTCTTCTTCATGTCCGAGCATGACTTCCTCCCTTCCACACATGTAGCGAGCAGCGTTATAAAGTTTGCAGTAGATACAAAACTTGGCAACGTAGTAGATTGTGATGAGGATAGTTGTAGACTTCAGGATGACACAGACAGGATGGTGAAACGGGCAGAAGCATGGCAGATAGAGTTCAATGTGGAGAAGTGTGAAGTGCTGCACTTTGGGAGGACTAATATAGAAAGACAGTAAACTATAAATGGTACGATTTTGAAAAGTGTAGATGAGCAGAGAGACCTTGGTGTCCATACACACAAATCCTTAAAGGTGGCAGGGCAAGTTGATGAGGTGGTTAAAAAAGCAAATGGGTTACTTGGGTTTATAAATAGAGGAATAGAATATAAAAACAAAGAGATCATGCTCGGACTTTATAAATCACTGGTTAGGCCTCAGCTGGAGTATTGTGGACAATTCTGGGCCCCACACTTCAGGAAAGATGTAAAGGCCTTAGAACGGGTGCAGAGGAGGTTTACCAGGATGTTACCAGGGATGAGGGACTTCAGTTATGAGGAGAGGTTGGAGATGTTCAGACTGTTCTCCTTGGAGCAGAGAAGGTTAAGGGAAGATTTAATATAGGTGTTGAATATTATGAGGGCTTTTGAGAAAGTAGATGTGGAGACACTGCTTTCAGTTGCAGGAGGGTCGGTAACCAGAGGACACAGATTGAAGATCATTGGCAAAAGAACCAGAGGAGAGATTGTTTTTACGCAGCGAGTTGTTGTGATCTGGAACGCGCTGCCTGAAAGGGCGGTGGAAGCAGATTCAATAGTAACTTTCAAAAGGGAATTGGATAAATACTTGAAGAGGAGAAAATTCCAGGGCTCTGGGGAACGAGCGGGGGAGTGGGACTGATTGGAGAGCTCTACCAGAGAGCCAGCACAGGCAGGATGTGCCTTCTGTGTAAGATCCTATGATTAATAGCGCTCTGTAACTCGCACAGGGCCCGGGGCTAAAGCAACGGCGCGGGCGGCAAACTGGAGCAGGCAGAAGCACCGGCCCAGAGCAGCTGGGCAGATTAATAAAGGGGCTGAGTATCGGGCCAGGATTCGCAGTGGCCCAGAACCAGCGGCAGGTTGGGGCTCAGCGTGGGCGAGGGTGGGTGAGGGTGTGTGAGGGTGTGTGAGGGTGGGTGAGGGTGGGTGAGGGTGAGGGTGGGTGACGTTGGGTGAGGTTGAAAGTGGGTGAGGTTAGGTGAGGGTGGGTGAGTGTGGGTGAGGGTGAGGTTGGGTGAGGTTGAGTGAGGGTGGGTGAGAGTGGGTGAGGGTGGGTGAGGTTGGGTGAGGGTGGGTGAGAGTGGGTGAGGTTGGGCGAGGGTGGGTGAGGTTGGGTGAGGGTGGGTGAGGGTGGGTGAGGTTGGGCGAGGGTGGGTGAGGTTGGGCGAGGGTGGGTGAGGGTGGGTGAGAGTGGGTGAGGGTGGGTGAGAGTGGGTGAGAGTGGGTGAGGGTGGGTGAGAGTGGGTGAGGCTGGGTGAGGGTGGGTGAGAGTGGGTGAGGGTGGGTGAGAGTGGGTGAGGGTGGGTGAGAGTGGGTGAGGGTGGGTGAGGTTGGGTGAGGGTGGGTAAGAGTGGGTGAGGTTGGGCGAGGGTGGGTGAGGTTGGGCGAGGGTGGGTGAGGTTGGGTGAGGGTGGGTGAGGGTGGGTGAGGTTGGGTCGAGGTTGGGTGAGGTTGGGCGAGGGTGGGTGAAGGTGGGTGAGGGTGGGTGAGAGTGGGTGAGGGCTGGGTGAGAGTGGGTGAGGCTGGGTGAGAGTGGGTGAGGCTGGGTGAGAGTGGGTGAGGGTGGGTGAGAGTGGGTGAGGGTGGGTGAGAGTGGGTGAGAGTGGGTGAGGGTGGGTGAGGGTGGGTGAGGGTGAGTGAGAGTGGGTGAGGGTGTGTGAGAGTGGGTGAGGGTGGGTGAGGGTGGGTGAGGCTGGGTGAGAGTGGGTGAGGGTGAGAGTGGGTGAGGGTGGGTGAGAATGGGTGAGGGTGGGTGAGGTTGGGTGAGAGTGGGTGAGGGTGAGAGTGGGTGAGGTTGGGCGAGGTTGGGCGAGGTTGGGTGAGGTTGGGCAAGGGTGGGTGAAGGTGGGTGAGGGTGGGTGAGAGTGGGTGAGGGTGGGTGAGAGTGGGTGAGGCTGGGTGAGGGTGGGTGAGAGTGGGTGAGGGTGGGTGAGAGTGGGTGAGGGTGGGTGAGAGTGGGTGAGGGTGGGTGAGGTTGGGTGAGGGTGGGTGAGAGTGGGTGAGGTTGGGCGAGGGTGGGTGAGGTTGGGCGAGGGTGGGTGAGGTTGGGTGAGGGTGGGTGAGGGTGGGTGAGGTTGGGCGAGGTTGGGTGAGGTTGGGCAAGGGTGGGTGAAGGTGGGTGAGGGTGGGTGAGAGTGGGTGAGGGTGGGTGAGAGTGGGTGAGGCTGGGTGAGAGTGGGTGAGGCTGGGTGAGAGTGGGTGAGAGTGGGTGAGGGTGGGTGAGAGTGGGTGAGGGTGGGTGAGAGTGGGTGAGAGTGGGTGAGGGTGGGTGAGGGTGGGTGAGGGTGAGTGAGAGTGGGTGAGGGTGTGTGAGAGTGGGTGAGGGTGGGTGAGAGTGGGTGAGGGTGGGTGAGGCTGGGTGAGAGTGGGTGAGGGTGAGAGTGGGTGAGGGTGGGTGGGAATGGGTGAGGGTGGGTGAGGTTGGGTGAGAGTGGGTGAGGGTGAGAGTGGGTGAGGTTGGGCGAGGGTGGGTGAGGGTGGGTGAGAGTGGGTGAGGGTGGGTGAGAGTGGGTGTGGGTGGGTGAGGGTGGGTGAGGTTGGGTGAGGGTGGGTGAGGGTGGGTGAGGGTGGGTGAGAGTGGGTGAGGGTGGGTGAGAGTGGGTGAGGGTGGGTGAGAATGGGTGAGGGTGGGTGAGGTTGGGTGAGGTTGGGTGAGGGTGGGTGAGAGTGGGTGAGAGTGGGTGAGAGTGGGTGAATGTGGGTGAGGGTGGGTGAGGGTGGGTGAGGGTGGGTGAGGGTGAGAGTGGGTGAGAGTGGGTGAGGGTGGGTGAGGGTGGGTGAGGGTGGGTGAGGGTGGGTGAGGGTGGGTGAGAGTGAGGTTGGGCCGAGCTGAATGTTTAAGAGGAGAGGCCCACCTCTGGGATGCCTGAGGCAGGAGCTGTTCCTGGGTTTGGTAACGAAGGCGGGCAATGCAAAGCAGATTCGCTGTTAGTGGGGCACAGGTAGATGCCAAAGTTAACCTGCTAATAGCTCGAGCAGTTGGTGGGTCGCAAGGGGGAAATAAAAATATTAATATTGAAATATGAATATTAACTTTTAAAATGGTGAAGGAAATGGCAGAGACATTAAACAAATACTTTGTATCTGTCTTCATGGTAGAAGACACAAATAAAATTCCAGAAATAGTGGGAAACCATGGGTCTGGTGAGAATGAGGAAGTGAAAGAAATTCGCATTCGTAATGAAATTGCAGTGGAGAAATTAACGGAACTAAAAGCCAACAAATCCCCTGGACCTGATGGCCTACATCCTAGGGTTCTAAAAGAAGTGGCTGCAGAGATAGTGGATGCATTGGTTTCGATCTTCCAGAATTCTCTAGATTCTCGAATGCTCCCCATGGATTGGAAGGTAGCAAATGTGACCCCTCCATTTAAGAAAGGAGGGAGACACAAAATAGGGAACTACAGGCCAGTTAGTCTGACATCAGTAGTAGGGAAAATACTAAATCTATTATTAGGGATGTGGTAACAGGGCACTTGGAAAATCATAATGGCCCAGAAATAGATCTCGCTCTGTTCCCGCGGGGGTAAGGCTTTCCCGCGATCTCTCACCTCGCTTGTGCTTTTTCAGATCCAGCTCGCACGAACTTCATGTTCTAGAGATCAGCTGGGCAGTGCTTGCGTATCCCAGCGGCGTAGTGAATTCGTGCGAGCTGTGGGATCACGTGACTCAGTTAGAGCCAATGGCAGCACACCATCTTCCACACCACGTGGCTTGAGCAGTGGTGTAAGAGGGAGGGTTTTAAATTTTTGAGGCATTGGAACCAGTTTTGTGGTAGGTGTGACTTATACAAAAGGGACGGTCTACACCTGTGCAAAGATGGAACTGATGTTCTCGGGGTAATTTTTGATAAAGCAGTTCGGGAGCATTTAAACTAGTATGGCAGGGGGCTAGAAACCTATGTAGTGAAATAGAGGAAAGTGAAAGGCAGACAGAAATAAATGGTAAAAGAGTGAGGAACAAAAAACAAAGGGCCAAACTAATTCATAAAAAATGTGAGCATAAAAAAAGCCTGAGGGTTTTATACCTTAATGCGAGAAGCATCAGGAACAAGGTAGATGAATTAGCTGTGGAAATAGAGGTTAATAATTATGATCTAATTGGGATTACGGAAACATGGTTGCAGGGTGAGCAGGGCTGGGAGCTTAACATACAGGGGTATTCAGTATTTAGGAAGGATCGACGAAAAAGAAAGGGAGGAGGGGTAGCATTGCTGGTAAAAGAAGGGATAAATGCAATTGAAAGGAAGGATATTAACTCAGTTAATACAGAATCTATATGGGTGGAGCTAAGAAATAGCGAGGGGCGAAAAACATTAATAGGAGTGGTATATAGGCCTCCAAATAGTAAAATAGAGGTTGGGGAGGGCATCACGAGGGAAATTAGAGAAGCGTGCAATAAGAGCACAGCTGTCATCATAGGTGACTTTAACTTACATATAGATTGGAATAGCCTAATCAGTAAAAATAATGAGGAGGAGGAATTCCTTGAGTGTTTAAGGGATGGTTATCTGGATCAATATGTCGAGGAACCAACTCGGGAACAGGCTATATTGGACTGGGTACTGTGCAATGAGAAGGGACTAATTAGTAATCTTGTTGTACGGGGACCCTTGGGTCAGAGCGATCATAACATGATCGATTTCTCACTCGAAATGGAGAGCGAAGAAATTGACTCAGATACTAAGGTCCTGAATTTAAACAAGGGGAATTATGATGCCATTAGACGGGAACTGAGTAGGTCTGATTGGACAACGTTCCTGGGAGGACTGGAGGTAGATAAACAATGGCAAGCATTTAAAGATAGAATGACAAAATTGCAAAAATTGTTTATACCAATCTGGCATAAAAGGAAATCTAAAAAGGTGACTCAACCGTGGATAACAGGGGAAATTAGAGACAGCATAAAATCCAAAGATAGGGCGTATAAAATAGCCAAAAAAAGCGCCAGAGCGGAAGATTGGGAACAGTTTAAGATAGAGCAAAGGAGGACAAAGGGCTTAATCAAGAGGGGCAAAATAGCTTACGAAAGCAAGCTGGCGGAAAATATAAAAACTAACTCCAAAAGCTTTTATAAGTATATCAAGAGGAAAAGACTGGTGAAAACCAAAGTTGGCCCATTGCAGTCAGATACGGGGGAATATATAACGGGAAATAAGGAAATGGCAGACCAACTAAATGCATACTTTGGGTCAGTCTTTACGAAGGAAGACACAAAAAACCTCCCTGGGATATCGGGAAAAATAGGGACATTTGCAAAGGAGGAACTGACGCAAGTCAATATCTCTAAGGATATGGTGTTAAGGAAGCTAAAGGGATTGAAGGCGGACAAATCCCCAGGGCCTGATAACATGCATCCTAGGGTACTGAAGGAGGTGGCCCTAGAGATAGCGGATGCACTAAGTATGATTTTTCAGAATTCATTAGACTCGGGAACAGTGCCCATGGATTGGAGGGTAGCTAACGTTACCCCACTATTCAAAAAGGGGGGTAGGGAAAAAGCAGGTAATTACAGACCTGTAAGCCTTACATCAGTTGTGGGCAAAATGCTGGAGTCCATCATTAAGGATGAAATAGCGGAGCACTTAGCAAATGGGGACAGGATAGGACAGAGTCAACATGGATTTACAAAGGGTAAATCGTGCTTGACTAATCTATTGGAATTTTTGAGGGAGTAACTGGTAAAATAGATGGGGGAGAGCCAGTAGATGTGGTGTACCTGGACTTCCAAAGGCCTTCGATAAGGTCCCACATAAAAGATTAGCAGGGAAAATTGAAGCTCATGGGATAAAGGGGAAAGTATTGACGTGGATAGAGAACTGGCTGTCAGATAGAAAACAGAGAGTTGGAATAAACGGCTCATTTTCTGAATGGCAGGCAGTAACAAGTGGGGTACCACAGGGATCTGTCCTGGGTCCCCAGCTGTTCACAATTTACATTAATGACCTGGATCAGGGAGTCGGATGCAGCATTTCCAAATTTGCAGACGACACTAAACTAGGAGGGGGGGTGGGCTCAGAGGAGGAGACCAGGAAGCTCCAGAGCGATTTGGACAGACTGGGTGATTGGGCGGATAAATGGCAGATGCACTATAATGTGGACAAGTGCGAAGTTATCCACCTTGGGTGCAGGAACGGGAGGGCAAATTATTATTTAAATGGCAATAAATTGGGAGAGGGGGAAGTACAGAGAGACCTGGGTGTTCTTGTACACCAGTCACTGAAGGCGAGCATGCAGGTGCAACAGGCGATCAAGAAGGCAAACGGTATGCTGGCCTTCATAGCAAAAGGGTTGGAATACAGGAACAGGGATACCTTGCTGCAGCTGTACAGGGCACTGGTGAGACCACACCTCGAGTACTGTGTACAGTTTTGGTCGCCTCATCTGAGGAAAGATGTTCTTGCCATGGAGGGGGTGCAGCGGCGATTCACCAGGCTGATACCAGGAATGGCGGGATTGACCTATGAAGAGAGACTATGTAGTTTAGGGATGTACACACTGGAGTTTAGAAGATTGAGAGGGGACCTCATAGAAGTGTATAAAATTCTGACAGGTCTAGACAGACTAGATGCAGAAGGAATGTTTCCCTTGGCGGGTGAGAACAGAACTAGAGGACATAATTTAAGGATAAGGGCTAAACCATTTAGGACAGAAATGAGGGGGAATTTCTTCACTCAGAGGGTGGTGAACCTGTGGAACTCATTGCCACAGAGGGCAGTGTACGCCAGCTCATTAAATATATTTAAGAGGGAATTAGATATATTTCTACAGGCAAAAGGGGTTAAGGGTTACGGAGAGAAGGCGGGGACGGGATACTGAATTGGAGGATCAGCCATGATCTCATTAAATGGCGGAGCAGGCTCGAAGGGCCGGATGGCCTACTCCTGCTCCTATCTTCTATGTATCTATGTATCTATGTATTCATAAGTCTCACAGCACGGCTGTGAAATCTATGAATCTTACACCCCTCCAAAATAACAGCTAAACCTCAATTAAATTTTTTTAAAAACCCCATCACATTAATAAAATAAGTATAGTTAATTAAATTAACCATTTTAAATAAAAAATTTAAATTTTTGAAAAAATTTAAAATCTTTTAAAAAGTTATAAAAATAAACTTACCTGTCTTGAAAGTCTCTAAAAAAGATATACCTGTTAAAAAAAATTCAAAAAAATACTTAATTCACTACTTACCTTCTTAAAAGTGGGTCTTACTCCTCCTTTTTACATTTCCAAAATCTTCCGTACTTACCTGCGCGTCCAAAGCATGAAGTGCACAGTGTGCGCGCAGCCTGTAGCGCGCACGCGATGCACAGAGGACCCGCCCCCTTTTCAGAAGAGCAATTGCCGGTTTTCAGCGCATGCGCAGGGCATGCAGAAAACCGGCAATTGGAGTGGGAATACGCGAGAGTACGCAGTGCGTACTCTCGCGTCCCGTGATCAATTTTCGGCCCAATATGATTGGGCAGAGTCAACACGGATTTATGAAAGGGAAACGTGTTTCACAAATCTGTGAGTTTTTTGAGGTTGTAACTAACAGGGTAGATAAGGGGGAACCAGTGCATGTGGTGTATTTGGATTTTCAGAAGGCATTCGGTAAGGTGCCACACAGGAGATTATTACACAAAATTAGGGCCCATGGGATTGGGGGTAATATACTAGCATGGATTGAGGATTGGCTAACAGACAGAAAGCAGAGAGTAGGAATAAAAAGGTCATTTTCGGGTTGGCAGACTGTAACTAGTGGGGTACCGCAAGGACCAGTGCTTGGGCCTCAGCCTGTGGAGGGGCAGTGAATGACAGACCGCAACTTCAGGATTTCCGTGCTAGGCTGCACATGCGCTGAATCCTGAAGATGCAGTCAGTTTCAGAGGCGAAATGACAGTGAACGCTACTAGTTACTGTTATCAGGACCACAAATTCCGGGCTAATATATCCAAGTTTTTTTTTATTCGCTAATGGGATCTGGGCATCACTGGCATCTGGGCATCACTTTATTGGCCATCCCTAGTTGCCCTTGAGAAGGTGGTGGTGAGCCGCCTTCTTGAACCGCTGCAGTCCGTGTGGTGAAGGTACTCCCACAGTGCTGTTAGGGAAGGAGTTCCAGGATTTTGACCCAGCGACGATGAAGGAACAGTGATATACTTCTAAGTCAGGATGGTGTGTGACTTGGAGGGGAAATTGGAGATGGTGGTGTTCCCACGCGCCTGCTGCCCTTGTCCTTCTAGGTGGAAGAGGTTGCGGGTTTGGGAGGTGCTGCCGAAGAAGCCTTGGCGAGTTGCTGCAGTGCATCTTGTAGATGGTACACACTGCAGCCACGGTACGCCGGTGGTGGAGGGAGTGAATGTTTAAGGTGGTGGATGGGGTGCCAATCAAGCAGGCTGCTTTGTCCTGGATGGTGTCGAGCTTCTTGAGTGTTGTTGGAGCTGCACTCATCCAGGCAAGTGGAGAGTATTCCATCACACTCCTTACTTGTGCCTTGTAGATGGTGGAAAGGCTTTGGGGAGTCAGGAGGTGAGACACTCGCTGCAGAATACCCAGCCTCTGACCTGCTCTTGTTGCCACACTATTTATGTGGCTGGTCCAGTTAAGTTTCTGGTCAATGGTGACCCCCAGGATGTTGATGGTTGGGGATTCGGCGATGGTAATGCCGTTGAATGTCAAGGGGCGGTGGTTAGACTCTCGCTTGTTGGAGATAGTCATTGCCTGGCACTTCTGTGGCGCGAATGTTACCTGCCACTTATCAGCTCAAGCCTGAACGTCATCCAGGTCTTGTTGCATGCAGGCATGGACTGCTTCATTATCTGAGGAGTTGTGAATGGCACTGAACACTGTGCAGTCATCAGCGAACATCCCCATTTCTGACCTTATGTTGGAGGGAAAGTCATTGATGAAGCAGCTGAAGATGGTTGGGCCTAGGACAATGCCCTGAGGAACTCCTGCAGCTAAGATGATTGACCTTCAACCACCACAACCATCTTCCTTCGTGCTAGGTATGACTCCAGCCAGTGGAATGTTTTCCCCCTGATTCCCATTGACTTCAGTTTTATGAGGGCTCCTTGATGCCACACTCGGTCAAATGCTGCCTTTATGTCAAGGGCAGTCACTGTCACCTCACCTCTGGAATTCAGCTCCTTTGTCCATGTTTGGACCAAGGCTGTAATGAGGTAGGGAGCCGAGTGATCTTGGCGGAACCCAAACTGGGCATCAGTGAGCAGTTTATTGGTGAGTAAGTGCTGCTTGATAGCACTGTCGATGACACCTTCCATCACTTTGCTGATGATTGAGAGTAGACTGATGGGGTGGTAATTGGCCTGGATTGGATTTGTCCTTCTTTTCGTGGACAGGACATAGCTGGGCAAATTCCACATCGTCGGATAGTTGCCAGTGTTGTAGCTGTACTGGAACAGCTTGGCTAGAGGCGTGGCTAGTTCTGGAGCATAAGTCTTCAGGACGATAGCCGGGATGTTGTCGGGGCCCATTGTCTTTGCTGTATCCAGTGCGCTCAGCCGTTTCTTGATATCACGTGGAGTGAATCGAATTGGCTGAAGACTGGCTTCTGTGATGGTGGAGACCTCGGGAGTAGGCCGATATGGATCATCCACTCAGCACTTCTGGCTGAAGATGGTTGCAAACGCTTCAGCCTTGTCTTTTGCACTCACGTGCTGGGCTCCACCATCATTGAGGATGGGGATATTCATGGAGTCTCCTCCTCCTGTTAGTTGTTTAATGGTCCACCACCATTCACGACTGTTTGTGGCAGGACTGCAGAGCTTTGGTCTGATCTGTTGATTATGGGATCGCTTAGCCCTGTCTATAGCATGCTGCTTCTGCTTTTTAGCATGCATGTAGTCCTGTGTTGCAGCTTCCCCAGGCTGGCACCTCATTTATAGTTACGCCTGGTGCTGCTCCCAGCATGCTCTCTACACTCTTTATTGAACCAGGGTTGGTCCCCTGGCTTGGTGGTAATGGTAGAGTGAGGGATATGCTGGGCCATGAGGTTACAGATTGTGGTGGAATACAATTCTGCTGCTGCCCCACAGCGCCTCATGGATGCCCAGTTTTGAGCTGCTAGATCTGTTCTGAATCTATCCCATTCAGCACGGTGGTAGTGCCACACAACACGATGGAGGGTGTCCTCAGTGTGAAGACGTGACTTACTCTCCACAATGACTGTGCGGTGGTCACTGCTACCTATACTGTCATGGACAGATGCATCTGCGACAGGTAGATTGGTGAGGACGAGGTCAATTGTTTTTTCCCTCGAGTTGGTTCTCTCACCACCTGTCGCAGGCCAAGACTGGCAGTTATGTCCTTCAGGACTCGGCCAGCTGTGGTACTACCGAGCCACTCTTGGTGATGGACATTGAAGTCCCCCACCCAGAGTATATTCTGTGCCCTTGCTACTCTCAGTGCTTCTTCCAAGTGGTGTTCAACATGGAGGAGTACTGATTCATCAGCTGAGGGAGGGCGGTAGGTGGTAATCAGCAGGAGGTTTCCTTGCCCATGCTTGACCTGAAGCCATGAGACTTCATGGGGTCCGGAGTCAGTGTTGAGGACTCCCAGGGCCACTCCTTCCCGACTGTATACCACTGTGCCGCCATCCCTGGTGGGTCTGTCCTGCCGGTGGGACAGGATATACCCAGGGATGGTGATGGAGGAGTTTGGGACATTGGCTGAAAGGTATGATTCTGTGAGTATGACTATGTCAGGCTGTTGCTTGACTAGTCTGTGGGACAGCTCTCCCAATTTTAGCACAAGTCTCCAGATGTTGGTGAGGAGGAATTTGCAGGGTTGACTGGGCTGGGTGTGCCATTGCCGTGTCCGTAGCCGGTGCTGAGGTCGATGCCGGGTGGTCCGTCCGATTTCATTCTTATTATGTTTCGTAGCGGTTAGTTACAACTGAGTGTCTTGCTAGGCCATTTCAGAGGGCAGTTAAGAGTCAACCACATTGCTGTGGGTCTGGAGTCACATATAGGCCAGACCGGGTAAGGACGGCAGATTTCCTTCCCTAAAGGACATTAGTGAACCAGATGGGTTTTTACGACAATCCGATAGTTTCATGGTAATCATTACTGATGCTAACTTTTTGTTCCAGATTTATTTAATTAACTGAATTGAAATTCCCCAGCTGCCGGGGTGGGATTTGAACTCATGTCTCGGGATCATTAGTCCAGTGACATTACCATCCCCTTGTTTGCTGATGATACAAAGCTGGGTGGGAATGTAAGTTGTGAGGAGGATGCAAGGAGGCTTCAAGGGGGTATAGAAAGGCTAAGTGGTTGGGCAAGAATATGGCAGTTGGAATATAATGTGGAGAAATGTGAAGTTATCCACTTTGGTAGGAAAAATGGAAAAGCAGAGTATTTTTTAAATGGTGAGAGATTGAGAAATGTTGGTGTTCAGAGGGACCTGGGTGTCCTTGTACACGAATCACTGAAAGTTAACATGCAGGTACAGCAAGCAATCAGGAAAGCAAATGGTATGTTGGCCTTTATTACAAGAGGATTTGAGTATAAGAGTAAAGAGGATGAGTTCATTGAGTGTATTAGGGATGGGTTTCTTGAGCAGTATGTAACTGAACCGACCAGGGGGCAAGCAACCTTAGATCTGGTCCTGTGTAACGAGACAGGATTAATTAAAAATGTCCTAGTAAAGGATCCCCTTGGAATGAGTGACCATAACATGGTTGAATTCCATATTCAATTAGAGGGTGAGAAGGTTGGATCTCAAACAAGCGTGCTAAGCTTGAATAAAGGAGACTATGAAGGTATGCGAGCGGAATTGAGTAGAGTGGATTGGGAAAATAGATTAAAGGGTAAGACGACACATGATCAGTGGTGTACATTCAAGGAGTTATTTTACAACTTCCAAAAAAAATATATTCCACTGAAAAGAAAAGGGTGTAAAAGAAAGGACAGTCATCCGTGGCTAAGTAAAGAAATTAAGGATAGTATTCGACTAAAAACAAGGGCATATAAGGTAGCGAAATCTAGTGGGAGGACGGAGGATTGGGAAAACTTTAAAAGGCAGCAAAAAATAACAAAAAGATTGATTAAGAAAGGGAAGATAGATTATGAAAGTAAATTAGCAAAAAATATAAAAACAGATAGTAAGAGTTTTTATAGTTATATAAAAAGAAAAAGGGTGGCTAAAGTAAATGTTGGTCCCTTAGAGGATGAGACCGGGAAATTAATGGTGGGAAATATGGAGATGGCAAAAACACTGAATGAATATTTTGTATCAGTCTTTACAGTAGAAGACACTAAGAATATCCCAACACTGGACAAACAGGGGGCTATAGGGGGAGAGGAGCTAAACACGATCAAAATCACTAAGGAAGTGGTACTCGGTAAAATAATGGGACTCAAGGCGGATAAATCACCTGGACCTGATGGCTTACATCCTAGAGTCTTGAAGGAAGTGGCAGTAGGGATTGTAGATGCATTGGTAATAATTTTTCAAAACTCCCTGGATTCCGCTAAGGTCCCGGCAGACTGGAAAACTGCTAATGTAACACCCTTATTTAAAAAGGGCAGTAGACAGAAGGCTGGTAACTATAGACCGGTTAGCCTAACATCTGTGGTAGGTAAAATTTTGGAGTCCATTATTAAGGAAACAGTAACAGGACATTTGGATAATCATAATTTAATAGGACAAAGTCAGCATGGTTTTACGAAGGGGAAGTCATGTTTGACAAATTTGCTGGAGTTCTTTGAGGAAGTAACATATAGAGTGGATAAAGGGGAACCAGTGGACGTAGTGTATTTAGACTTCCAAAAGGCATTTGACAAGGTGCCACACAAAAGATTATTGCTTAAGGTAAAAAATCACGGGATTGGGGGTAATATTCTGGCATGGATAGAGGATTGGCTATCTAACAGAAAGCAAAGAGTTGGGATAAATGGTTCATTCTCAGACTGGCAATCAGTAACTAGTGGTGTTCCACAGGGGTCAGTGCTGGGTCCCCAACTCTTTACAATCTATATTAACGATTTGGAGGAAGGGACCAAGTGTAACATATCAAAATTTGCAGATGATACTAAGATGGGAGGGAAAGTAGTGAGTGAGGAGGACATAAAAAACCTGCAAGGGGACATAGACAGGCTAAGTAAGTGGGCAGAGATTTGGCAGATGGAATACAACACTGGAAAGTGTGAGGTGATGCACTTTGGCAGGAAAAATCCTAGAGCAATTTATTATCTTAATGGCAAGAAACTGGAGAGTACTGAAGTGCAAAGGGATCTGGGGGTCCTGGTGCACGAAACTCAAAAGGTTAGTATGCAGGTGCAGCAAGTGATTAAGAAGGCAAATGGAATGTTGGCTTTCATTGCTAGGGGGATAGAATATAAAAATAGGGAGGTATTGCTTCAGTTGTACAAGGTATTGGTGAGACCGCACCTGGAATACTGCATACAGTTTTGGTGTCCTTACTTAAGGAAAGACATCCTTGCTCTCGAGGCAGTGCAAAAAAGGTTCACTCGGTTAATCCCGGGGATGAGGGGGTGGTCATATGAGGAGAGGTTGGGTAGATTGGGACTCTACTCATTGGAGTTCAGAAGAATGAGAGGCGATCTTATTGAAACATATAAGATTGTGAAGGGGTTGGATCGGGTGGATGCGGGGAGGATGTTCCCGATGACGGGTGAGACGAGAACTAGGGGACATAGTCTTAGAATAAGGGGCTGCTCTTTCAAAACTGAGATGAGGAGGAACTACTTCACTCAGAGGGTGGTAGGTCCATGGAATATGCTGCCACAAAAAGCTGTAGAAGCTACAACATTAATTAAATTTAAAACAGAAATAGACAGTTTCCTAGAAGTAAAGGGCATTAAGGGTTACGGGGAGCGGGCAGGAATTTGGACATGAGTCTAGGTTCGGATCGGTCATGGCCCTGTGGGTAGTGGAGCGGGCCCAGGGACTGTGTAGCCTGATTCTGCTCCTATTTTGTGTGTGCAATTCTGTTAGATGCAGGAGATGGTTCTGTGATAGATAGTAGATTGGCAGTTAGGATCAGATCAGCCATGATCTTATTGAATGGCGGAGCAGGCTCGAGGGGCCGATTGGCCTACTCCTGCTCCTATTTCTTATGTTCTTATGTTATGTTACTGCAAATATACAGGGCCCTGGTGAGACCACACCTGGAGTATTGTGTACAGTTTTGGGTAGAGAAATTCGGCATATCAGCGCCTCCTGTTAGTGCCTGGGGGGGGCGGGGGGGGCGCTAACGGGGCGCTAATGGGTTTGCGGCAGGGCGGGGCAAATCCAACGCCGCACGCGACATTCACCCGGGATTCAGCGCTGCCGATAACATTGATCTGCAGCCGCTAAAGGCGTAGACGCTAAATGTTAACGGCCCAGATACAAAATTGACTGCCGCCCCCGCCTTAGCGCCGGGCGTGAACAACGGCAGGACGAGGAGGCGCGATGCAGTGGGACGGCCGCTGTAGGAGCGGGATTTAAAGGCATCAACATCTGGTTTGATTTTAGTCGCTACTCAATGCTGCCTTCTCAGTTTGACTGAGGGAAACAGCCGTTTTCACTGAGGTAAACACTTATTACTTTCAGGAGTGTTCTGGCTGCTCAAAACTTGTCACTTTCATTGTGCTGAGATTTCGAATTCCTACACTTGGTTACGTTAATGGGGGCTGTACTGGCGCTCGACCTCGCCCTCCAGCATCAACGTCGGAGGCAGCGGAGGCAGAGACAGCGATTGGAAAATGTGGCCAGAGGGAGGAGGGCCGACAGGGCTCTCAACAGGAGGCCTTACCCTCCCAGGGTATTCCGGGAGCGCTTCTCTGACATAAACTTAATCGAGGAGCAGTGTCTTCGCCAAGGAGGTGGTCACCGAGCTCTGCCACCTCCTGCAGCCAGACCTCCAGCCTCAGATCAGGACCACCACGGCTCTCTCAGTGGCAGTCAAGGTCACCGTCCCCCTCAATTTCTACACCAGTGGATCCTTCCAGTCTGCAGCAGGAGACATATCTAACATCTCGCAGTTCACCATCCATTGCTGCGTCCGGGAGGTCACAGAGGCTCTCTACAGTAGGAGAAGGGATTACATTTCCTTCCCCATGACCAGAGAGAAGCAGGATGAGCGTGCATGTGGCTTTGCCAGGGTAGCGGGCTTCCCCATGGTGCAGGGCGCCATTGACTGCACCCACGTGGCTTTACGGGCACCGCATAACAATCCTGAGATCTTCCGTAAGCGCAAAGGCTTCCACTCACTTAATGTGCAGTTAGTGTGCGACCACAGACAGCGAATCCTCACCGTCAATGCCCGCTATCCTGGCAGAAGCCACGATGCCTTCATCCTGTGCTAGACCAGTGTTCCAGCACTCTTCCAGCCACCACATCAAGCTCGTGACTGGCTGATTGGAGACAAGGGCTATCTGCTCTCCACCTGGCTCATGACTCCCCTCTGCAACCCCAACATTCTCGTCCAGCACTCATACAATGAGAGCCATGCTGCCACCAGGAACATCATCGAGCAGACCAGCGGGGTGCTCAAGCAACGGTTCCGCTGCCTTGACCGCTCGGGAGGAGCCCCCCAGTACTCGGCTGAGTGGGTGTCCCTGTCCATCTGTTGCACGCTGTCTGGTGTAGTCTCTGGCACTGACACTCACAACTTGACCATCATGAGAGCCCAGACATTGCCACCAGACATAGTGGCACCACCTCAGGAGGAGGAAGAAGGTGAGGAGGAGGAGGAGGAGGTATAGCAGAGAGGGAGGAGGCAGCCAACTCAATCGGCTTTCTGGAAGGGCGGTCCGTGACCGCCTCATCAGCCTGTGGTTCCAATAAATTCTACCCCACATCCTGGTTGCTGACCACATCCCCATCATTCCATCCATTTCGACTACAGATGGCCTTGCAGGACGCCCTCGACCAGCTCTGGGCCTGGAAGGCCCGGCTGTAGACTGCACCACCTCAGGCTGGGTGGCAGCAGTCTGGGCTGGCTGGATGACAGGCAGCGACAAGGGGAATGGCGGAGAGGCAGTGGTGGGAGCAGGAATGCTGTCACCCTGAGAGAGGACAGCAGGTTCCTGCTCCACTGACCCACTGCCACTCCCCTGGGACAGCACCTCAGCATCACGACCAATCTACTGGAGCACAGATTGCTGGCCTGCTGCGACACCGTGAGATCTCCGGTTGACTGTGGTGGACCCAGCGACGATGGCAGCAGTCAGAGCTGGCGTTGCATCAAGCTGAGACTGTATGAGAGCAGTCTGAGACTGGATGGCAGCAACCAGGGGGAGAAATTCGGTATCGCCCCGTTTGGGGCGCGATTATCGGACGGGCGCAAAGTTAGCGCCTGGCGCTAATTATCGCCTGCGACTGCAAACTTGCCTTTTATCGCCCCTGGAGGTGATTGGAGTGCTAAATCAGGCGCTGCACAACTGTCTTAAGGCGCAAAGGCCGAGGAGCGAGGCGCTACCTAGGAGTGCGGACACAGCGCAGGTGATGTCAGTTAGCGATGGAACACAGACACACTGGCGCCGGACAGCTCTTCAAGGGAAGGGTCGATGTTGCTCTCCAGCCACACCCTGCTCATTGGAGCCTTGAATCTCGGCCGCACCAAGTCCCGCTCAGTTACCCACTCATCACTCACTCAGTTACTCACTCATCACTCACTCAGTTACTCACTCATCACTCACTCAGTAACCCACTCATCACTCACTCAGTTACCCTCTCATCACTCACTCAGTTACTCACTCATCACTCACTCAGTTACTCACTCATCACTCGGTCAGTTACTCACTCATCACTCACTCAGTTACTCACTCATCACTCACTCAGTTACTCACTCATCACTCACTCAGTTACTCACTCATCACTCACTCAGTTACTCACTCATCACTCACTCAGTTACCCACTCATCACTCACTCAGTTACTCGCTCATCACTCACTCAGTTACTCGCTCATCACTCACTCAGTTACTCACTCATCACTCGGTCAGTTACTCACTCATCACTCGGTCAGTTACCCACTCATCACTCACTCAGTTACTCACTCATCACTCACTCAGTTAGTCACTCATCACTCACTCAGTTACTCACTCATCACTCGGTCAGTTACCCACTCATCACTCACTCAGTTACTCACTCATCACTCACTCAGTTACTCACTCATCACTCGGTCAGTTACTCACTCATCACTCACTCAGTTACTCACTCATCACTCACTCAGTTACTCACTCATCACTCGGTCAGTTACTCACTCATCACTCGGTCAGTTACTCGCTCATCACTCACTCAGTTACTCGCTCATCACTCACTCAGTTACTCGCTCATCACTCACTCAGTTACTCACTCATCACTCACTCAGTTACTCACTCATCACTCACTCAGTTACCCACTCATCACTCGGTCAGTTACTCACTCATCACTCACTCAGTTACTCACTCATCACTCGGTCAGTTACTCACTCATCACTCACTCAGTTACTCGCTCATCACTCACTCAGTTACCCACTCATCACTCGGTCAGTTACTCACTCATCACTCGGTCAGTTACCCACTCATCACTCACTCAGTTACTCACTCATCACTCACTCAGTTACCCACTCATCACTCAGTTACCCACTCATCACTCACTCAGTTACTCTCTCATCACTCACTCAGTTACCCATTCATCACTCACTCAGTTACCCACTCATCACTCACTCAGTTACCCACTCATCACTCACTCAGTTACTCACTCATCACTCACTCAGTTACCCACTCATCACTCACTCAGTTACCAACTCATCACTCGGTCAGTTACTCACTCATCACTCGGTCAGTTACCCACTCATCACTCGGTCAGTTACTCACTCATCACTCACTCAGTTACCCACTCATCACTCACTCAGTTACCCACTCATCACTCACTCAGTTACCCACTCATCACTTACTCAGTTACTCACTCATCACTCACTCAGTTACTCACTCATCACTCACTCAGTTACCCACTCATCACTCACTCAGTTACCCACTCATCACTCACTCAGTTACCCACTCATCACTCACTCAGTTACCCACTCATCACTCGGTCAGTTACCCACTCATCACTCGGTCAGTTACCCACTCATCACTCACTCAGTTACCCACTCATCACTCGGTCAGTTACCCACTCATCACTCACTCAGTTACCCACTCATCACTCGGTCAGTTACCCACTCATCACACGGTCAGTTACTCACTCATCACTCACTCAGTTACCCACTCATCACTCACTCAGTTACTCACTCATCACTCGGTCAGTTACTCGCTCATCACTCACTCAGTTACCACTCATCACTCGGTCAGTTACCCACTCATCACTCGGTCAGTTACCCTTCATCACTTACTCAGTTACTCACTCATCACTCACTCAGTTACTCACTCATCACTCACTCAGTTACCCACTCATCACTCGGTCAGTTACTCACTCATCACTCACTCAGTTACCCACTCATCACTCGGTCAGTTACCCACTCATCACTTACTCAGTTACTCACTCATCACTCACTCAGTTACTCACTCATCACTCACTCAGTTACCCACTCATCACTCGGTCAGTTACTCACTCATCACTCACTCAGTTACTCACTCATCACTCACTCAGTTACCCACTCATCACTCGGTCAGTTACCCACTCATCACTCGGTCAGTTACCCACTCATCACTCACTCAGTTACCCACTCATCACTCGGTCAGTTACCCACTCATCACTCACTCAGTTACCCACTCATCACTCGGTCAGTTACCCACTCATCACTCGGTCAGTTACTCACTCATCACTCACTCAGTTACCCACTCATCACTCGGTCAGTTACCCACTCATCACTTACTCAGTTACTCACTCATCACTCACTCAGTTACTCACTCATCACTCACTCAGTTACCCACTCATCACTCACTCAGTTACTCACTCATCACTCACTCAGTTAATCACTCATCACTCACTCAGTTACCCACTCATCACTCACTCAGTTACCCATTCATCACTCACTCAGTTACCCACTCATCACTCACTCAGTTACTCACTCATCACTCACTCAGTTACTCACTCATCACTCGGTCAGTTACCCACTCATCACTCACTCAGTTACTCACTCATCACTCACTCAGTTACCCACTCATCACTCACTCAGTTACCCACTCATCACTCACTCAGTTACTCACTCATCACTCACTCAGTTACCCACTCATCACTTACTCAGTTACCCACTCATCACTCACTCAGTTACCCGCTCATCTCTCGGTCAGTTACTCACTCATCACTCACTCAGTTACTCACTCATCACTCGGTCAGTTACCCACTCATCACTCACTCAGTTACCCACTCATCACTCAGTCAGTTACTCACTCATCACTCGGTCAGTTACCCACTCATCACTCACTCAGTTACTCACTCATCACTCACTCAGTTACTCACTCATCACTCACTCAGTTACTCACTCATCACTCACTCAGTTACTCACTCATCACTCGGTCAGTTACTCACTCATCACTCACTCAGTTACCCACTCATCACTCACTCAGTTACCCACTCATCACTCACTCAGTTACTCACTCATCACTCACTCAGTTACCCACTCATCACTCACTCAGTTACCCACTCATCACTCGGTCAGTTAGCCACTCATCACTCACTCAGTTACTCACTCATCACTCACTCAGTTACTCACTCATCACTCACTCAGTTACCCACTCATCACTCGGTCAGTTACCCACTCATCACTCACTCAGTTACTCACTCATCACTCACTCAGTTACCCACTCATCACTCACTCAGTTACCCACTCATCACTCACTCAGTTACCCACTCATCACTCACTCAGTTACTCACTCATCACTCACTCAGTTACCCACTCATCACTCACTCAGTTACTCACTCATCACTCACTCAGTTACCCGCTCATCTCTCGGTCAGTTACTCACTCATCACTCACTCAGTTACTCACTCATCACTCGGTCAGTTACCCACTCATCACTCACTCAGTTACCCACTCATCACTCACTCAGTTACTCACTCATCACTCAGTCAGTTACCCACCCATCACTCACTCAGTTACTCACTCATCACTCACTCAGTTACTCACTCATCACTCACTCAGTTACTCACTCATCACTCACTCAGTTACTCACTCATCACTCGGTCAGTTACTCACTCATCACTCACTCAGTTACCCACTCATCACTCACTCAGTTACCCACTCATCACTCACTCAGTTACTCACTCATCACTCACTCAGTTACCCACTCATCACTTGGTCAGTTACTCACTCATCACTCGGTCAGTTACTCGCTCATCACTCACTCAGTTACCCACTCATCACTCGGTCAGTTACCCACTCATCACTCCCTCAGTTACTCACTCATCACTCGGTCAGTTACTCACTCATCACTCACTCAATTACTCACTCATCACTCGGTCAGTTACCCACTCATCACTCACTCAGTTACTCACTCATCACTCACTCAGTTACCCACTCATCACTCACTCAGTTACCCACTCATCACTCACTCAGTTACTCACTCATCACTCGGTCAGTTACACACTCATCACTCACTCAGTTATCCACTCATCACTCACTCAGTTACCCACTCATCACTCACTCAGTTACCCACTCATCACTCGGTCAGTTAGCCACTCATCACTCACTCAGTTACTCACTCATCACTCACTCAGTTACTCACTCATCACTCACTCAGTTACCCACTCATCACTCGGTCAGTTACCCACTCATCACTCACTCAGTTACTCACTCATCACTCACTCAGTTACCCACTCATCACTCACTCAGTTACCCACTCATCACTCACTCAGTTACCCACTCATCACTCACTCAGTTACTCACTCATCACTCACTCAGTTACCCACTCATCACTCACTCAGTTACTCACTCATCACTCACTCAGTTACCCACTCATCACTCGGTCAGTTATCCACTCATCACTCACTAAGTTACTCACTCATCACTCGGTCAGTTACTCGCTCATCACTCACTCAGTTACCCACTCATCACTCGGTCAGTTACCCACTCATCACTCACTCAGTTACCCACTCATCACTCACTCAGTTACTCACTCATCACTCGGTCAGTTACCCACTCATCACTCACTAAGTTACTCACTCATCACTCGGTCAGTTACTCGCTCATCACTCACTCAGTTACCCACTCATCACTCGGTCAGTTACCCACTCATCACTCACTCAGTTACCCACTCATCACTCACTCAGTTACTCACTCATCACTCACTCAGTTACCCACTCATCACTCGGTCAGTTACTCGCTCATCACTCACTCAGTTAGCCACTCATCACTCACTCAGTTACCCACTCATCACTCGGTCAGTTACCCACTCATCACTCGGTCAGTTACCCACTCATCACTCACTCAGTTACTCACTCATCACTCACTCAGTTACCCACTCATCACTCACTCAGTTACCCACTCATCACTCACTCAGTTACTCACTCATCACTCACTCAGTTACCCGCTCATCTCTCGGTCAGTTACCCTCTCATCACTCGGTCAGTTACCCTCTCATCACTCACTCAGTTACCCCCTCATCACTCACTCAGTTACTCACTCATCACTCACTCAGTTACTCACTCATCACTCACTCAGTTACTCACTCATCACTCACTAGTTACTCACTCATCACTCACTGAGTTACTCACTCATCACTCACTCAGTTACTCGCTCATCAGTCGGTCAGTTACCCTCTCATCACTCACTCAGTTACCCACTCATCAGACACTCAGTTACTCACTCATCACTCACTCAGTTACCCACTCATCACTCACTCAGTTACTCACTCATCACTCACTCAGTTACTCACTCATCACTCACTCAGTTACTCGCTCATCACTCGGTCAGTTACCCACTCATCACTCACTCAGTTACTCACTCATCACTCACTCAGTTACCCACTCATCACTCACTCAGTTACTCACTCATCACTCACTCAGTTACCCACTCATCACTCACTCAGTTACCCACTCATCACTCACTCAGTTACTCACTCATCACTCACTCAGTTACCCACTCATCACTTGGTCAGTTACCCACTCATCACTCGGTCAGTTACCCACTCATCACTCACTCAGTTACTCACTCATCACTCACTCAGTTACCCACTCATCACTCACTCAGTTACTCACTCATCACTCACTCAGTTACTCACTCATCACTCGGTCAGTTACCCACTCATCACTCACTCAGTTACTCACTCATCACTCACTCAGTTACTCACTCATCACTCATTCATCAGTTACTCACTCATCATTCACTCAGTTACCCACTCATCACTCTCTCAGTTACTCACTCATCACTCACTCAGTTACTCACTCATCATTCACTCAGTTACCCACTCATCACTCACTCAGTTACTCACTCATCACTCACTCAGTTACTCACTCATCACTCACTCAGTTACTCACTCATCACTCGGTCAGTTACTCACTCATCACTCACTCAGTTACCCACTCATCACTCACTCAGTTACCCACTCATCACTCACTCAGTTACCCACTCATCACTCACTCAGTTACCCACTCATCACTCACTCAGTTACCCACTCATCACACAGTCAGTTACTTGCTCATCACTCACTCAGTTACCCACTCATCACTCACTCAGTTACCCACTCATCACTCGGTCAGTTACCCACTCATCACTCGGTCAGTTACCCACTCATCACTAACTCAGTTACTCACTCATCACTCACTCAGTTACCCACTCATCACTCACTCAGTTACCCACTCATCACTCACTCAGTTACTCACTCATCACTCACTCAGTTACCCGCTCATCTCTCGGTCAGTTACCCTCTCGTCACTCGGTCAGTTACCCTCTCATCACTCACTCAGTTACCCCCTCATCACTCACTCAGTTACTCACTCATCACTCACTCAGTTACTCACTCATCACTCACTCAGTTACTCACTCATCACTCACTAGTTACTCACTCATCACTCACTCAGTTACTCACTCATCACTCACTCAGTTACTCGCTCATCACTCGGTCAGTTACCCTCTCATCACTCACTCAGTTACCCACTCATCACTCACTCAGTTACTCACTCATCACTCACTCAGTTACTCACTCATCACTCACTCAGTTACCCACTCATCACTCGGTCAGTTACCCTCTCATCACTCACTCAGTTACCCACTCATCACTCACTCAGTTACTCGCTCATCACTCGGTCAGTTACCCACTCATCACTCACTCAGTTACTCTCTCATCACTCACTCAGTTACCCACTCATCACTCACTCAGTTACTCACTCATCACTCACTCAGTTACCCACTCATCACTCACTCAGTTACTCACTCATCACTCACTCAGTTACCCACTCATCACTCACTCAGTTACTCACTCATCACTCACTCAGTTACCCACTCATCACTCACTCAGTTACCCACTCATCACTCACTCAGTTACTCACTCATCACTCACTCAGTTACCCACTCATCACTTGGTCAGTTACCCACTCATCACTCGGTCAGTTACCCACTCATCACTCACTCAGTTACTCACTCATCACTGACTCAGTTACCCACTCATCACTCACTCAGTTACTCACTCATCACTCACTCAGTTACTCACTCATCACTCGGTCAGTTACCCACTCATCACTCACTCAGTTACTCACTCAGCACTCACTCAGTTACTCACTCATCACTCACTCAGTTACTCACTCATCATTCACTCAGTTACCCACTCATCACTCTCTCAGTTACCCACTCATCACTCACTCAGTTACTCACTCATCATTCACTCAGTTACCCACTCATCACTCACTCAGTTACTCACTCATCACTCACTCAGTTATTCACTCATCACTCACTCAGTTTCTCACTCATCACTCGGTCAGTTACTCACTCATCACTCACTCAGTTACCCACTCATCACTCACTCAGTTACCCACTCATCACTCACTCAGTTACTCACTCATCACTCACTCAGTTATCCACTCATCACTCAGTCAGTTACCCACTCATCACTCACTCAGTTACTCACTCATCACTCGGTCAGTTACCCACTCATCACTCACTCAGTTACTCACTCATCACTCGGTCAGTTACCCACTCATCACTCACTCAGTTACTCACTCATCACTCACTCAGTTACCCACTCATCACTCGGTCAGTTACTAGCTCATCACTCACTCAGTTACCCACTCATCACTCACTCAGTTACCCACTCATCACTCGGTCAGTTACCCACTCATCACTCGGTCAGTTACCCACTCATCACTCACTCAGTTACCCACTCATCACTCACTCAGTTACCCACTCATCACTCACTCAGTTACCCACTCATCACTCACTCAGTTACTCACTCATCACTCACTCAGTTACCCGCTCATCTCTCGGTCAGTTACCCTCTCATCACTCGGTCAGTTACCCTCTCATCACTCACTCAGTTACCCCCTCATCACTCACTCAGTTACTCACTCATCACTCACTCAGTTACTCACTCATCACTCACTCAGTTACTCACTCATCACTCACTAGTTACTCACTCATCACTCACTGAGTTACTCACTCATCACTCACTCAGTTACTCGCTCATCACTCGGTCAGTTACCCTCTCATCACTCACTCAGTTACCCACTCATCAGACACTCAGTTACTCACTCATCACTCACTCAGTTACCCACTCATCACTCACTCAGTTACTCACTCATCACTCACTCAGTTACCCACTCATCACTCACTCAGTTACTCACTCATCACTCACTCAGTTACCCACTCATCACTTGGTCAGTTACCCACTCATCACTCGGTCAGTTACCCACTCATCACTCACTCAGTTACTCACTCATCACTCACTCAGTTACCCACTCATCACTCACTCAGTTACTCACTCATCACTCACTCAGTTACTCACTCATCACTCGGTCAGTTACCCACTCATCACTCACTCAGTTACTCACTCATCACTCACTCAGTTACTCACTCATCACTCACTCAGTTACTCACTCATCATTCACTCAGTTACCCACTCATCACTCTCTCAGTTACCCACTCATCACTCACTCAGTTACTCACTCATCATTCACTCAGTTACCCACTCATCACTCACTCAGTTACTCACTCATCACTCACTCAGTTACTCACTCATCACTCACTCAGTTTCTCACTCATCACTCGGTCAGTTACTCACTCATCACTCACTCAGTTACCCACTCATCACTCACTCAGTTACCCACTCATCACTCACTCAGTTACTCACTCATCACTCACTCAGTTACCCACTCATCACTTGGTCAGTTACCCACTCATCACTCACTCAGTTACTCACTCATCACTCGGTCAGTTACTCGCTCATCACTCACTCAGTTACTCACTCATCACTCGGCTCAGTTACCCACTCATCACTCACTCAGTTACTCACTCATCACTCCGGTCAGTTACTCACTCATCACTCACTCAGTTACTCACTCATCACTCGGTCAGTTACCCACTCATCACTCACTCAGTTACTCACTCATCACTCACTCAGTTACTCACTCATCACTCACTCATTTACTCACTCATCACTCACTCAGTTACTCACTCATCACTCACTCAGTTACCCACTCATCACTAACTCAGTTACTCACTCATCACTCGGTCAGTTACCCACTCATCACTCACTCAGTTACTCACTCATCACTCACTCAGTTACCCACTCATCACTCGGTCAGTTAGCCACTCATCACTCACTCAGTTACTCACTCATCATTCACTCAGTTACTCACTCATCACTCGGTTAGTTACTCACTCATCACTCACTCAGTTATCCACTAATCACTCACTCAGTTACCCACTCATCACTCACTCAGTTACTCACTCATCACTCACTCAGTTACCCACTCATCACTCGGTCAGTTACCCACTCATCACTCACTCAGTTACCCACTCATCACTCACTCAGTTACCCACTCATCACTCGGTCAGTTACCCACTCATCACTCACTCAGTTACTCACTCATCACTCGGTCAGTTACTCACTCATCACTCACTCAGTTACTCACTCATCACTCGGTCAGTTACCCACTCATCACTCACTCAGTTACTCACTCATCACTCACTCAGTTACTCACTCATCACTCACTCAGTTACTCACTCATCCTCACTCAGTTACTCACTCATCACTCACTCAGTTACCCACTCATCACTCACTCAGTTACTCACTCATCACTCGGTCAGTTACCCACTCATCACTCACTCAGTTACTCACTCATCACTCACTCAGTTACCCACTCATCACTCGGTCGGTTAGCCACTCATCACTCACTCAGTGACTCACTCATCATTCACTCAGTTACTCACTCATCATTCGGTTAGTTACTCACTCATCACTCACTCAGTTACCCACTCATCACTCACTCAGTTACCCACTCATCACTCACTCAGTTACCCACTCATCACTCGGTCAGTTACTCGCTCATCACTCACTCAGTTACCCACTCATCACTCACTCAGTTACCCACTCATCACTCGGTCAGTTACCCACTCATCACTCGGTCAGTTACCCACTCATCACTCACTCAGTTACTCACTCATCACTCACTCAGTTACCCACTCATCACTCACTCAGTTACCCACTCATCACTCACTCAGTTACTCACTCATCACTCACTCAGTTACCCGCTCATCTCTCGGTCAGTTACCCTCTCATCACTCGGTCAGTTACCCTCTCATCACTCACTCAGTTACCCCCTCATCACTCACTCAGTTACTCACTCATCACTCACTCAGTTACTCACTCATCACTCACTCAGTTACTCACTCATCACTCACTAGTTACTCACTCATCACTCACTCAGTTACTCACTCATCACTCACTCAGTTACTCGCTCATAACTCGGTCAGTTACCCTCTCATCACTCACTCAGTTACCCACTCATCACTCACTCAGTTACACACTCATCACTCACTCAGTTACTCACTCATCACTCACTCAGTTACTCACTCATCACTCACTCAGTTACTCACTCATCACTCACTCAGTTACTCGCTCATCACTCGGTCAGTTACCCACTCATCACTCACTCAGTTACTCTCTCATCACTCACTCAGTTACCCACTCATCACTCACTCAGTTACTCACTCATCACTCACTCAGTTACCCACTCATCACTCACTCAGTTACTCACTCATCACTCACTCAGTTACCCACTCATCACTCACTCAGTTACTCACTCATCACTCACTCAGTTACCCACTCATCACTCACTCAGTTACCCACTCATCACTCACTCAGTTACTCACTCATCACTCACTCAGTTACCCACTCATCACTTGGTCAGTTACCCACTCATCACTCGGTCAGTTACCCACTCATCACTCACTCAGTTACTCACTCATCACTCACTCAGTTACCCACTCATCACTCACTCAGTTACTCACTCATCACTCACTCAGTTACTCACTCATCACTCGGTCAGTTACCCACTCATCACTCACTCAGTTACTCACTCATCACTCTATCAGTTACTCACTCATCACTCACACAGTTACTCACTCATCATTCACTCAGGTACCCACTCATCACTCTCTCAGTTACCCACTCATCACTCACTCAGTTACTCACTCATCATTCACTCAGTTACCCACTCATCACTCACTCAGTTACTCACTCATCACTCACTCAGTTACTCACTCATCACTCACTCAGTTCTCACTCATCACTCGGTCAGTTACTCATTCATCACTCACTCAGTTACCCACTCATCACTCACTCAGTTACCCACTCATCACTCACTCAGTTACTCACTCATCACTCACTCAGTTACCCACTCATCACTTGGTCAGTTACCACTCATCACTCACTCAGTTACTCACTCATCACTCGGTCAGTTACTCACTCATCACTCACTCAGTTACCCACTCATCACTCGGTCAGTTACCCACTCATCACTCACTCAGTTACTCACTCATCACTCGGTCAGTTACTCACTCATCACTCACTCAGTTACTCACTCATCACTCGGTCAGTTACCCACTCATCACTCACTCAGTTACTCACTCATCACTCACTCAGTTACTCACTCATCACTCACTCATTTACTCACTCATCACTCACTCAGTTACTCACTCATCACTCACTCAGTTACCCACTCATCACTAACTCAGTTACTCACTCATCACTCGGTCAGTTACCCACTCATCACTCACTCAGTTACTCACTCATCACTCACTCAGTTACCCACTCATCACTCGGTCAGTTAGCCACTCATCACTCACTCAGTTACTCACTCATCATTCACTCAGTTACTCTCATCACACTCGGTTAGTTACTCACTCATCACTCACTCAGTTATCCACTCATCACTCACTCAGTTACCCACTCATCACTCACTCAGTTACTCACTCATCACTCACTCAGTTACCCACTCATCACTCGGTCAGTTACCCACTCATCACTCACTCAGTTACCCACTCATCACTCACTCAGTTACCCACTCATCACTCGGTCAGTTACCCACTCATCACTCACTCAGTTACTCACTCATCACTCGGTCAGTTACTCACTCATCACTCACTCAGTTACTCACTCATCACTCGGTCAGTTACCCACTCATCACTCACTCAGTTACTCACTCATCACTCACTCAGTTACTCACTCATCACTCACTCAGTTACTCACTCATCCCTCACTCAGTTACTCACTCATCACTCACTCAGTTACCCACTCATCACTCACTCAGTTACTCACTCATCACTCGGTCAGTTACCCACTCATCACTCACTCAGTTACTCACTCATCACTCACTCAGTTACCCACTCATCACTCGGTCAGTTAGCCACTCATCACTCACTCAGTTACTCACTCATCACTCACTCAGTTACTCACTCATCATTCGGTTAGTTACTCACTCATCACTCACTCAGTTACCCACTCATCACTCACTCAGTTACTCACTCATCACTCACTCAGTTACCCACTCATCACTTGGTCAGTTACCCACTCATCACTCACTCAGTTACTCACTCATCACTCGGTCAGTTACTCGCTCATCACTCACTCAGTTACCCACTCATCACTCGGTCAGTTACCCACTCATCACTCACTCAGTTACTCACTCATCACTCGGTCAGTTACTCACTCATCACTCACTCAGTTACTCACTCATCACTCGGTCAGTTACCCACTCATCACTCACTCAGTTACTCACTCATCACTCACTCAGTTACTCACTCATCACTCACTCATTTACTCACTCATCACTCACTCAGTTACTCACTCATCACTCACTCAGTTACCCACTGATCACTCGGTCAGTTACCCACTCATCACTCACTCAGTTACTCACTCATCACTCGGTCAGTTACTCGCTCATCACTCACTCAGTTACCCACTCATCACTCGGTCAGTTACCCACTCATCACTCACTCAGTTACCCACTCATCACTCACTCAGTTACCCACTCATCACTCGGTCAGTTACTCGCTCATCACTCACTCAGTTACCCACTCATCACTCGGTCAGTTACCCACTCATCACTCGGTCAATTACCCACTCATCACTCACTCAGTTACCCACTCATCATTCACTCAGTTACCCACTCATCACTCACTCAGTTACTCACTCATCACTCACTCAGTTACCCGCTCATCTCTCGGTCAGTTACCCTCTCATCACTCGGTCAGTTACCCTCTCATCACTCACTCAGTTACCCTCTCATCACTCACTCAGTTACCCACTCATCACTCACTCAGTTACCCACTCATCACTCACTCAGTTACCCACTCATCACTCGGTCAGTTACCCACTCATCACTCACTCAGTTACTCACTCATCACTCGGTCAGTTACTCACTCATCACTCACTCAGTTACTCACTCATCACTCGGTCAGTTACCCACTCATCACTCACTCAGTTACTCACTCATCACTCACACAGTTACTCACTCATCACTCACTCAGTTACTCACTCATCACTCACTCAGTTACTCACTCATCCACTCACTCAGTTACCACTCATCACTCACTCAGTTACTCACTCATCACTCGGTCAGTTACCCACTCATCACTCACTCAGTTACTACCACTCATCACTCACTCAGTTACCCACTCATCACTCGGTCCAGTTAGCCACTCATCACTCACTCAGTTACTCACTCATCATTCACTCAGTTACTCACTCATCATTCGGTTAGTTACTCACTCATCACTCACTCAGTTATCCACTCATCACTCACTCAGTTACCCACTCATCACTCACTCAGTTACTCACTCATCACTCACTCAGTTACCCACTGATCACTCGGTCAGTTACCCACTCATCACTCACTCAGTTACTCACTCATCACTCGGTCAGTTACTCGCTCATCACTCACTCAGTACCCACTCATCACTCGTGTCAGTTACCCACTCATCACTCACTCAGTTACCCACTCATCACTCACTCAGTTACCCACTCATCACTCGGTCAGTTACTCGCTCATCACTCACTCAGTTACCCACTCATCATTCGGTCAGTTACCCACTCATCACTCGGTCAATTACCCACTCATCACTCACTCAGTTACCCACTCATCATTCACTCAGTTACCCACTCATCACTCACTCAGTTACTCACTCATCACTCACTCAGTTACCCGCTCATCACTCGGTCAGTTACCCTCTCATCACTCACTCAGTTACCCCCTCATCACTCACTCAGTTACCCTCTCATCACTCGGTCAGTTACCCTCTCATCACTCACTCAGTTACCCCCTCATCACTCACTCAGTTACTCACTCATCACTCACTCAGTTACTCACTCATCACTCACTCAGTTACTCACGCATCACTCACTCAGTTACTCACTCATCTCTCACTCAGTTACCCACTCATCACTCACTCAGTTACTCACTCATCACTCACTCAGTTACTCACTCATCACTCACTCAGTTACTCGCTCATCACTCACTCAGTTACTCACTTCATCACTCACACAGGGGTTACACCACTCATCACTCACTAGTTACTCAACTCATCACTCACTCAGTTACTCACTCATCACTCACTCAGTACGCGCTCATAACTCGGGTCAGTTACCCTCTCATCACTCCTCAGTTACCCACTCATCACTCACTCAGTTACTCCTCATCACTCACTCAGTTACCCACTCATCACCTACTCAGTTTACTCACTCAATCACCCACTCAGTTACTCGGGCTCATCACTCGGTCAGTTACCCACTCATCACTCACTCAGTACTCTCTCATCACTCACTCAGTACCCACTCAGCACTCACTAGTTGCTCACACATCACTCACGCAGTTACCACTCATCACTCACTCAGTTACTCACTCATCACTCACTCAGTTACCACTCATCACTCACTCAGTTACTCACTCATCACTCACTCAGTTACCCACTCATCACTCACTCAGTTACCCACTCATCACTCACTCAGTTACTCACTCATCACTCACTCAGTTACCCACTCATCACTCGGTCAGTTACCCACTCATCACTCGGTCAGTTACCCACTCATCACTCACTCAGTTACTCACTCATCACTCACTCAGTTACCCACTCATCACTCACTCAGTTACTCACTCATCACTCACTCAGTTACTCACTCATCACTCGGTCAGTTACCCACTCATCACTCACTCAGTTACTCACTCATCACTCACTCAGTTACTCACTCATCACTCACTCAGTTACTCACTCATCATTCACTCAGTTACCCACTCATCACTCTCTCAGTTACCCACTCATCACTCACTCAGTTACTCACTCATCATTCACTCAGTTACCCACTCATCACTCACTCAGTTACTCACTCATCACTCACTCAGTTACTCACTCATCACTCACTCAGTTTCTCACTCATCACTCGGTCAGTTACTCACTCATCACTCACTCAGTTACCCACTCATCACTCACTCAGTTACCCACTCATCACTCACTCAGTTACTCACTCATCACTCACTCAGTTACCCACTCATCACTTGGTCAGTTACCCACTCATCACTCACTCAGTTACTCACTCATCACTCGGTCAGTTACTCACTCATCACTCACTCAGTTACTCACTCATCACTCACTCAGTTACTCACTCATCACTCACTCAGTTACTCACTCATCACTCACTCAGTTACTCACTCATCACTCACTCAGTTACCCACTCATCACTCACTCAGTTACTCACTCATCACTCACTCAGTTACTCACTCATCACTCACTCAGTTACTCGCTCATCACTCGGTCAGTTACCCTCTCATCACTCACTCAGTTACCCACTCATCACTCACTCAGTTACTCACTCATCCCTCACTCAGTTACCCACTCATCACTCACTCAGTTACTCACTCATCACTCACTCAGTTACTCGCTCATCACTCGGTCAGTTACCCACTCATCACTCACTCAGTTACTCTCTCATCACTCACTCAGTTACCCACTCATCACTCACTCAGTTACTCACTCATCACTCACTCAGTTACTCACTCATCACTCACTCAGTTACTCACTCATCACTCACTAGTTACCACTCATCACTCACTGAGTTACTCACTCATCACTCACTCAGTTACTCGCTCATCACTCGGTCAGTTACCCTCTCATCACTCACTCAGTTACCCACTCATCACTCACTCAGTTACTCACTCATCACTCAGCTCAGTTACCCACTCATCACTCACTCAGTTACTCACTCATCACTCACTCAGTTACTCACTCATCACTCACTCAGTTACTCACTCATCACTCACTCAGTTACCCACTCATCACTCATCACTCGGTCAGTTACCCACTCATCACTCACTCAGTTACTCACTCATCACTCACTCAGTTACCCACTCATCACTCACTCAGTTACTCACTCATCACTCACTCAGTTACTCAACTCATCACTCAGCTCAGTTACCCCACTCATCACTCACTCAGTTACTCACTCATCACTCACTCAGTTACTCACTCATCACTCACTCAGTTACTCAACCTCATCACTCACTCAGTTACCCACTCATCACTCACTCCTTACTCACTCATCATTCACTCAGTTACCCACTCATCACTCACTCAGTTACTCACTCATCACTCACTCAGTTACTCACTCATCACTCACTCAGTTACTCACTCATCACTCGGTCAGTTACTCACTCATCACTCACTCAGTTACCCACTCATCACTCACTCAGTTACCCACTCATCACTCACTCAGTTACTCACTCATCACTCACTCAGTTACCCACTCATCACTTGGTCAGTTACCCACTCATCACTCACTCAGTTACTCACTCATCACTCGGTCAGTTACTCGCTCATCACTCACTCAGTTACCCACTCATCACTCGGTCAGTTACCCACTCATCACTCACTCAGTTACTCACTCATCACTCGGTCAGTTACTCACTCATCACTCACTCAGTTACTCACTCATCACTCGGTCAGTTACCCACTCATCACTCACTCAGTTACTCACTCATCACTCACTCAGTTACTCACTCATCACTCACTCATTTACTCACTCATCACTCACTCAGTTACTCACTCATCACTCACTCAGTTACCCACTCATCACTCACTCAGTTACTCACTCATCACTCGGTCAGTTACCCACTCATCACTCACTCAGTTACTCACTCATCACTCACTCAGTTCCTCACTCATCACTCACTCAGTTACTCACTCATCACTCACTCAGTTACTCACTCATCACTCACTCAGTTACCCACTCATCACTCACTCAGTTACTCACTCATCACTCACTCAGTTACCCACTCATCACTCGGTCAGTTAGCCACTCATCACTCACTCAGTTACTCACTCATCACTCACTCAGTTACTCACTCATCACTCACTCATTTACTCACTCATCACTCACTCAGTTACTCACTCATCACTCACTCAGTTACCCACTCATCACTCACTCAGTTACTCACTCATCACTCGGTCAGTTACCCACTCATCACTCACTCAGTTACTCACTCATCACTCACTCAGTTACTCACTCATCACTCGGTCAGTTACTCACTCATCACTCACTCAGTTATCCACTCATCACTCACTCAGTTACCCACTCATCACTCACTCAGTTACTCACTCATCACTCACTCAGTTACCCACTCATCACTCGGTCAGTTACCCACTCATCACTCACTCAGTTACCCACTCATCACTCACTCAGTTACCCACTCATCACTCGGTCAGTTACCCACTCATCACTCACTCAGTTACTCACTCATCACTCGGTCAGTTACTCGCTCATCACTCACTCAGTTACCCACTCATCACTCGGTCAGTTACCCACTCATCACTCACTCAGTTACCCACTCATCACTCACTCAGTTACCCACTCATCACTCGGTCAGTTACTCGCTCATCACTCACTCAGTTACCCACTCATCACTCGGTCAGTTACCCACTCATCACTCGGTCAATTACCCACTCATCACTCACTCAGTTACCCACTCATCATTCACTCAGTTACCCACTCATCACTCACTCAGTTACTCACTCATCACTCACTCAGTTACCCGCTCATCTCTCGGTCAGTTACCCTCTCATCACTCGGTCAGTTACCCTCTCATCACTCACTCAGTTACCCCCTCATCACTCACTCAGTTACTCACTCATCACTCACGCAGTTACTCACTCATCACTCACTCAGTTACTCACGCATCACTCACTCAGTTACTCACTCATCTCTCACTCAGTTACCCACTCATCACTCACTCAGTTACTCACTCATCACTCACTCAGTTACTCACTCATCACTCACTCAGTTACTCGCTCATCACTCACTCAGTTACTCACTCATCACTCACTCAGTTACCCACTCATCACTCACTAGTTACTCACTCATCACTCACTCAGTTACTCACTCATCACTCACTCAGTTACTCGCTCATAACTCGGTCAGTTACCCTCTCATCACTCACTCAGTTACCCACTCATCACTCACTCAGTTACTCACTCATCACTCACTCAGTTACCCACTCATCACTCACTCAGTTACTCACTCATCACTCACTCAGTTACTCGCTCATCACTCGGTCAGTTACCCACTCATCACTCACTCAGTTACTCTCTCATCACTCACTCAGTTACCCACTCATCACTCACTCAGTTACTCACTCATCACTCACTCAGTTACCCACTCATCACTCACTCAGTTACCCACTCATCACTCACTCAGTTACTCACTCATCACTCACTCAGTTACCCACTCATCACTCACTCAGTTACTCACTCATCACTCACTCAGTTACCCACTCATCACTCACTCAGTTACCTACTCATCACTCACTCAGTTACTCACTCATCACTCACTCAGTTACCCACTCATCACTTGGTCAGTTACCCACTCATCACTCGGTCAGTTACCCACTCATCACTCACTCAGTTACTCACTCATCACTCACTCAGTTACCCACTCATCACTCACTCAGTTACTCACTCATCACTCACTCAGTTACTCACTCATCACTCGGTCAGTTACCCACTCATCACTCACTCAGTTACTCACTCATCACTCTATCAGTTACTCACTCATCACTCACACAGTTACTCACTCATCACTCACTCAGTTACCCACTCATCACTCGGTCAGTTACCCACTCATCACTCACTCAGTTACTCACTCATCACTCACTCAGTTACCCACTCATCACTCACTCAGTTACTCACTCATCACTCACTCAGTTACTCACTCATCACTCACTCAGTTTCTCACTCATCACTCGGTCAGTTACTCACTCATCACTCACTCAGTTACCCACTCATCACTCACTCAGTTACCCACTCATCACTCACTCAGTTACTCACTCATCACTCACTCAGTTACCCACTCATCACTTGGTCAGTTACCCACTCATCACTCACTCAGTTACTCACTCATCACTCGGTCAGTTACTCGCTCATCACTCACTCAGTTACTCCACTCATCACTCACTCAGTTACTCACTCATCACTCACTCAGTTACTCACTCATCACTCGGTCAGTTACTCACTCATCACTCACTCAGTTACCCACTCATCACTCGTCAGTTACTCACTCATCACTCACTCAGTTACTCACTCATCACTCACTCAGTTACTCGCTCATCACTCACTCAGTTACACACTCATCACTCACTCAGTTACTCACTCATCACTCACTCAGTTACTCCACTCATCACTCACTCAGTTACTCACTCATCACTCACGGTCAGTTACCCACTCATCACTCACTCAGTTACTCACTCATCACTCACTCAGTTACTCCTCATCACTCGGTCAGTTACCCACTCATCACTCACTCAGTTACTCTCTCATCACTCACTCAGTTACCCTCAATCACTCACTAGTTACCACGTCATCACTCACTCAGTTACTCACTCATCACTCACTCAGTTACCCACTCATCACTCACTCAGTTACTCACTCATCACTCACTCAGTTACCCACTCATCACTCACTCAGTTACTCGCTCATCACTCACTCAGTTACCCACTCATCACTCACTCAGTTACCTCACTCATCACTCACTCAGTTACTCACTCATCACTCACTCAGTTACCCACTCATCACTTGGTCAGTTACCCACTCATCACTCGGTCATTACCCACTCATCACTCACTCAGTTACCCACTCATCACTCACTCAGTTACCCACTCATCACTCACTCAGTTACTCACTCATCACTCACTCAGTTACTCCATCCATCACTCGACTCAGTTACCCCACTCATCACTCACTCAGTTACTCACTCATCACTCACTCAGTTACTCACTCATCACTCCACTCAGTTACCACTCATCACTCACTCAGTTACTCCACTCATCACTCTCTCAGTTACCACTCATCACTCACTCAGTTACTCACTCATCACTCACTCAGTTACCCACTCATCATCGGTCAGTTAGCCACTCATCACTCACTCAGTTACTCACTCATCATTCACTCAGTTACTCACTCATCACTCGGTTAGTTACTCACTCATCACTCACTCAGTTATCCACTCATCACTCATTCAGTTACCCACTCATCACTCACTCAGTTACTCACTCATCACTCACTCAGTTACCCACTCATCACTCGGTCAGTTACCCACTCATCACTCACTCAGTTACCCACTCATCACTCACTCAGTTACCCACTCATCACTCGGTCAGTTACCCACTCATCACTCACTCAGTTACTCACTCATCACTCGGTCAGTTACTCACTCATCACTCACTCAGTTACTCACTCATCACTCGGTCAGTTACCCACTCATCACTCACTCAGTTACTCACTCATCACTCACTCAGTTACTCACTCATCACTCACTCAGTTACTCACTCATCACTCACTCAGTTACTCACTCATCACTCACTCAGTTACCCACTCATCACTCACTCAGTTACTCACTCATCACTCGGTCAGTTACCCACTCATCACTCACTCAGTTACTCACTCATCACTCACTCAGTTACCCACTCATCACTCGGTCAGTTAGCCACTCATCACTCACTCAGTTACTCACTCATCACTCACTCAGTTACTCACTCATCACTCGGTCAGTTACTCACTCATCACTCACTCAGTTATCCACTCATCACTCACTCAGTTACCCACTCATCACTCACTCAGTTACTCACTCATCACTCACTCAGTTACCCACTCATCACTCGGTCAGTTACCCACTCATCACTCACTCAGTTACTCACTCATCACTCGGTCAGTTACTCGCTCATCACTCACTCAGTTACCCACTCATCACTCGGTCAGTTACCCACTCATCACTCACTCAGTTACCCACTCATCACTCACTCAGTTACCCACTCATCACTCGGTCAGTTACTCGCTCATCACTCACTCAGTTACCCACTCATCACTCGGTCAGTTACCCACTCATCACTCGGTCAATTACCCACTCATCACTCACTCAGTTACCCACTCATCATTCACTCAGTTACCCACTCATCACTCACTCAGTTACTCACTCATCACTCACTCAGTTACCCGCTCATCTCTCGGTCAGTTACCCTCTCATCACTCGGTCAGTTACCCTCTCATCACTCACTCAGTTACCCCCTCATCACTCACTCAGTTACTCACTCATCACTCACTCAGTTACTCACTCATCACTCACTCAGTTACTCACGCATCACTCACTCAGTTACTCACTCATCACTCACTCAGTTACCCACTCATCACTCACTCAGTTACTCACTCATCACTCACTCAGTTACTCACTCATCACTCACTCAGTTACTCGCTCATCACTCACTCAGTTACTCACTCATCACTCACTCAGTTACCCACTCATCACTCACTCAGTTACTCACTCATCACTCGGTCAGTTACCCACTCATCACTCACTCAGTGACTCACTCATCACTCACTCAGTTACCCACTCATCACTCGGTCAGTTACTCACTCATCACTCGGTCAGTTACCCACTCATCACTCACTCAGTGACTCACTCATCACTCACTCAGTTACCCACTCATCACTCGGTCAGTTAGCCACTCATCACTCACTCAGTTACTCACTCATCATTCACTCAGTTACTCACTCATCACTCGGTTAGTTACTCACTCATCACTCACTCAGTTATCCACTCATCACTCACTCAGTTACCCACTCATCACTCACTCAGTTACTCACTCATCACTCGGTCAGTTAGCCACTCATCACTCACTCAGTTACTCACTCATCATTCGGTTAGTTACTCACTCATCACTCACTCAGTTATCCACTCATCACTCACTCAGTTACCCACTCATCACTCACTCAGTTACTCACTCATCACTCACTCAGTTACCCACTGATCACTCGGTCAGTTACCCACTCATCACTCACTCAGTTACTCACTCATCACTCGGTCAGTTACTCGCTCATCACTCACTCAGTTACCCACTCATCACTCGGTCAGTTACCCACTCATCACTCACTCAGTTACCCACTCATCACTCACTCAGTTACCCACTCATCACTCGGTCAGTTACTCGCTCATCACTCACTCAGTTACCCACTCATCACTCGGTCAGTTACCCACTCATCACTCGGTCAATTACCCACTCATCACTCACTCAGTTACCCACTCATCATTCACTCAGTTACCCACTCATCACTCACTCAGTTACTCACTCATCACTCACTCAGTTACCCGCTCATCTCTCGGTCAGTTACCCTCTCATCACTCGGTCAGTTACCTCTCATCAACTCACTCAGTTACCCCCTCATCACTCACTCAGTTACTCACTCATCACTCACTCAGTTACTCACTCATCACTCACTCAGTTACTCACGCATCACTCACTCAGTTACTCACTCATCTCTCACTCAGTTACCCACTCATCACTCACTCAGTTACTCACTCATCACTCACTCAGTTACTCACTCATCACTCACTCAGTTACTCGCTCATCACTCACTCAGTTACTCACTCATCACTCACTCAGTTACCCACTCATCACTCACTCAGTTACTCACTCATCACTCGGTCAGTTACCCACTCATCACTCACTCAGTGACTCACTCATCACTCACTCAGTTACCCACTCATCACTCGGTCAGTTACTCACTCATCACTCGGTCAGTTACCCACTCATCACTCACTCAGTGACTCACTCATCACTCACTCAGTTACCCACTCATCACTCGGTCAGTTAGCCACTCATCACTCACTCAGTTACTCACTCATCATTCACTCAGTTACTCACTCATCACTCGGTTAGTTACTCACTCATCACTCACTCAGTTATCCACTCATCACTCACTCAGTTACCCACTCATCACTCACTCAGTTACTCACTCATCACTCGGTCAGTTAGCCACTCATCACTCACTCAGTTACTCACTCATCATCACTCAGTTACTCTCTCATCATTCGGTTAGTTACTCACTCATCACTCACTCAGTTATCCACTCATCACTCACTCAGTTACCCACTCATCACTCACTCAGTTACTCACTCATCACTCACTCAGTTACCCACTGATCACTCGGTCAGTTACCCCACTCATCACTCACTCAGTTACTCACTCATCACTCGGTCAGTTACTCGCTCATCACTCACTCAGTTACCCACTCATCACTCGGTCAGTTACCCACTCATCACTCACTCAGTTACCCACTCATCACTCACTCAGTTACCCACTCATCACTCGGTCAGTTACTCGCTCATCACTCACTCAGTTACCCACTCATCACTCGGTCAGTTACCCACTCATCACTCGGTCAATTACCCACTCATCACTCACTCAGTTACCCACTCATCATTCACTCAGTTACCCACTCATCACTCACTCAGTTACTCACTCATCACTCACTCAGTTACCCACTCATCACTCGGTCAGTTACTCGCTCATCACTCACTCAGTTACCCACTCATCACTCGGTCAGTTACCCACTCATCACTCGGTCAATTACCCACTCATCACTCACTCAGTTACCCACTCATCATTCACTCAGTTACCCACTCATCACTCACTCAGTTACTCACTCATCACTCACTCAGTTACCCGCTCATCTCTCGGTCAGTTACCCTCTCATCACTCGGTCAGTTACCCTCTCATCACTCACTCAGTTACCCACTCATCACTCACTCAGTTACCCACTCATCACTCACTCAGTTACTCACTCATCACTCGGTCAGTTACCCACTCATCACTCACTCAGTGACTCACTCATCACTCACTCAGTTACCCACTCATCACTCGGTCAGTTAGCCACTCATCACTCACTCAGTTACTCACTCATCATTCACTCAGTTACTCACTCATCACTCGGTTAGTTACTCACTCATCACTCACTCAGTTATCCACTCATCACTCACTCAGTTACCCACTCATCACTCACTCAGTTACTCACTCATCACTCACTCAGTTACCCACTGATCACTCGGTCAGTTACCCACTCATCACTCACTTAGTTACTCACTCATCACTCGGTCAGTTACTCGCTCATCACTCACTCAGTTACCCACTCATCACTCGGTCAGTTACCCACTCATCACTCACTCAGTTACCCACTCATCACTCGGTCAGTTACTCGCTCATCACTCACTCAGTTACCCACTCATCACTCGGTCAGTTACCCACTCATCACTCGGTCAATTACCCACTCATCACTCACTCAGTTACTCACTCATCACTCACTCAGTTACCCGCCCATCTCTCGGTCAGTTACCCTCTCATCACTCGGTCAGTTACCCTCTCATCACTCACTCAGTTACCCCCTCATCACTCACTCAGTTACTCACTCATCACTCACTCAGTTACTCACTCATCACTCACTCAGTTACTCACGCATCACTCACTCAGTTACTCACTCATCTCTCACTCAGTTACTCACTCATCACTCACTCAGTTACTCGCTCATCACTCGGTCAGTTACCCTCTCATCACTCACTCAGTTACCCACTCATCACTCACTCAGTTACTCACTCATCACTCACTCAGTTACCCTCTCATCACTCACTCAGTTACCCACTCATCACTCACTCAGTTACCCACTCATCACTCACTCAGTTACCCACTCATCACTCGGTCAGTTACCCACTCATCACTCGGTCAGTTACCCACTCATCACTCGGTCAGTTACCCTCTCATCACTCGGTCAGTTACCCACTCATCACTCACTCAGTTACCCACTCATCACTCGGTCAGTTACCCACTCATCACTCACTCAGTTACCCTCTCATCACTCGGTCAGTTACTCACTCATCACTCACACAGTTACTCACTCATCACTCACTCAGTTACTCACTCATCACTCACTCAGTTACTCGTATATCACTCACTCAGTTACTCACTCATCACTCACTGAGTTACTCACTCATCACTCGGTCAGTTACCCACTCATCACTCACGCAGTTACTCACTCATCACTCACTCAGTTACCCACTCATCACTCACTCAGTTACTCACTCATCACTCAGTCAGTTACCACTCATCACTCACTCAGTTACCCACTCATCCCTCGGTCAGTTACCCACTCATCACTCGGTCAGTTACCCTCTCATCACTCGGTCAGTTACTCACTCATCTCTCACTCAGTTACTCACTTATCACTCACTCAGTTACTCACTCATCACTCAGTCAGTTACCCACTCATCACTCACTCAGTTACCCACTCATCACTCGGTCAGTTACCCTCTCATCACTCGGTCAGTTACCCACTCATCACTCACTCAGTTACCCACTCATCACTCACTCATCACTCGGTCAGTTACCAACTCATCACTCACTCAGTTACTCACTTATCACTCGTCAGTTACCCACTCATCACTCGGTCAGTTACCCACTCATCACTCACTCAGTTACTCACTCATCACTCGGTCAGTTACCCACTCATCACTCACTCAGTTACTCACTCATCACTCACTCAGTTACTCGCTCATCACTCGGTCAGTTACTCACTCATCACTCACTCAGTTACTCACTCATCACTCACTCAGTTACTCGCTCATCACTCACTCATCACTCGGTCAGTTACTCACTCATCACTCGGTCAGTTACTCACTCATCACTCACTCAGTTACCCACTCATCACTCACTCAGTTACCCTCTCATCACTCACTCAGTTACCCACTCATCACTCACTCAGTTACCCTCTCATCACTCACTCAGTTACCCTCTCATCACTCACTTAGTTACCCACTCATCACTCACTCAGTTACTCACTCATCACTCACTCAGTTACTCACTCATCACTCACTCAGTTACTCACTCATCACTCACTCAGTTACCCACTCATCACTAACTCAGTTACTCACTCATCACTCACTCAGTTACCCTCTCATCACTCACTCAGTTACCCACTCATCACTGACTCAGTTACCCACACATCACTCACTCAGTTACCCACTCATCACTCACTCAGTTACCCACTCATCACTCACTCAGTTACCCACTCATCACTCACTCAGTTACCCACTCATCACTCACTCAGTTACCCACTCATCACTCACTCAGTTACCCACTCATCACTCACTCAGTTACCCACTCATCACTCGGTCAGTTACCCACTCATCACTCACTCAGTTACTCACTCATCACTCACTCAGTTACTCACTCATCACTCACTCAGTTACCCACTCATCACTCACTCAGTTACTCACTCATCACTCGGTCAGTTACCTACTCATCACTCACTCAGTTACTCACTCATCACTCACTCAGTTACCCACTCATCACTCGGTCAGTTAGCCACTCATCACTCACTCAGTTACTCACTCATCATTCACTCAGTTACTCACTCATCACTCGGTTAGTTACTCACTCATCACTCACTCAGTTATCCACTCATCACTCACTCAGTTACCCACTCATCACTCACTCAGTTACTCACTCATCACTCACTCAGTTACCCACTCATCACTCACTCAGTTACCCACTCATCACTCACTCAGTTACCCACTCATCACTCGGTCAGTTACCCACTCATCACTCGGTCAGTTACTCACTCATCACTCACTCAGTTACTCACTCATCACTCGGTCAGTTACTCACTCATCACTCACTCAGTTACTCACTCATCACTCGGTCAGTTACCCACTCATCACTCACTCAGTTACTCACTCATCACTCACTCAGTTACTCACTCATCACTCACTCAGTTACTCACTCATCCCTCACTCAGTTACTCACTCATCACTCACTCAGTTACCCACTCATCACTCACTCAGTTACTCACTCATCACTCGGTCAGTTACCCACTCATCACTCACTCAGTTACTCACTCATCACTCACTCAGTTACCCACTCATCACTCGGTCAGTTACCCACTCATCACTCACTCAGTTACCCACTCATCACTCACTCAGTTACCCACTCATCACTCGGTCAGTTACTCGCTCATCACTCACTCAGTTACCCACTCATCAATCGGTCAGTTACCCACTCATCACTCGGTCAATTACCCACTCATCACTCACTCAGTTACCCACTCATCATTCACTTAGTTACCCACTCATCACTCACTCAGTTACTCACTCATCACTCACTCAGTTACCCGCTCATCTCTCGGTCAGTTACCCTCTCATCACTCGGTCAGTTACCCTCTCATCACTCACTCAGTTACCCCCTCATCACTCACTCAGTTACTCACTCATCACTCACTCAGTTACTCACTCATCACTCACTCAGTTACTCACGCATCACTCACTCAGTTACTCACTCATCTCTCACTCAGTTACCCACTCATCACTCACTCAGTTACTCGCTCATCACTCACTCAGTTACTCACTCATCACTCACTCAGTTACCCACTCATCACTCACTCAGTTACTCACTCATCACTCACTCAGTTACTCACTCATCACTCACTCAGTTACCCACTCATCACTCACTCAGTTACTCACTCATCACTCGGTCAGTTACCTACTCATCACTCACTCAGTTACTCACTCATCACTCACTCAGTTACCCACTCATCACTCGGTCAGTTACCCACTCATCACTCACTCAGTGACTCACTCATCACTCACTCAGTTACCCACTCATCACTCGGTCAGTTAGCCACTCATCACTCACTCAGTTACTCACTCATCATTCACTCAGTTACTCACTCATCACTCGGTTAGTTACTCACTCATCACTCACTCAGTTATCCACTCATCACTCACTCAGTTACCCACTCATCACTCACTCAGTTACTCACTCATCACTCGGTCAGTTAGCCACTCATCACTCACTCAGTTACTCACTCATCATTCACTCAGTTACTCACTCATCATTCGGTTAGTTACTCACTCATCACTCACTCAGTTATCCACTCATCACTCACTCAGTTACCCACTCATCACTCACTCAGTTACTCACTCATCACTCACTCAGTTACCCACTGATCACTCGGTCAGTTACCCACTCATCACTCACTCAGTTACTCACTCATCACTCGGTCAGTTACTCGCTCATCACTCACTCAGTTACCCACTCATCACTCGGTCAGTTACCCACTCATCACTCACTCAGTTACCCACTCATCACTCACTCAGTTACCCACTCATCACTCGGTCAGTTACTCGCTCATCACTCACTCAGTTACCCACTCATCACTCGGTCAGTTACCCACTCATCACTCGGTCAATTACCCACTCATCACTCACTCAGTTACCCACTCATCATTCACTCAGTTACCCACTCATCACTCACTCAGTTACTCACTCATCACTCACTCAGTTACCCACTCATCACTCGGTCAGTTACTCGCTCATCACTCACTCAGTTACCCACTCATCACTCGGTCAGTTACCCACTCATCACTCGGTCAATTACCCACTCATCACTCACTCAGTTACCCACTCATCATTCACTCAGTTACCCACTCATCACTCACTCAGTTACTCACTCATCACTCACTCAGTTACCCGCTCATCTCTCGGTCAGTTACCCTCTCATCACTCGGTCAGTTACCCTCTCATCACTCACTCAGTTATCCCCTCATCACTCACTCAGTTACCCACTCATCACTCACTCAGTTACTCACTCATCACTCGGTCAGTTACCCACTCATCACTCACTCAGTGACTCACTCATCACTCACTCAGTTACCCACTCATCACTCGGTCAGTTAGCCACTCATCACTCACTCAGTTACTCACTCATCATTCACTCAGTTACTCACTCATCACTCGGTTAGTTACTCACTCATCACTCACTCAGTTATCCACTCATCACTCACTCAGTTACCCACTCATCACTCACTCAGTTACTCACTCATCACTCACTCAGTTACCCACTGATCACTCGGTCAGTTACCCACTCATCACTCACCCAGTTACTCACTCATCACTCGGTCAGTTACTCGCTCATCACTCACTCAGTTACCCACTCATCACTCGGTCAGTTACCCACTCATCACTCACTCAGTTACCCACTCATCACTCGGTCAGTTACTCGCTCATCACTCACTCAGTTACCCACTCATCACTCGGTCAGTTACCCACTCATCTCTCACTCAGTTACTCACTCATCACTCACTCAGTTACTCGCTCATCACTCGGTCAGTTACCCTCTCATCACTCACTCAGTTACCCACTCATCACTCACTCAGTTACCCTCTCATCACTCACTCAGTTACCCACTCATCACTCACTCAGTTACCCACTCATCACTCACTCAGTTACCCACTCATCACTCGGTCAGTTACCCACTCATCACTCGGTCAGTTACCCACTCATCACTCGGTCAGTTACCCTCTCATCACTGGGTCAGTTACCCACTCATCACTCACTCAGTTACCCACTCATCACTCGGTCAGTTACCCACTCATCACTCACTCAGTTACCCTCTCATCACTCGGTCAGTTACTCACTCATCACTCACTCAGTTACTCACTCATCACTCACTCAGTTACTCACTCATCACTCGGTCAGTTACCACTCATCACTCACTCAGTTACTCACTCATCACTCACTCAGTTACTCGCTCATCACTCACTCAGTTACTCACTCATCACTCACTCAGTTACTCACTCATCACTCGGTCAGTTACCCACTCATCACTCACTCAGTTACTCACTCATCACTCACTCAGTTACCCACTCATCACTCACTCAGTTACTCACTCATCACTCAGTCAGTTACCCACTCATCACTCACTCAGTTACCCACTCATCCCTCGGTCAGTTACCCACTCATCACTCGGTCAGTTACCCACTCATCACTCACTCAGTTACTCACTCATCACTCACTCAGTTACCCACTCATCACTCACTCAGTTACTCACTCATCACTCAGTCAGTTACCCACTCATCACTCACTCAGTTACCCACTCATCACTCGGTCAGTTACCCACTCATCACTCACTCAGTGACTCACTCATCACTCACTCAGTTACCCACTCATCACTCGGTCAGTTAGCCACTCATCACTCACTCAGTTACTCACTCATCATTCACTCAGTTACTCACTCATCACTCGGTTAGTTACTCACTCATCACTCACTCAGTTATCCACTCATCACTCACTCAGTTACCCACTCATCACTCACTCAGTTACTCACTCATCACTCACTCAGTTACCCACTGATCACTCGGTCAGTTACCCACTCATCACTCACCCAGTTACTCACTCATCACTCGGTCAGTTACTCGCTCATCACTCACTCAGTTACCCACTCATCACTCGGTCAGTTACCCACTCATCACTCACTCAGTTACCCACTCATCACTCGGTCAGTTACTCGCTCATCACTCACTCAGTTACCCACTCATCACTCGGTCAGTTACCCACTCATCTCTCACTCAGTTACTCACTCATCACTCACTCAGTTACTCGCTCATCACTCGGTCAGTTACCCTCTCATCACTCACTCAGTTACCCACTCATCACTCACTCAGTTACCCTCTCATCACTCACTCAGTTACCCACTCATCACTCACTCAGTTACCCACTCATCACTCACTCAGTTACCCACTCATCACTCGGTCAGTTACCCACTCATCACTCGGTCAGTTACCCACTCATCACTCGGTCAGTTACCCTCTCATCACTGGGTCAGTTACCCACTCATCACTCACTCAGTTACCCACTCATCACTCGGTCAGTTACCCACTCATCGCTCACTCAGTTACCCTCTCATCACTCGGTCAGTTACTCACTCATCACTCACTCAGTTACTCACTCATCACTCACTCAGTTACTCACTCATCACTCGGTCAGTTACCCACTCATCACTCACTCAGTTACTCACTCATCACTCACTCAGTTACTCGCTCATCACTCACTCAGTTACTCACTCATCACTCACTCAGTTACTCACTCATCACTCGGTCAGTTACCCACTCATCACTCACTCAGTTACTCACTCATCACTCACTCAGTTACCCACTCATCACTCACTCAGTTACTCACTCATCACTCAGTCAGTTACCCACTCATCACTCACTCAGTTACCCACTCATCCCTCGGTCAGTTACCCACTCATCACTCGGTCAGTTACCCTCTCATCACTCGGTCAGTTACTCACTCATCTCTCACTCAGTTACTCACTTATCACTCACTCAGTTACTCACTCATCACTCAGTCAGTTACCCACTCATCACTCACTCAGTTACCCACTCATCACTCGGTCAGTTACCCTCTCATCACTCGGTCAGTTACCCACTCATCACTCACTCAGTTACCCACTCATCACTCACTCATCACTCGGTCAGTTACCAACTCATCACTCACTCAGTTACTCACTTATCACTCGTCAGTTACCCACTCATCACTCGGTCAGTTACCCACTCATCACTCACTCAGTTACTCACTCATCACTCGGTCAGTTACCCACTCATCACTCACTCAGTTACTCACTCATCACTCACTCAGTTACTCGCTCATCACTCGGTCAGTTACTCACTCATCACTCACTCAGTTACTCACTCATCACTCACTCAGTTACTCGCTCATCACTCACTCATCACTCAGTCAGTTACTCACTCATCACTCGGTCAGTTACTCACTCATCACTCACTCAGTTACCCACTCATCACTCACTCAGTTACCCTCTCATCACTCACTCAGTTACCCACTCATCACTCACTCAGTTACCCTCTCATCACTCACTCAGTTACCCTCTCATCACTCACTTAGTTACCCACTCATCACTCACTCAGTTACTCACTCATCACTCACTCAGTTACTCACTCATCACTCACTCAGTTACTCACTCATCACTCACTCAGTTACCCACTCATCCCTAACTCAGTTACTCACTCATCACTCACTCAGTTACCCTCTCATCACTCACTCAGTTACCCACTCATCACTGACTCAGTTACCCACACATCACTCACTCAGTTACCCACTCATCACTCACTCAGTTACCCACTCATCACTCACTCAGTTACCCACTCATCACTCACTCAGTTACCCACTCATCACTCACTCAGTTACCCACTCATCACTCACTCAGTTACCCACTCATCACTCACTCAGTTACCCACTCATCACTCACTCATTTACTCACTCATCACTCACTCAGTTACTCACTCATCACTCACTCAGTTACCCACTCATCACTCACTCAGTTACTCACTCATCACTCGGTCAGTTACCTACTCATCACTCACTCAGTTACTCACTCATCACTCACTCAGTTACCCACTCATCACTCGGTCAGTTAGCCACTCATCACTCACTCAGTTACTCACTCATCATTCACTCAGTTACTCACTCATCACTCGGTTAGTTACTCACTCATCACTCACTCAGTTACCCACTCATCACTCACTCAGTTACCCACTCATCACTCACTCAGTTACCCACTCATCACTCACTCAGTCACCCACTCATCACTCACTCAGTTACTCACTCATCACTCACTCAGTTACCCACTCATCACTCGGTCAGTTACCCACTCATCACTCACTCAGTTACCCACTCATCACTCACTCAGTTACCCACTCATCACTCGGTCAGTTACCCTCTCATCACTGGGTCAGTTACCCACTCATCACTCACTCAGTTACCCACTCATCACTCGGTCAGTTACCCACTCATCACTCACTCAGTTACCCTCTCATCACTCGGTCAGTTACTCACTCATCACTCACTCAGTTACTCACTCATCACTCACTCAGTTACTCACTCATCACTCGGTCAGTTACCCACTCATCACTCACTCAGTTACTCACTCATCACTCACTCAGTTACTCGCTCATCACTCACTCAGTTACTCACTCATCACTCACTCAGTTACTCACTCATCACTCGGTCAGTTACCCTCTCATCACTCACTCAGTTACTCACTCATCACTCACTCAGTTACCCACTCATCACTCACTCAGTTACTCACTCATCACTCAGTCAGTTACCCACTCATCACTCACTCAGTTACCCACTCATCCCTCACTCAGTTACACACTCATCACTCGGTCAGTTACCCTCTCATCACTCGGTCAGTTACTCACTCATCTCTCACTCAGTTACTCACTTATCACTCACTCAGTTACTCACTCATCACTCAGTCAGTTACCCACTCATCACTCACTCAGTTACCCACTCATCACTCGGTCAGTTACCCTCTCATCACTCGGTCAGTTACCCACTCATCACTCACTCAGTTACCCACTCATCACTCACTCATCACTCGGTCAGTTACCAACTCATCACTCACTCAGTTACTCACTTATCACTCGTCAGTTACCCACTCATCACTCGGTCAGTTACCCACTCATCACTCACTCAGTTACTCACTCATCACTCGGTCAGTTACCCACTCATCACTCACTCAGTTACTCACTCATCACTCACTCAGTTACTCGCTCATCACTCGGTCAGTTACTCACTCATCACTCACTCAGTTACTCACTCATCACTCACTCAGTTACTCGCTCATCACTCACTCATCACTCAGTCAGTTACTCACTCATCACTCGGTCAGTTACTCACTCATCACTCACTCAGTTACCCACTCATCACTCACTCAGTTACCCTCTCATCACTCACTCAGTTACCCACTCATCACTCACTCAGTTACCCTCTCATCACTCACTCAGTTACCCTCTCATCACTCACTTAGTTACCCACTCATCACTCACTCAGTTACTCACTCATCACTCACTCAGTTACTCACTCATCACTCACTCAGTTACTCACTCATCACTCACTCAGTTACCCACTCATCCCTAACTCAGTTACTCACTCATCACTCACTCAGTTACCCTCTCATCACTCACTCAGTTACCCACTCATCACTGACTCAGTTACCCACACATCACTCACTCAGTTACCCACTCATCACTCACTCAGTTACCCACTCATCACTCACTCAGTTACCCACTCATCACTCACTCAGTTACCCACTCATCACTCACTCAGTTACCCACTCATCACTCACTCAGTTACCCACTCATCACTCACTCAGTTACCCACTCATCACTCGGTCAGTTACCCACTCATCACTCACTCAGTTACTCACTCATCACTCACTCAGTTACTCACTCATCACTCACTCAGTTACCCACTCATCACTCACTCAGTTACTCACTCATCACTCGGTCAGTTACCTACTCATCACTCGGTCAGTTACTCACTCATCACTCACTCAGTTACCCACTCATCACTCGGTCAGTTAGCCACTCATCACTCACTCAGTTACTCACTCATCATTCACTCAGTTACTCACTCATCACTCGGTTAGTTACTCACTCATCACTCACTCAGTTATCCACTCATCACTCACTCAGTCACCCACTCATCACTCACTCAGTTACTCACTCATCACTCACTCAGTTACCCACTCATCACTCGGTCAGTTACCCACTCATCACTCACTCAGTTACCCACTCATCACTCACTCAGTTACCCACTCATCACTCGGTCAGTTACCCACTCATCACTCGGTCAGTTACTCACTCATCACTCACTCAGTTACTCACTCATCACTCGGTCAGTTACTCACTCATCACTCACTCAGTTACTCACTCATCACTCGGTCAGTTACCCACTCATCACTCACTCAGTTACTCACTCATCACTCACTCAGTTACTCACTCATCACTCACTCAGTTACTCACTCATCCTCACTCAGTTACTCACTCATCACTCACTCAGTTACCCACTCATCACTCACTCAGTTACTCACTCATCACTCGGTCAGTTACCCACTCATCACTCACTCAGTTACTCACTCATCACTCACTCAGTTACCCACTCATCACTCGGTCAGTTACCCACTCATCACTCACTCAGTTACCCACTCATCACTCACTCAGTTACCCACTCATCACTCGGTCAGTTACTCGCTCATCACTCACTCAGTTACCCACTCATCACTCGGTCAGTTACCCACTCATCACTCGGTCAATTACCCACTCATCACTCACTCAGTTACCCACTCATCACTCACTCAGTTACTCACTCATCACTCACTCAGTTACTCACTCATCACTCACTCAGTTACTCACTCATCTCTCACTCAGTTACCCACTCATCACTCACTCAGTTACTCGCTCATCACTCACTCAGTTACTCACTCATCACTCACTCAGTTACCCACTCATCACTCACTCAGTTACTCACTCATCACTCGGTCAGTTACCACTCATCACTCACTCAGTTACTCTCTCATCACTCACTCAGTTACCCACTCATCACTCGGTCAGTTAGCCACTCATCACTCACTCAGTTACTCACTCATCATTCACTCAGTTACTCACTCATCACTCGGTTAGTTACTCACTCATCACTCACTCAGTTATCCACTCATCACTCACTCAGTTACCCACTCATCACTCACTCAGTTACTCACTCATCACTCACTCAGTTACCCACTCATCACTCGGTCAGTTACCCACTCATCACTCACTCAGTTACTCACTCATCACTCGGTCAGTTACTCGCTCATCACTCACTCAGTTACCCACTCATCACTCGGTCAGTTACCCACTCATCACTCACTCAGTTACCCACTCATCACTCGTCAGTTACTCGCTCATCACTCACTCGTTAACCCACTCATCACTCGTCAGTTACCCACTCATCACTCGGTCAGTTACCCACTCATCACTCACTCAGTTACCCACTCATCACTCACTCAGTTACCCACTCATCACTCACTCAGTTACTCAGTCATCACTCACTCAGTTACTCACTCACACTCACTCAGTTACTCACTCATCACTCACTCAGTTACCTCTCATCACTCACTCAGTTACCCACTCATCACTCACTCAGTTACCCACTCATCACTCACTCAGTTACTCACTCATCACTCGGCTCAGTTACCCTCTCTTTGGGCTCTCACTCAGTTACCCACTCATCACTCAGGTCAGTTAGCCACTCATCACTCACTCAGTTACTCCACTCATCAATCACTCAGTTACTCCACTCATCACTCGGTCAGTTACCCACTCATCACTCGTCAGTTACCACTCATCACTCGGTCAGTTACCCACTCATCACTCACTCAGTTACCCACTCATCACTCACTCAGTTACCCACTCATCACTCGGTCAGTTACCCACTCATCACTCACTCAGTTACCCACTCATCACTCACTCAGTTACCCTCTCATCACTCGGTCAGTTACTCACTCATCACTCACTCAGTTACTCACTCATCACTCACTCAGTTACTCACTCATCACTCGGTCAGTTACCCACTCATCACTCACTCAGTTACTCACTCATCACTCACTCAGTTACTCGCTCATCACTCACTCAGTTACTCACTCATCACTCACTCAGTTACTCACTCATCACTCGTCAGTTACCCACTCATCACTCACTCAGTTACTCACTCATCACTCACTCAGTTCACCCACTCATCACTCACTCAGTTACTCACTCATCACTCAGTCAGTTACCCACTCATCACTCACTCAGTTACCCACTCATCCCTCGGTCAGTTACCCACTCATCACTCGGTCAGTTACCCTCTCATCACTCGGTCAGTTACTCACTCATCTCTCACTCAGTTACTCACTCATCACTCAGTCAGTTACCCACTCATCACTCACTCAGTTACCCACTCATCACTCGGTCAGTTACCCTCTCATCACTCGGTCAGTTACCCACTCATCACTCACTCAGTTACCCACTCATCACTCACTCATCACTCGGTCAGTTACCAACTCATCACTTACTCAGTTACTCACTTATCACTCGTCAGTTACCCACTCATCACTCGGTCAGTTACCCACTCATCACTCACTCAGTTACTCACTCATCACTCGGTCAGTTACCCACTCATCACTCACTCAGTTACTCACTCATCACTCACTCAGTTACTCGCTCATCACTCACTCATCACTCGGTCAGTTACTCACTCATCACTCGGTCAGTTACTCACTCATCACTCACTCAGTTACCCACTCATCACTCACTCAGTTACTCGCTCATCACTCACTCATCACTCGGTCAGTTACTCACTCATCACTCGGTCAGTTACTCACTCATCACTCACTCAGTTACCCACTCATCACTCACTCAGTTACCCTCTCATCACTCACTCAGTTACCCTCTCATCACTCACTCAGTTACCCACTCATCACTCACTCAGTTACTCACTCATCACTCACTCAGTTACTCACTCATCACTCACTCAGTTACTCACTCATCACTCACTCAGTTACCCACTCATCACTAACTCAGTTACTCACTCATCACTCACTCAGTTACCCTCTCATCACTCACTCAGTTACCCACTCATCACTGACTCAGTTACCCACACATCACTCACTCAGTTACCCACTCATCACTCACTCAGTTACCCACTCATCACTCACTCAGTTACCCACTCATCACTCACTCAGTTACCCACTCATCACTCACTCAGTTACCCACTCATCACTCACTCAGTTACCCACTCATCACTCACTCAGTTACCCACTCATCACTCGGTCAGTTACCCACTCATCACTCACTCAGTTACTCACTCATCACTCACTCAGTTACTCACTCATCACTCACTCAGTTACCCACTCATCACTCACTCAGTTACTCACTCATCACTCGGTCAGTTACCTACTCATCACTCACTCAGTTACTCACTCATCACTCACTCAGTACCACTCATCACTCGGTCAGTTAGCCACTCATCACTCACTCAGTTACTCACTCATCATTCACTCAGTTACTCACTCATCACTCGGTAGTTACTCACTCATCACTCACTCAGTTATCCACTCATCACTCACTCAGTTACCCACTCATCACTCACTCAGTTACTCACTCATCACTCACTCAGTTACCCACTCATCACTCGGTCAGTTACCCACTCATCACTCACTCAGTTACCCACTCATCACTCACTCAGTTACCCACTCATCACTCGGTCAGTTACCCACTCATCACTCACTCAGTTACTCACTCATCACTCGGTCAGTTACTCACTCTCACTCACTCAGTTACTCACTCATCACTCGGTCAGTTACCCACTCATCACTCACTCAGTTACTCACTCATCACTCACTCAGTTACTCACTCATCACTCACTCAGTTGCTCACTCATCCCTCACTCAGTTACTCACTCATCACTCACTCAGTTACCCACTCATCACTCACTCAGTTACTCACTCATCACTCGGTCAGTTACCCACTCATCACTCACTCAGTTACTCACTCATCACTCACTCAGGTACCCACTCATCACTCGGTCAGTTAGCCACTCATCACTCACTCAGTTACTCGCTCATCATTCACTCAGTTACTCACTCATCACTCGGTTAGTTACTCACTCATCACTCACTCAGTTATCCACTCATCACTCACTCAGTTACCCACTCATCACTCACTCAGTTACTCACTCATCACTCACTCAGTTACCCACTCATCACTCGGTCAGTTACCCACTCATCACTCACTCAGTTACTCACTCATCACTCGGTCAGTTACTCGCTCATCACTCACTCAGTTACCCACTCATCACTCGGTCAGTTACCCACTCATCACTCACTCAGTTACCCACTCATCACTCGGTCAGTTACTCGCTCATCACTCACTCAGTTACCCACTCATCACTCGGTCAATTACCCACTCATCACTCACTCAGTTACCCTCTCATCACTCGGTCAGTTACCCTCTCATCACTCACTCAGTTACCCCCTCATCACTCACTCAGTTACTCACTCATCACTCACTCAGTTACTCACTCATCACTCACTCAGTTACTCACGCATCACTCACTCAGTTACTCACTCATCTCTCACTCAGTTACTCACTCATCCCTCACTCAGTTCCTCGCTCATCACTCGGTCAGTTTCCCTCTCATCACTCACTCAGTTACCCACTCATCACTCACTCAGTTACTCACTCATCACTCACTCAGTTACCCTCTCATCACTCACTCATTTACCCACTCATCACTCACTCAGTTAACCACTCATCACTCACTCAGTTACCCACTCATCACTCGGTCAGTTACCCACTCATCACTCGGTCAGTTACCCACTCATCACTCGGTCAGTTACCCTCTCATCACTCGGTCAGTTACCCACTCATCACTCACTCAGTTACCCACTCATCACTCACTCAGTTACCCTCTCATCACTCGGTCAGTTACTCACTCATCACTCACTCAGTTACTCACTCATCACTCACTCAGTTACTCACTCATCACTCGGTCAGTTACCCACTCATCACTCACTCAGTTACTCACTCATCACTCACTCAGTTACTCGCTCATCACTCACTCAGTTACTCACTCATCACTCACTCAGTTACTCACTCATCACTCGGTCAGTTACCCACTCATCACTCACTCAGTTACTCACTCATCACTCATCAGTTACCCACTCATCACTCACTCAGTTACTCACTCATCACTCAGTCAGTTACCCACTCATCACTCACTCAGTTACCCACTCATCACTCGGTCAGTTACCCACTCATCACTCGGTCAGTTACCCTCTCATCACTCGGTCAGTTACTCACTCATCTCTCACTCAGTTACTCACTTATCACTCACTCAGTTACTCACTCATCACTCAATCAGTTACCCACTCATCACTCACTCAGTTACCCACTCATCACTCGGTCAGTTACCCTCTCATCACTCGGTCAGTTACCCACTCATCACTCACTCAGTTACTCACTCATCACTCGGTCAGTTACCCACTCATCACTCACTCAGTTACTCACTCATCACTCACTCAGTTACTCGCTCATCACTCGGTCAGTTACTCACTCATCACTCACTCAGTTACTCACTCATCACTCACTCAGTTACTCGCTCATCACTCACTCACCACTCGGTCAGTTACTCACTCATCACTCGGTCAGTTACTCACTCATCACTCACTCAGTTACCCACTCATCACTCACTCAGTTACCCTCTCATCACTCACTCAGTTACCCACTCATCACTCACTCAGTTACCCTCTCATCACTCACTCAGTTACCCTCTCATCACTCACTCAGTTACCCACTCATCACTCACTCAGTTACTCACTCATCACTCACTCAGTTACTCACTCATCACTCACTCAGTTACTCACTCATCACTCACTCAGTTACCCACTCATCACTCACTCAGTTACTCACTCATCACTCACTCAGTTACCCTCTCATCACTCACTCAGTTACCCACTCATCACTCACTCAGTTACCCACTCATCACTCACTCAGTTACCCACTCATCACTCACTCAGTTACCCACTCATCACTCACTCAGTTACCCACTCATCACTCACTCAGTTACCCACTCATCACTCACTCAGTTACCCACTCATCACTCACTCAGTTACCCACTCATCACTCACTCAGTTACCCACTCATCACTCACTCAGTTACCCACTCATCACTCGGTCAGTTACCCACTCATCACTCACTCAGTTACTCACTCATCACTCACTCAGTTACTCGTCATCACTCACTCAGTTACTCACTCATCACTCACTCAGTTACTCACTCATCACTCGGTCAGTTACCCACTCATCACTCACTCAGTTACTCACTCATCACTCACTCAGTTACCCACTCATCACTCACTCAGTTACTCACTCATCACTCAGTCAGTTACCCACTCATCACTCACTCAGTTACCAACTCATCACTCGGTCAGTTACCCACTCATCACTCGGTCAGTTACCCTCTCATCACTCGGTCATTTACTCACTCATCTCTCACTCAGTTACTCACTCATCACTCAGTCAGTTACCCACTCATCACTCACTCAGTTACCCACTCATCACTCGTTCAGTTACCCTCTCATCACTCGGTCAGTTACCCACTCATCACTCACTCAGTTACCCACTCATCACTCACTCATCACTCGGTCAGTTACCAACTCATCACTCACTCAGTTACTCACTTATCACTCGTCAGTTACCCACTCATCACTCGGTCAGTTACCCACTCATCACTCACTCAGTTACTCACTCATCACTCGGTCAGTTACCCACTCATCACGCACTCAGTTACTCACTCATCACTCACTCAGTTACTCGCTCATCACTCGGTCAGTGACTCACTCATCACTCACTCAGTTACTCGCTCATCACTCACTCATCACTCGGTCAGTTACTCACTCATCACTCGGTCAGTTACTCACTCATCACTCACTCAGTTACCCACTCATCACTCACTGAGTTACCCTCTCATCACTCACTCAGTTACCCACTCATCACTCACTCAGTTACCCTCTCATCACTCACTCAGTTACCCTCTCATCACTCACTCAGTTACCCACTCATCACTCACTCAGTTACTCACTCATCACTCACTCAGTTACTCACTCATCACTCACTCAGTTACTCACTCATCACTCACTCAGTTACCCACTCATCACTCACTCAGTTACCCACTCATCACTCACTCAGTTACCCACTCATCACTCACTCAGTTACCCACTCATCACTCACTCAGTTACCCACTCATCACTCACTCAGTTACCCACTCATCACTCACTCAGTTACCCACTCATCACTCACTCAGTTACCCACTCATCACTCACTCAGTTACCCACTCATCACTCACTCAGTTACCCACTCATCACTCGGTCAGTTACTCACTCACTCAGTTACCCACTCATCACTCACTCAGTTACCCACTCATCACTCACTCAGTTACTCACTCATCACTCACTCAGTTACTCACTCATCACTCACTCAGTTACTCACTCATCACTCGGTCAGTTACCCACTCATCACTCACTCAGTTACTCACTCATCACTCACTCAGTTACCCACTCATCACTCACTCAGTTACTCACTCATCACTCAGTCAGTTAACCACTCATCACTCACTCAGTTACCCACTCATCACTCGGTCAGTTACCCACTCATCACTCGGTCAGTTACCCTCTCATCACTCGGTCAGTTACCCACTCATCACTCACTCAGTTACCCACTCATCACTCGGTCAGTTACCCACTCATCACTCACTCAGTTACCCACTCATCACTCACTCAGTTACCCTCTCATCACTCGGTCAGTTACTCACTCATCACTCACTCAGTTACTCACTCATCACTCACTCAGTTACTCACTCATCACTCGGTCAGTTACCCACTCATCACTCACTCAGTTACTCACTCATCACTCACTCAGTTACTCGCTCATCACTCACTCAGTTACTCACTCATCACTCACTCAGTTACTCACTCATCACTCGGTCAGTTACCCACTCATCACTCACTCAGTTACTCACTCATCACTCAATCAGTTACCCACTCATCACTCACTCAGTTACTCACTCATCACTCAGTCAGTTACCCACTCATCACTCACTCAGTTACCCACTCATCACTCGGTCAGTTACCCACTCATCACTCGGTCAGTTACCCTCTCATCACTCGGTCAGTTACTCACTCATCTCTCACTCAGTTACTCACTTATCACTCACTCAGTTACTCACTCATCACTCAATCAGTTACCCACTCATCACTCACTCAGTTACCCACTCATCACTCGGTCAGTTACCCTCTCATCACTCGGTCAGTTACCCACTCATCACTCACTCAGTTACTCACTCATCACTCGGTCAGTTACCCACTCATCACTCACTCAGTTACTCACTCATCACTCACTCAGTTACTCGCTCATCACTCGGTCAGTTACTCACTCATCACTCACTCAGTTACTCACTCATCACTCACTCAGTTACTCGCTCATCACTCACTCACCACTCGGTCAGTTACTCACTCATCACTCGGTCAGTTACTCACTCATCACTCACTCAGTTACCCACTCATCACTCACTCAGTTACCCTCTCATCACTCACTCAGTTACCCACTCATCACTCACTCAGTTACCCTCTCATCACTCACTCAGTTACCCTCTCATCACTCACTCAGTTACCCACTCATCACTCACTCAGTTACTCACTCATCACTCACTCAGTTACTCACTCATCACTCACTCAGTTACTCACTCATCACTCACTCAGTTACCCACTCATCACTAACTCAGTTACTCACTCATCACTCACTCAGTTACCCTCTCATCACTCACTCAGTTACCCACTCATCACTCACTCAGTTACCCACTCATCACTCACTCAGTTACCCACTCATCACTCACTCAGTTACCCACTCATCACTCACTCAGTTACCCACTCATCACTCACTCAGTTACCCACTCATCACTCACTCAGTTACCCACTCATCACTCACTCAGTTACCCACTCATCACTCACTCAGTTACCCACTCATCACTCACTCAGTTACCCACTCATCACTCGGTCAGTTACCCACTCATCACTCACTCAGTTACTCACTCATCACTCACTCAGTTACTCGGTCATCACTCACTCAGTTACTCACTCATCACTCACTCAGTTACTCACTCATCACTCGGTCAGTTACCCACTCATCACTCACTCAGTTACTCACTCATCACTCACTCAGTTACCCACTCATCACTCACTCAGTTACTCACTCATCACTCAGTCAGTTACCCACTCATCACTCACTCAGTTACCAACTCATCACTCGGTCAGTTACCCACTCATCACTCGGTCAGTTACCCTCTCATCACTCGGTCAGTTACTCACTCATCTCTCACTCAGTTACTCACTCATCACTCAGTCAGTTACCCACTCATCACTCACTCAGTTACCCACTCATCACTCGTTCAGTTACCCTCTCATTACTCGGTCAGTTACCCACTCATCACTCACTCAGTTACCCACTCATCACTCACTCATCACTCGGTCAGTTACCAACTCATCACTCACTCAGTTACTCACTTATCACTCGTCAGTTACCCACTCATCACTCGGTCAGTTACCCACTCATCACTCACTCAGTTACTCACTCATCACTCGGTCAGTTACCCACTCATCACGCACTCAGTTACTCACTCATCACTCACTCAGTTACTCGCTCATCACTCGGTCAGTTACTCACTCATCACTCACTCAGTTACTCGCTCATCACTCACTCATCACTCGGTCAGTTACTCACTCATCACTCGGTCAGTTACTCACTCATCACTCACTCAGTTACCCACTCATCACTCACTGAGTTACCCTCTCATCACTCACTCAGTTACCCACTCATCACTCACTCAGTTACCCTCTCATCACTCACTCAGTTACCCTCTCATCACTCACTCAGTTACCCACTCATCACTCACTCAGTTACTTACTCATCACTCACTCAGTTACTCACTCATCACTCACTCAGTTACTCGCTCATCACTAACTCAGTTACTCACTCATCACTCACTCAGTTACCCACTCATCACTCACTCAGTTACCCACTCATCACTCACTCAGTTACCCACTCATCACTCACTCAGTTACCCACTCATCACTCACTCAGTTACCCACTCATCACTGACTCAGTTACCCACTCATCACTCACTCAGTTACCCACTCATCACTCACTCAGTTACCCACTCATCACTCACTCAGTTACCCACTCATCACTCGGTCAGTTACTCACTCACTCAGTTACCCACTCATCACTCACTCAGTTACCCACTCATCACTCACTCAGTTACTCGCTCATCACTCACTCAGTTACTCACTCATCACTCACTCAGTTACTCACTCATCACTCGGTCAGTTACCCACTCATCACTCACTCAGTTACTCACTCATCACTCACTCAGTTACCCACTCATCACTCACTCAGTTACTCACTCATCACTCAGTCAGTTAACCACTCATCACTCACTCAGTTACCCACTCATCACTTCGGTCAGTTACCCACTCATCTCTCGGTCAGTTACCCTCTCATCACTCGGTCAGTTACTCACTCATCTCTCACTCAGTACTCACTTATCACTCACTCAGTTACTCACTCATCACTCAGTCAGTTACCCACCTCATCACTCAATCAGTTACCCACTCATCACTCACTCAGTTACCCACTCATCACTCGGTCAGTTACCCACTCATCACCTCACTCAGTTACTCACTCATCACTCACTCAGTTACTCGCTCATCACTCGGTCAGTTACTCACTCATCACTCACTCAGTTACTCACTCATCACTCACTCAGTTACTCGCTCATCACTCACTCATCACTCGGTCAGTTACTCACTCATCACTCGGTCAGTTACTCACTCATCACTCACTCATTTACCCACTCATCACTCACTCAGTTACCCTCTCATCACTCACTCAGTTACCCACTCATCACTCACTCAGTTACCCTCTCATCACTCACTCAGTTACCCTCTCATCACTCACTCAGTTACCCACTCATCACTCACTCAGTTACTCACTCATCACTCACTCAGTTACTCACTCATCACTCACTCAGTTACTCACTCATCACTCACTCAGTTACCCACTCATCACTAACTCAGTTACTCACTCATCACTCACTCAGTTACCCACTCATCACTCACTCAGTTACCCTCTCATCACTCACTCAGTTACCCTCTCATCACTCACTCAGTTACCCACTCATCACTCACTCAGTTACTCACTCATCACTCACTCAGTTACTCACTCATCACTCACTCAGTTACTCGCTCATCACTCACTCAGTTACTCACTCATCACTCACTCAGTTACCCACTCATCACTCACTCAGTTACCCACTCATCACTCACTCAGTTACCCACTCATCACTCACTCAGTTACCCACTCATCACTGACTCAGTTACCCACTCATCACTCACTCAGTTACCCACTCATCACTCACTCAGTTACCCACTCATCACTCACTCAGTTACCCACTCATCACTCGGTCAGTTACTCACTCACTCAGTTACCCACTCATCACTCACTCAGTTACCCACTCATCACTCACTCAGTTACTCGCTCATCACTCACTCAGTTACTCACTCATCACTCAGTCAGTTACTCACTCATCACTCGGTCAGTTACCCACTCATCACTCACTCAGTTACTCACTCATCACTCACTCAGTTACCCACTCATCACTCACTCAGTTACTCACTCATCACTCAGTCAGTTAACCACTCATCACTCACTCAGTTACCCACTCATCACTCGGTCAGTTACCCACTCATCTCTCGGTCAGTTACCCTCTCATCACTCGGTCAGTTACTCACTCATCTCTCACTCAGTTACTCACTTATCACTCACTCAGTTACTCACTCATCACTCAGTCAGTTACCCACTCATCACTCAATCAGTTACCCACTCATCACTCACTCAGTTACCCACTCATCACTCGGTCAGTTACCCACTCATCACTCACTCAGTTACTCACTCATCACTCACTCAGTTACTCGCTCATCACTCGGTCAGTTACTCACTCATCACTCACTCAGTTACTCACTCATCACTCACTCAGTTACTCGCTCATCACTCACTCATCACTCGGTCAGTTACTCACTCATCACTCGGTCAGTTACTCACTCATCACTCACTCAGTTACCCACTCATCACTCACTCAGTTACCCTCTCATCACTCACTCAGTTACCCACTCATCACTCACTCAGTTACCCTCTCATCACTCACTCAATTACCCTCTCATCACTCACTCAGTTACCCACTCATCACTCACTCAGTTACTCACTCATCACTCACTCAGTTACTCACTCATCACTCACTCAGTTACTCACTCATCACTCACTCAGTTACCCACTCATCACTAACTCAGTTACTCACTCATCACTCACTCAGTTACCCTCTCATCACTCACTCAGTTACCCACTCATCACTGACTCAGTTACCCACTCATCACTCACTCAGTTACCCACTCATCACTCACTCAGTTACCCACTCATCACTCACTCAGTTACCCACTCATCACTCACTCAGTTACCCACTCATCACTCACTCAGTTACCCACTCATCACTCACTCAGTTACCCACTCATCACTCACTCAGTTACCCACTCATCACTCGGTCATTTACCCACTCATCACTCACTCAGTTACTCACTCATCACTCACTCAGTTACTCGCTCATCACTCACTCAGTTAGTCACTCATCACTCACTCAGTTACTCACTCATCACTCGGTCAGTTACCCACTCATCACTCACTCAGTTACTCACTCATCACTCACTCAGTTACTCGCTCATCACTCGGTCAGTTACTCACTCATCACTCACTCAGTTACTCACTCATCACTCGGTCAGTTACCCACTCATCACTCACTCAGTTACTCACTCATCACTCACTCAGTTACTCGCTCATCACTCGGTCAGTTACTCACTCATCACTCACTCAGTTACTCACTCATCACTCACTCAGTTACTCGCTCATCACTCACTCATCACTCGGTCAGTTACTCACTCATCACTCGGTCAGTTACTCACTCATCACTCACTCAGTTACCCACTCATCACTCACTCAGTTACCCTCTCATCACTCACTCAGTTACCCACTCATCACTCACTCAGTTACCCTCTCATCACTCACTCAGTTACCCTCTCATCACTCACTCAGTTACCCACTCATCACTCACTCAGTTACTCACTCATCACTCACTCAGTTACTCACTCATCACTCACTCAGTTACTCACTCATCACTCACTCAGTTACCCACTCATCACTAACTCAGTTACTCACTCATCACTCACTCAGTTACCCTCTCATCACTCACTCAGTTACCACTCATCACTGACTCAGTTACCCACTCATCACTCACTCAGTTACCCACTCATCACTCACTCAGTTACCCACTCATCACTCACTCAGTTACCCACTCATCACTCACTCAGTTACCCACTCATCACTCACTCAGTTACCCACTCATCACTCACTCAGTTACCCACTCATCACTCACTCAGTTACCCACTCATCACTCACTCAGTTACCCACTCATCACTCGGTCAGTTACCCACTCATCACTCACTCAGTTACTCACTCATCACTCACTCAGTTACTCGCTCATCACTCACTCAGTTACTCACTCATCACTCACTCAGTTACTCACTCATCACTCGGTCAGTTACCCACTCATCACTCACTCAGTTACTCACTCATCACTCACTCAGTTACCCACTCATCACTCACTCAGTTACTCACTCATCACTCAGTCAGTTACCCACTCATCACTCACTCAGTTACCAACTCATCACTCGGTCAGTTACCCACTCATCACTCGGTCAGTTACCCTCTCATCACTCGGTCAGTTACTCACTCATCTCTCACTCAGTTACTCACTCATCACTCAGTCAGTTACCCACTCATCACTCACTCAGTTACCCACTCATCACTCGGTCAGTTACCCTCTCATCACTCGGTCAGTTACCCACTCATCACTCACTCAGTTACCCACTCATCACTCACTCATCACTCGGTCAGTTACCAACTCATCACTCACTCAGTTACTCACTTATCACTCGTCAGTTACCCACTCATCACTCGGTTAGTTACCCACTCATCACTCACTCAGTTATTCACTCATCACTCGGTCAGTTACCCACTCATCACTCACTCAGTTACTCACTCATCACTCACTCAGTTACTCGCTCATCACTCGGTCAGTTACTCACTCATCACTCACTCAGTTACTCGCTCATCACTCACTCATCACTCGGTCAGTTACTCACTCATCACTCGGTCAGTTACTCACTCATCACTCACTCAGTTACCCACTCATCACTCACTCAGTTACTCACTCATCACTCACTCAGTTACTCACTCATCACTCACTCAGTTACCCTCTCATCACTCGGTCAGTTACTCACTCATCACTCACTCAGTTACTCACTCATCACTCACTCAGTTACCCACTCATCACTCACTCAGTTACCCACTCATCACTCACTCAGTTACCCACTCATCACTCACTCAGTTACCCACTCATCACTCACTCAGTTACCCACTCATCACTCACTCAGTTACCCACTCATCACTCACTCAGTTACCCACTCATCACTCACTCAGTTACTCACTCATCACTCGGTCAGTTACCCACTCATCACTCACTTAGTTACCCACTCATCGCTCACTTAGTTACCCACTCATCGCTCACTCAGTTACTCCTCCAGCCCCAGAAGCCCTTCACCCTGACTTGTTCTGTAGCCCCGAGCCCTTCGACCCACCGTTGGCGGCCGTGCCTTCAACTATCCAGGTCCTTCGCTCTGGAATCCCCTCCCTAACTCTCTCTACCTCCTTTCCTCCATCTCCTCCTTTAAAATCCTGCTTTAAACTCACCCCTTTGACCACCTGTCCTAATGACTCCTTCTTTGACTCCGCATGCTTTTTTGCCTGATGACGTCTCCGTGAAGCTCCTCGGGGCTATTTTTGCTACATTAAATGCGCTATATAAATGCAAGTTGGTGTTGTTTTGTGTGTGTGAGAGAGAGGGATGTGCGTCTTTGGAGCCTTAAGGTGTAACTATCCCAGCACGCTGTAAGATTCTGAAAATTGTAATAAAACCGCTGCGACCGTGTGGAGATCGAAATTGCGAACGAATTGTAAGATGATAACGGACCGATTCAAAATGGAGGAAATCAGCAGGGGGTTCTTTGCCGGGTGGTCAGCAGGGGGTCCTTTGCCGGGTGGTCAGCAGGTGGTCCTTTGCCGGGTGGTCAGCAGGGGGTCCTTTGCCGGGTGGTCAGCAGGTGGTCCTTTGCCGGGTGGTCAGCAGGGGGTTCTTTGCCGGGTGGTCAGCAGGGGATCCTTTGCCGGGTGGTCAGCAGGTGGTCCTTTGCCGGGTGGTCAGCAGGTGGTCCTTTGCCGGGTGGTCAGCAGGGGGTCCTTTGCCGGGTGGTCAGCAGGTGGTCCTTTGCCGGGTGGTCAGCAGGGGGTCCTTTGCCGGGTGGTCAGCATGGGGTCCTTTGCCGGGTGGTCAGCAGGGGGTTCTTTGCCGGATGGTCAGCAGGGGGTCCTTTGTTTGAGAGGCCACATGGACAAGAAGGAGGAACATGATTGACAAGGAAGTCCCGCCCCCACACATCTCACAGGAACAGGAAGGTGTCATGCGGAAGGAGCTCCAATCAGGGAAGGTTTGGAGTGAAACTGACCTATCAGAGGGAGACAGAGAGTAGGATAACAGAAGTAACCCAGAGGCGGGAGATTCAAGATTCAGAAGAAACCAAGAGGGATTCAGAAGAAACCCAGAAGACAGAGCAGGAGGAAGAATGAGCTGAGAAAGCTGGCCAGTCTATGTTTCGACTAACAATTTCCCTGGACCGATCACCCAGAGATAAAGGAGTATGTATGAAAGTCGGACAAAAGCTTAGATGTTGTTAAAGGGGTACTTTTATGTACGTTTGAATTAATAAGTTGCAGGCATATTTATTGCCAAGAGTTCTTTGAATTTATTGCCAAAGGTGCTTCTATGCACACTCGAATTTTGAACTATAGTCTGAATAAAGACCAATTTTATTGATCACATCCTTGCCTGTCATTGTTAAGCTAATTCGTAATTCTCGAGGTCTGAACAGTAGTACGTGAAAGACTTGCAACACATCCAGATCCCGTTTCTCAGTAAACTTGTCACATGAACAGTTGCAGTCTAAAGGGGAAAGGGCATTTACCATCTCAGCACTGTGCTAGCAGAGTAACTGACAGCAATGTGTTAAATATTGCATTGCCATTGCTGAGAGAAAGGACCATTAATAATGTTGCATTTACATTCTGCTGCTGCTGGTGCAGGTAATCCAGGTTTCAGCGGTGCTGTGATACCAATTCACCGTTCAAAGTTACCTTATTTTCCTTGGGCTTTACTGTACTATTCAGCACAGTCTTGCCAATTGGCAGCAAGGGGGTAGGATAAATAATACACTAGTCTTTCCCCCGGACTGCAAATGTTCATGTTACAAGTATGCTGAAAATAAAGTCACGTCACAAGTGTCGGAGACTCTCCTGTCAGTTTTACTGGCATACCCTCTGGTTTCTAGTTTCCTGTGAATGCTAAGGGACTCCAAATTGCTTGCTGATTTTTCAGTCGGTTGTTAAAAAAAAAAGCCACCGACCGTCATGTTGACGAATTGAACGATGCAACACAACGGCACCTCAGCCACTTCCCTCCAGTTCATACTTGGATCTGCGGCTTTCGTGGTTCAGTGGGTGACCTCCTCCTTTCCTGTCTGACAGCCGACTTTCTATCCCCGCTGCTACCATCCCTTCTATACCATATGACTGATATTTGTGAAAAGCTTCCTGTGAGACATCTTATCAAACACCCTCTCAAAATGCATCAGCATCACATCGACTGAATTTCCTTTATCTAGCCAATCTCCTTCAAAAGCTCGATTAAATTTGGCGACATGACTTGCTTTTAACAACACCATGCTGGCTGTCCCATGCATCACTAAATGTCCACCAATTTGATGCAAAAGTGACACTGTTTGAAGAAGAACAGAGTTCTCCTGGTGTCCCCGCCAACATTCATTCCTCAAACTACCCTTCCCTTAAAAGTTGCGAGGATCTGTGCCTCAAACACTCCTTGTAATGAAGCATTCTTCGCTCTAACAACCCTCTGCAAAGACATTTCTCCTCACTCTCTTCGCAACAATTATAAATTGATGGCCCCTCTTCATTTGTAAGGGATTCTGCCCCTGCGTGTCTCGCAGCCTGTGAGATTCACGCGGCTCTGTGCAGCCTGTATGTCAGTGCGGGTTTAGGCCTTGTTGCCTGTTCTGGTCTCCAGCCAGTCTGGGAGCACTAGACACACCTGTGAGTGGTTCGAATCACTCGCCCTTACGGTTCTAGACACTGGACTTAGATGCGAGAGCAGTAATGGAGATGAAACTCATGTAGACTCGGTTGAATGGTACGAAATGGAAAATCTTTATTGCATGATATTTAAGATTACGAAATACATGTCATAAGCACAGATTAATGACAGTACAATCTTACAAGCAGTTATATAGCTGATCCTAGGGAAACGAGGAACGAACGACACACCGTAAATAGGGGCACACATTACAAGTATCCTTAATACTTAAACCCTCCCCTATCAATATCTGTCCTAACTAGATTCGTAGGATTTCGAGACTCATGCTCACCACTCGTGATAACTCGGAGAAATTCCGAATAGCTGATCGGATGTTTTTCACCGCAGCACCCACGTGTCGGTCAGGAGATCTCCTGGTCCCACTTGTTTACTTGCTTCTGCTCCGGCTAGCAGGCTGGACCGTCTGCTGTGATGAAGATCTGTGTTGGTTGGTTTAACAGGTACTTTCCGAACAGGTTTCACAGACCAGTCAATATCATCGGTGATGATCCGTTCTTGCAAGTTCAAAGAAGTCTTCCTGGCAAGGAAAACTTGGCTATTCGACCTACAGGCGCGGTCGGGATTTACTGACCGTGGCGATGAGTATGGTCTTCCTCTCTTCTCATCCCATCTCATCTCATCTCATCTCATCTCATCTCAGGCCTTTGGTTCCGCTGCCAGTTACCAACATAGGTCTTCGTTACGCGACACGAGGTAGATCTGAACGGATCAGAAAGTTCAACAGTCTTTTTCAAAGAGGCACCAGGCAAGCAGGAACCAGACTACGAGTCAAAACACAGGAGCAGCCACGAGGTTACGAGTCGATCGGATAAGAGAATAAGAGAGCGATGGACGGTTGGAGCTTGTAATTATAGTACAAAATCTTCCGTTTCCCGCCCAACCTTAATGTCCTTTCTTTTGTTTGGGTTTGGCGCTCAAATGTCTTGTATGGGTGATCTCCGTTCTTAATGGGTTTCGGGGCTACTCGTAACTGTCTGAGTACCTGTTAATATTTCTCCCATTGTTAAATCGGTCGGTGTTCTCCCTGGAGGGGTCTTGGGGCTTCCAAGTGTTTTGTATAACTACCTGCTAACGGCTCTCTCATCGTAGAGTCGTTGGGATTTTACATATTAATGTCTTTTGGATGGGCCCTTGATTACTCGGTACAATAGCTTTCATTCGTACCTGGGAGACCGATTTCAGTATTTATGTGTATACTGCAAACCCATAATGTCTCGTGTATTATCTTCACTGTGCTGAATCTTAATCGATCTTGCACAAATGTTTATTGGAACGCCATCTTGTCTGCCTGTCGAAAAGTCTAGAATGTTCTGTCACGAGGTGCGGCGGCCATTTTACAGGCTGCTTGTGTCCACTTTGAGAAACCTGACCGCATTCTGCTGAAATAAAAGCTGTTTGAACGAGACTCTGTGTTTTCTCCTTATTAATAAAATCGCGATAAATTGCGAATTCTACAATTGACTCCCCAACCAGTGGGGGTGAAAACTACTGTCCAGTGCAAATGCATCTCTGAACACTTAACAGGTAGAGCGGGCTGGGACCCATTGTAAACATAGCGCTTTAAAATATAAAGATTAGGATTTGTTGGAAATTTAATCAGTTCACTGCCTATCAAATGGCAAATGATTTTAGAATCAATGTGCCAGATATCATGTAAACAATGTTAAGCTTGTAGAATGACAAGTACAGGAGTTCCAGCAGAAACAGTAAACCTTTGCCAATCTGTATGGGAACAGCAAAATTTCAGAGTGGAAACTGAGAGTGAAACAGAAGCTACATGTGTAATATACTCCAGCTCAAATTCCAACTCTGAAAGGAAAACCGCCACCAGTCGAAGGATAACTTTAAACCGAGTCCTTGTAAATTAGAGGCCTCTCTGGCTGGAGAGAGACAGCAGGCTGGTAGAGCAGTGGATCAATTGAAAAGGCCGGATCACTGGATCAACTTGGATCCAGACTCTCCCGCTGACTCAGTGGGTTTAAGCAGTGAGTACATAAGATCATAAGAACAAGAAATAAGAGCAGGAGTCGGCCATACGGCCCCTCGAGCCTGCTCCGCCCCACGGCCCCTCGAGCCTGCTCCGCCACTCGGCCCCTCGAGCCTGCTCCGCCCCACGGCCCCTCGAGCCTGCTCCGCCACACGGCCCCTTGAGCCTGCTCCGCCACTCGGCCCCTCGAGCCTGCTCCGCCCCACGGCCCTCGAGCCTGCTCCGCCACACGGCCCCTCGAGACTGCTCCGCCCCACGGCCCCTCGAGCCTGCTCCGCCACACGGCCCCCTCGAGCCTGCACGACCATTCAATAAGATCATGGCTGATCATCGACCTCAACTCCACTTTCCCGCCTGATCTCCATATCCCTTGCTTCCCCGAGAGTCCAAAAATCTATCTATCTCAGCCTTGAATATACTCAAAGACTCAGCATCCACAGCCCTCTGGGGCAGAGAATTCCAAAGATTCACAACCCTCTGAGTGAAGAAATTCCTCCTCATCTCAGTCTTAAATGGCTGACCCCTTATCCTGAGACTGTGCCCCCTGGTTCTAGACTCTCCAGCCAGGGGAAACAACCTCTCAGCATCTACCCAGTCAATCACCTTCAGAATCTTGTATGTTTCAATGAGATCACCTCTCATTCTTCTAAACTCCAGAGAGTATAGGCCCATTCTACACAATCTCTCATCATAGGACAGCCCTCTCATCCCAGGAATCAATCTAGTGAACCTTCGTTGCACTGCCTCCAAGGCAAGTATATCCTTCCTCAGATAAGAAGACCAGAACTGTGCCCAGTACTCCAGGTGTGGTCTCACCAAGGCCCTGTACAATTGAGGCAAGACTTCCTTACTCTTATACTCCAACCCCCTTGCAATAAATGCCAACATGCCATTTGCCTTCCTTATTCCTTGCTGTACCTGCATGCTAGCTTTCTGTGTTTCTTGCACGAGGACACCTAGATCTCTCTGAACACCAACATTTGAAAGTTTCTCACCATTTAAAAAATATTCTGTTTTTCTATTCTTCCTACCAAAGTGAATAACCTCACATTTCCCTACATTATACTCCATCTGCCACCTTACTGCCCACTCACTTAGTCTATCTATATCCCTTTGCAGACTCTGTGTTCTCACAGCTTACTGAGGTCCACGGTTTGGGCTGAGTTCATTGATCTAAGGTAAGGCGGCAGTAAGGGCTGGACAACTGGCCTCTGCACCTTTGGACAACCTGCCATGATGCACACCCCCAATTCATATTTACCAAGCTTTGCTGAAAGAGTGTGTGTGGACATTGGTTGAGTTGAACCAGTTCAGTTGTGTTGCTCTCTGCCATCAAATAAACTGCACCACTCAATGTCAAGGTTCACCCACAGACTCTGATCTTTCTCTCAGGTCTGTCAATGTGCGCAGAAGCAGGGCGTGTTTGGGTCACTGCTTATTTACATAGAATTACTTAGAATTTATAGCACAGAAAGAGGCCATTCGGCCCAACTGGTCCGTGCCAGTGTTTGTGCTCCACACGAGCCTCCTCCCACCCCCCTTCATCTCACCCCATCAGCATATCCTTCTATTCCTTCTCCCTCATGTGTTTATCTAGCTTCACCTTAAATGCATCTCTGCTATTCACCTCAACTACTGTGGTAGTGCATTCCACATTCTAATCACTCTCTGGGTAAAGAAGTTTCTCCTGAATTCCCTATTGGATTTATTAGTGACTGTCTTATATTTATGGCCCCTAGTTTTGGTCTCCCCCACAAGTGGAAACATCATCTCTACGTCTACCCTATCAAACCCCTTCATAATTTTAAAGACCTCTATCAGGTCGCCCCTCAGTCTTCTCTTGTTGTGCAGCGCACGGCAAACTATGATGATTCTAGAGACGCTGGCTGAGCAGGAGTGTTGGGATTCTGGAGGGGAGTCATGAGCCAGGTGGAGAGCGGATAGCCCTTGTCTCCGAGCAGCCAGCCCTGAGCTTGACGTGGTGACTGGAAGAATGCTGGCACACCAGTCTGGCGCAGGATGAAGGCATCGTGGCTGCTGCCGGGATAGTGGGCATTCACATTGAGGATTCGCTGTCTGTGGACGCGCACTAACTGCACATTAAGTGAGTGGTAGCTTTTGCTGTCACGGAAGATCTCAGGATTGTTATGCGGTGCCCGCAAAGCCATGTGGGTGCAGTCAATGGGGAAGCCCGCTCATCCAGCTTCTCTCTGGTGATGGGGAAGGAAATGTAGTCCCTTCTCCTACTGTAGAGAGCCTCTGTGACCTCCCGGATGCAGCAATGGATGGCGAACTGCGAGATGTTCGATATGTCTCCTGTTGCAGATTGGAAGGATCCGCTAGCGAAGAAATTGAGGGCAACGGTGACCTTGACTGCCACTGAGAGAGCCGTGGTTGCCCTGACCTGAGGCTGGAGGTCTGGTTAGAGGAGGTGGCAGAGTTCTGTGACTACCTCCTTGGTGAAGCCGAGCCTTCTAATGCACTGCTCCTCGCTTAATTGGACTTAGGAGAAATGCTCTTGGAATACCCTTGGAGGGTAAGGCCTCTTGCTGAGAGCCCTGATGGCCCTGATGGCCCTCCTCCTTCTCCTGGGCACATGTTCCAGTCTTTCTCGCTGTTTCCGCTCTCTCCACCATAGATCCTGGAGGGGGAGGTCGACTGCCAGTACAGCCCCATTAATGTAACCAAGTGTAGCAGTTTGATTTTTTAAGAATAAATGTAGCTACTTTTTAGTTGCCACAAGACTCCTCATACAAAATAACCTTGAAATTACGGAATGCGACTGTTGCACAATGTGCAACTGACAAGAAAGCACTGAAACTCCGCTAACCTACAGCTGCAACTCATTACTGATGATCCCTTAAAATAACTTCCCTGGAGCCAGCTCCATGCCAGCTCTCCCTGTCATTGTTTACTGCAGGCGCTAAGGTAGGTGGCGACAATCAATTTCGCAAATCGGGCAGTCAGTGAGCGTTGCACACTCACTGACATCACAATCCACCGGGCGAGATTTGACGTGCGGCGTTGGATTTGCCTCGTCCCGGCGATAATGCGCTAGCGCCCCATTAGTGCCATCTGCAGGCGCTAACGGGAAGCGCTAAGGCACCGAATTTTTCCCCCAGAGACTTGGAACTGTTGAACGTCTGAACCAGACTGTGCTTCGCATACAGTAAATTCAAGGATTCTACACAGCCAGTGAGGAGACAGCGCTACAGTGTTGTACCCCTTTCACCTTCCTTCACTGCGATTGCAGGATCACTAAATTTACAATTATATCTATATTGCATTACCATTCACCTTACATCCTTTCTTTTTTGATTCAATTAATTATTGTCCTTCAAAAGTATTGTACAATTACATCAAATTCCTTTGCTGCGCATGACCTAATCTGTGCTGAAATATCCCATACTATCCACTCCTAACTCAACCTACAAATAAACGTTTAAAATAACCACTAAATCAGAAAGTCAGTGACTGTGGGGATTCTCGCAACCATAAAATAGGCTTGTGCGCTTGTAGTGTTACCAGACTTACTAAAGAATTCCCATGATGCACCTTAAAAGAAACATAATCACAAAAATGGACAGGAAGTGATTTCTGTTCTGATTCAATCTCAGTTGAGATAATTTTTCTCATACCCAATTCAAAATCTATTTCCCCAGTGAGCGCTTACTCCCTCTGGACTGAACGATGACCTGCTGCACAAATTATTCTGGGGTTTCAGGCCTCAGGGTGAACAATTAACCCCTTGTACCATTAAGATAGACATTAGGAATAGTAAGAATCTCACTGTCCCTTCCTGATCTCTCCAACTGCTGATAAACAACACACTGATTGACCATCAGACTCAGAAGTAAAAATCACATTTATTAAGAATTAAGGTTGCCAGAAACAAGATTAAAGCAAGCAGCAGATTTCACTGGATTATAACACCTAATGTACTGGAAAACAATCTTGCAGTTACAGACCCATCAATCTAATGAGGTGGCCCTGGTACCAGGTGATCTCCCAGAAACCAGGCGAGCAGCTCACACACCTTCAAGGCACAGACAAACTGCGAGAGTCTTACTGCAGGATTCCTGATGAGACGATTGTAAATGCCACAGGCAGGACGAGTGATGCGTTGCCCAGTGCTCAATATTGAATATTTCTAGAATGAGGTTGGACTTTGTGACTTTGTTATTTGTTAATCCACCCACATAAATAGAGGTCTGACAGCTCCCTTGGATTTAGCATTTACATACATAGGGACATGGATCTGCTCAAATCTCTACCCCACTCCCTCACTGGGCAGGTGTGTCTCACCAGCCACTGCTGAGAATCATTGTAGATTCGCAAGTTCTGGAAATGGACAGATCGTTAACCTGTCACAAGGGATCAGATTTCATTTTATTTTGTTTTGGGGAAGTGTGAAATTATCCACTTTGGGAGGAAGAATGGAAAAGCAGGATAGGGCTTTGGTGAGACCACACCTGGAGTGCTGTGTACAGGTTTGGTCTCATTACCTGATCAAGGATATACTCGCCTTAGAGGCGGTGCAACGAAGGTTCACTACTCTGATTCCTGGGATGAGAGGGTTGGTTGTCCAATGAGGAGAGATTGAATAGATTGGGTCCATATTCTCTGGAGTTTTAGGAATGAGAGGTGATCTCATGCAAACGTATAAGATTCTGAGGAGTTTGATAGGGTGGATTTTGAGAGGCTGTTTCCCCTGGCTGGGGAGTCTAGAACTAGGGAGCATAGTCTAAGGATAAGGGGTCGGCCATTTAGGATTGAGATGAGGAGAAATTTCTTCACTCAGAGGGTTGTGAATCTTTGGAAATCTCTATCCCAGAGGGCTGTGGATGTCCAGTCGATGAGTAGATTCAAGACTGAGATCGATAGATTTTTGGGCACTAAGGGAATCAGGGGATATGGGGATAGTGTGGGGAGATGGAGTTGAGGTCGAAGATCAGCCTGATCTTATTGAATGGCGGAACAGGCTCGATGGGCCGTATGGCCGACTCCTGCTCCTATTTCTTATGTCCTTATGTTTACAGCATTGCTGTGTGTCCGAGGGTTAAGGACTCAGATTGGACCAGCCAGATTCTTAAATATGGTCGGAGCCCATTAGCTGCAAAGACACGACTGAGAAATTGGCCAAGAATGGGGAAGCGGTTGGTTTGTGAGCTGGTCTCGGCGCCCTGCGGCTCGATCAGAATTGGAACTCTGGCCTCACTCGCTCTAAAACGGTGAGCTGGGGACATTAGTCGGGGATCCCGATACAGCTCGCCAGTCGCAGCCTGACCAATCCCGAGAGCCTTCGACACGCAGCCGGCCCTGGGCAGGGGGTGGGGCGGAGGGGGAGGAGGAAGGGCAGGTGGAGGTGGGGTGGAGGGGGAGATGGGGCGGAAGTGGGGAGGAGGGGGAGGGGAAGTTGGGGGAGTTTAAGGTGGGGGATGGAGGGTGGAGGGGGAGCTGGGCAGAGGGGGAGCTATGAGGGGGAAATGGGGCGGAAGTGGGGAGGAGGGGGAGTGGAAGGTGGGGGAGTGGAAGGTGGGGGATGGAGGGTGAGGTGGGAGTGGAAGTCAGGTGGAAGGGAGTGAAAGTTGTGGGGCGGAGGGGGAGCAGGAAGGGACGGGGGGAGGAAGGGGAGGTGTGGGGGCAGACGCGGAGGGGGATGGACCTGGGCTGGCAGCTCGCCTGTCTAGGATCAGATTTCATGGAATCATACAATCATAGAATGATACAGCACAGAAGGAGGCCGTTCGGCCCATCGTGTCTGTGCCGGCTCTTTGGTAGAGCTCTCCAATTAATCCCATTCCCCCGCTCTTTCCCCATAGCACTGTAAATTTTTTCCCTTGAAGTATTTATCCAATTCGCTTTAGAATGTTACTGTTGAATCTGCTTCCACCACCCTTTCAGGCAGTGCTGTCCAGATCACAACAACTCGCTGCCTAAAAAAATGTCTCCTCATGTCGCCTTTGGTTCTTTTGCCAGGGAGGTGGGGCGGAGTGATTGAGTGATTTAATTTGAGTGAAACCGAGGCCATTGGCTTTTCTGTCTGCACTCTGAGTGCTGCAGAGAGCAGGAACTGTTGAAAACCCACTACATCCCTCACAGGAGGAGGAGGCATTGCACGGTTTCCAAATGGCACTGTGAGTTTGAGATTCCCGGAGCAGCTTTGCTCCAATGGGCCTGAGCTGGAGGGATGTGAGGAAGCAGGACACGCTGGTGTACAAACACTGCACTGGAGCTTTTCAACATTCCGCAAAACTGGATCTGGTTCACCACAGTACAGGACAATAGGGACATTCTACCATGTGGGTCTTCGCATTGCTGGATTAAGATAAAGGGGCAAAGTTGAGTGTGTCCAGTGGGCTTTAGGACAGTTCCAATCAGGAGAGGAGGGAGGGAGAGCCCTGGCCACGCACCCACCATACCAACACCAGCTCAGGGCTGCTTGCCCTTTGCACATGTACTGAACATTTAAAAATAGATTCACTTTCCACTTGGCACTGACTGTAACGTTAAGCAAAATAGCATTATGGTGATTTTTCGCAGATGGATGAAAGTTTGGAACTGCACGACCAATCATGCCATGCTTGGGTGTTAGAGACCACAACACAGTCTTCATCTCCATTATTATTAGGCTGTCCACTCGCCCAAAACCTGAATGAGAAAAGAGATGAATCGAACACAATGAATGGACTGTTGGACACTAAGTTCATGCAAGGACCCTTTCTAATGTACACACTGCCACAAGAGTTTCCACAATAAACCGATGGTTCAACATTTAACAGAGTCATTGTAACCTCTATAACAGTACAATCATGATTCAACACATGGCCATGGAATTTGCTGTGTGTTTCAGCTGGTACAAACATCCATTTATTAAGTTGCTGCCATTTTGTGCACTGCACTAATGTTAGGTGACTTCTTCTTTCCTCTCACACATGAAGTTCTACTGACGGCCAAATGGTTGGACATATTAACACACAGAGCCAAGCTTCTTAATCAACAATTAACTGGGTTCATTCTGAATTACTCAGGCTTGGCTTCATTCCCACACTGCAGGAATGATGTTTGTTCAAGTGTGGAAGCAATGGGAAATGGCAGAAAGAGACCTCAAATAGCCAGGTACAGCATGAGGGCCAGCCTATTTCACTAACCTGTCTCTCTAAGTCTTTCTCTGTCCTCCTCGCTGTTTGCAAAAACCTGCTACTTTAGTGTCGTCAGAAACTTCTAAGATTGTTCTCCCTGTACCCAAGTTAAAATGTAAACACGGCTTTGGGTCTTATTGACGTAACTTGGCCCGATATCAACGTATTCATGAGGCTCTGCCCGAGTCACGTAGGCACCTCAGTCGCTTATTAAACCAGTGATGGGAAGATGGTGGTGGGGCAGAAAACCAGAGGCAAATCTCCCGCTTTGATTTTAACTCCCATACCGTCCAGTTTCCGCTGGGCGGAGGGAGTTAAGATCCTCCTTAGATCAACAATGATAAATATTTCAACAGGAGATGGAAATTATACAAATAAAGTATATTCCAGGAAGAGAAGAGGGAAGCTGAAATTTTGTTGAAAATGGACAAGACTATTTCCTGACTCAACATGTTAATGAAGTAACCAGGAACAATCATATATTAGACCTAGGGGGCGATTTTCCCAGCCCCGAGGAGGCGGGTTTGGAGGCGGGACAGTTGGCAAAATGGCAGAAACTGAGGGTGGGTTCGGAACCCGCCTCCAACCCGCCTCTGCGCAATTTTGCCGGAGGCGGGTTTGATGGGAGTGATTCGGTCCCGCCTTCATCAGTCGGGAGAGGCAGTTAAGACCCTTAAATAGTCGTTAAGAGCCTCTATAATCCTGTTTTGACAGGCCTTCGTTATTTTACCACATTTTCAGCGTGTGGCACGACCCCCCTAAACCACGCCAGCTAATCCTGGCGGGTTGACAAGTGGGTGGCCTCCTCACAGCTGCAGCTCCACCATTAAAACGGAGCTTTCATCAGGGAGCAGTTGCAGGTGGTAGAACTTTTGTTCCAAAGTTCTTTCAGCACTTTTAGCAGGCCTACCGAAGTCGGAGGTGCTGCAGCTTCTATCTCTCAACTGTGGGACCTCATTGGAAGACCCTCTCCTTGCTTAGATTGAGCGCTTCCCCAACAGAGGTATCTGCCAGCAGCATGGGAATCATTTATTTCCTTTCACCATGGACCTCAGATTCGGATGAGGAGCAGCCACGGCAGCAGCAGAACCAGGCAGCTCAGCAGCAACAGCAGCAGGAGCCCCAACCTACTGCTCACCCACCTGATGCTGCACAGGGCAGAAGGTGCCAGTGCATGGAAGCACGCCGTGCAAAGAATGCACTCATCCTGGCCAGATTTTCATAGGTTGCCCATTGTGGCACATGTGCTTGGCTCCTTCTTAACACATGATAGACAATGGACATGATTCTCTGGCCTCCTTTCACTCTGACCACCAACCTGACCACGCAAGTGTCACGGAGCCTGCAATGTGGAGCTGCCTAAGCCGAAATAACAGATGCCATCACGCCAACAGTTTGCCATCACCTAATTTGAATACATTCCCACAGGGATGGCATTTCATCAAATAACAGAAACAATCACCCAATCTGCACACAGATCTGGAGGTTATATCCCTTGCCAGCTGGACCCACACAGCCTTGGTTTCTTTAGGAGGCCTCTTCCTCCCAGATGAGGGAAGAGCACCTCCCTGCTAGCTCTCGCCCCCTCAACCAGCATACCCAGCGCCTCATCCGAGAACCTCGGGGAGGCCCTTGCCTTGCAGCTGACCAGTCTTCAAGGAGATAACAGCTTGGAGGTGGTGCAGCATCGACCAAAAACCAGTGGAATGAGCCAAGGCAGCAAGCAGCCCTTAAATGAAGTTGGATAAGTGACGTCAGCAGAGGCGAGCTTCAGTCCCAAAACACTAATCGGCCCAGGGGCACCCACACCTCTGAAATCAACTGGCCAATTAGGGGAAAATCGCAAATTTTTCCCAGGTCACAGTGGAGGCGGGTTTGGAACCCACCCAAACCGAAACCCGCCTCCAACCCGCCTCCATTGGGAAAATTGCCTCTTAGTGTTTCGTAGTGAGCTTGACCTCGTATTGGATCTCCATCTGGGGGAACAGCTGGGCAACAGTGACCACAACATTCTACAGTTTCAACTGGCTGGTAGAACTAAAGGTACTGAGAATCAACAACTCGTAAGCGATTTCAGAAGAGCAACCTTCACTAAATGGCAGACGATTTGGAACGTGTTAATTGGCTAACCCTACTGGGCGGTGATGAGACCAATGTAAAATACAAATAGAAAGTTTTTAAGAACAAGATAAAAAATATAGAAGACAAAAATGTACCCAAGGTCCTAAGAAGGGAATGTGGGAAGGAAAAGCCAAGCTGGCTGACTGGTCATGTACAAAGACAAATAAGATGTACAAAAATGTTTCTATAAATTAAAGGCATCTAATAATCAAGTAAACAGAGTTGAGTATAAGGAAGAGCCAGAGATACAAAGGCTGCTATTAGATCAGCTGAAAGGCTAATGGGAAAAGGATCGCCGACATTTGTGGATGTAATGGGAAAAGCTTTTTCAGTTATGTGAAGACTCGCAGATCTGTCAAAGACTGTATTGGGCCATTGAAGGATGTTCAAGGACAGGTTACGAAGGACTCGCTGGCTATGGCGGAAATATTACAGCAGCACTTTGCATCGGCCTTCTCTCTTGAAGACGATGCTCAACTACTAGAATTGAATGATTTTAATAATAAACTAGTAATATTAAAATAGATGAACAGTGTGTTTTAGATAGAATTAAGAACTTGAAAATAGATCGAGCAGCCAGGCCGGATAATATCCAGCTGAGGGTCTTCAGGGAGATGGGTCACGTGCTGTGTGAGCCCCTAGCCTGTATTTTTAAACCTCACTGCACTCTGGATGGTTCCCGTAGACTGGAAGGAGGCTAATATAGTTCCCATCTTTAAAAAAGTTGACAAGATGGACACAGGCCCATTAGTTTAACATCGGCAATAGGAAAGATGCTTGAGGGAATGATTAGGAATACAATATATGATTGCTTGGATAGAGAGGGACATATTAGGGGCACCCAACATGGTTTCATAAAAAGGAGGTCCTGTTTTACAAATCTGATTGTATTTTTTGAAGAAGTCATGAAGATGGTGGACGAGGGAAGCCCAGTAGATAGTACCTACTTAGACTTCTAAAAAGGGTTTGATAAGGTACCGTCCAGGAGGCTTCTCTACAAGATTGAAGCCTCTGGTATTAGTGGTAATATATTGAGCTGGATTGCGAACGGGATGGAAGGACGTAGGCAGAAAGTAGTTATAGATGGATTTGGATCTGTTTGGAAACCGGTCACCAGTGGTGTCCCACTGGGATCAGTATTGGGACCATTGCTATTTTTATTAATGATCTGGATGTAGGTGGTGGGGCTCGATCTGCAAATTTGCAGATGATACCAAGATCTGTGCGAGTGTTCAGACTGTAGATGATGCTTGTCTGTTTCAGGCGGTTCTTAATGTGTTGGGAGATTGGGCTCATGACTGGCAAATGATGTTTAATTTGGAAAAGTGCATTGTTATGCATGTGGGCGGGGCAAATGCTCAGCATACATATACCCTTCAGGGAAATGCATTAAAGAAAGTGGAGAAAGAAAGAGATCTGGGCATTCTGGTGCATGCAGCTCTAAATGTACATGAGCAATGCCGTGAAGTGAAGCTAGAGTGAATAGGGTGTTGGGGTGCATTCATACAACAATTGAGTATAAGATGAGGCCAACTATTTTGTCCTTGTGCAAGACCTTGATGAGGCCTCACTTGGAACCCAGTTGTGGTCTCCTCACATTGTGGGTGATATTGAGGCTTTGGAGAGGGTGCAGAGGAGGGCCTCTAGACTAATTCCCTGTATAAAGCATCTAAGTGATCAAGATAGGCTAAAAGAGTTGGGACTCTACACTTTAGAGGAGCGAGACTTAGAGGTGGTCTGATTGAGGTTTATAGAAACATAGAAACATAGAAAATAGGTACAGGAGTAGACCATTCGGTCCTTCGAGCCTGCACCGCCATTCAATGCGTTCATGGCTGAACATGCTACCTCAGTACCCCATTCCTGCTTTCTCGCCATACCCCTTGATCCCCTTAGTTGTGAGTGTTATATCTAACTCCCTTTTGAATATATTTAGCGAACTGGCCTCAACAACCTTCTGTGGAAGAGAATTCCATAGATTCACCACTCTCTGGGTGAAGAAGTTCCTCCTCAGCTCAGTCCTAAATGGCTTCCCCTTAATCCTTAGACTGTGACCCCTGGTTCTAGTTTTCCCTACCATTGGGAACATTCTGCCCGCATCTAATTTGTCTAAACCAGTCAGGATTTTAAATGTCTCTATAAGATCCCCCCTCATTCTTCTGAACTCCAGAGGATACAAGTTCAGTTGACCCAATCTTTCTTGATATGTCAGTCCGGCCATCCCAGGAATCAATCTAGTGAACCTTCGCTGCACTCCCTCAATAGCAAGAATGTCCTTCCTTAAGTTAGGAGACCAAAACTGCGCACAATACTCCAGGTGTGGCCTCACCAAGGCCCTGTACAACTGTAGCATCACCTCCCTACTCCTGTACTCAAATCCCCTTACTATGAAGGCCATCATTCCGTTTGCTTTCTTGACTGCCTGCTGCACTTGCATTCCCACCTTCAGTGACTGATGTACCATGATGCCCAGGTCTCGTTGCACCTCCCCTTTCCCTAATCTGCCACCATTCAGGTAATAGTCCGCCTCTCTATTTTTACCACCAAAGTGGATAACCTCACATTTATCCACATTGTACTTCATCTGCCATACATTTGCCCATTCACCCAACCTGTCCAAGTCACTCTGTAGCCTCCTAGCATCCTCCTCATTGTTCACACTGCCTCCCAATTTAGTGTCATCCGCAAATTTGGAGATATTACATTTAATCCCTTCGTCCAAATCATTAATATATAATGTAAACAGCTGGGGTCCCAGCACCGAACCCTGCAGTACCCCGCTGGTCACTGCCTGCCATTCTGAAAAGTACCCATTTACTCCTACTCTTTGTTTCCTGTGTGCCAACCAGTTCTCAATCCATGTCAACACATTACCCCCAATCCCATGTGCTTTAACTTTGCTCACCAATCTCTTGTGTGGGACCTTGTCGAAGGCCTTCTGAAAGTCCAAATACACCACATCTACTGGTTCCCCCCTGTCCACCCTATTGGAAACATCCTCAAAAAATTCCAGAAGATTTGTCAAGCATGATTTCCCTTTCACAAATCCATGCTGACTTGGACCTATCATGTCGCCACTTTCCAAATGGTCTGTTATGACATCTTTAATAATTGCTTCCATCATTTTACCCACGACCGATGTCAGGCTGACCGGTCTATAATTCCCTGCTTTCTCCCTCCCTCCTTTTTTAAAAAGAGGGGTTACATTGGCCACCCTCCACTCCATCGGAACTGATCCAGAGTCTAAGGAATGTTGGAAAATGATCGTCAATGCATCCACTATTTCCAAGGCCACCTCCTTAAGTACTCTGGGATGCAGACCATCAGGCCCCGGGGATTTTTCAGCCTTCAGTCCCATCAATTTCCCCAATACCTTTTCCCGACTAATAAGGATTTCCCTCAGCTCCTCCCTCTTACCAGATCCTCTGACCCCTTTTATTTCCGGCAGGTTGTGTGTGTCCTCCACAGTAAACACCGAACCAAAGTACTTGTTCAATTGATCTGCCATTTCCTTGTTCCCCATTACGACTTCCCCTGTTTCCGACTGCAGGGGACCTACGTTTGTTTTTACTAACCTCTTTCTTTTTACATATTTATAGAAGCTTTTGCAGTCCATTTTAATGTTCTCTGCAAGCTTCCTTTCATATTTTATTTTCCCTGCCCTAATCAAACCCTTCGTCCTCCTCTGCTGAGTTTTGAAGTTCTCCCAGTCCCTGGGTTTACTGCTACTTCTGGCCAATTTGTATGCAACTTCCTTGGTTTTAATACTATCCCTGATTTCCCTTGTTAGCCATGGTTGAGCCACCTTCCCTTTTTTATTTTTACGCCAGACCGGGATGTACAATTGTTGTAGTTCATCCATGCGATCTCTAAATGTCTGCCATTGCCCTTCAACTGATAGCCCCTTAAATATCGCTTGCCAATTTAACCTCGCCAATTCACGCCTCATACCCTCAAAGTTGCCCTTATTTAAGTTCTGGACCATGGTCTCTGACTTAACTGTTTCCTTCTCCATCCTAATGTAGAACTCCACCATACTATGGTCACTCTTCCCCAGGGGGCCTCGTACCACAAGATTGCTGATTAGTCCCTCCTCATTACACAACACCCAGTCCAGGATGGCCTCCCCTCGAGTTGGTTCCTCAACATATTGGTTTAGGAAACCATCCCTTAAACACTCCAGGAAATCCTCCTCCACCATATTGCTTCCAGTTTGAGTAGCCCAATCTATATGCATATTAAAGTCACCCATGATAACTGCCGTGCCTTTTTTGCACGCACCTCTGATTTCCTGTTTCATACCCTCCCCCACCTCACTACTGCTGTTTGGAGGTCTGTACACAACTCCCACTAACGTTTTCTGCCCTTTGGTGTTCTGCAGCTCAACCCATATTGATTCCACATCCTCCAAGCTGATGTCCTTCCTAGCTATTGCATTAATCTCCTCTTTAACCAGCAATGCTACCCCACCCCTTTTTCCTTTTATTCTATAAGATGATGAAGGGAATAGATTGCGTTCCAGCTGACATTTGTGCCAATTAAACAGGTTAGGCAGGACCAGGAGTCACAATTTTAAGTTGTACAAGGCCAGATCTAGGTTAGATGTCAGGAGGTGGTTCATTTCCCAGAGAACAGTGGACCTCTGGGACAGGCTGCATGGCTCGTGCGGTGGATGTTGATTCACTGAATTCCTTCGAGCGAGAGCTGGACCTGTTTCTGGGTGGGGCGGAGATCACCTCTTACAAAAGGTAGGTGCTGCTGGGAATTCAGGGCCAGTGATCTCCAGGATTAGTTTCGATCACCTACATGGGTAGGAGAGGAATTTCCCAGATTTTTTCCTCTACATTGGCCTGGGGTTTATCGCCTCTCCCAGGAGATCACACGGGTTCGGGTGAGGTGGGGAGTGTATATCTTGTGACACACAAGGTATCGCAATTGTGTGAGACAGGCTGGATGGACCAACGGGCCTTTACCTCTCCGTCATTGTTCATATGTTCGGAAGTGTATCGAAAACTGGGGTCCAAACTATACAGGGCACAATTTCAAAGTTTGCAGATGGTCATCAATGACCTTCCCTCCAACATAAGGTCAGAATTGGGGATGTTCGTTGATGACTGCACAGTGTTCAGTGGCTTTCACAACTCCTCAGATAATGAAGCAGTCCATGCCCGCATGCAACAAGACCTGGACAACATTCAGGCTTGGGCTGATAAGTGGCAGGTAACATTCACACCACAGAAGTGCCAGGCAATGACTAGCTCCAACGAGCGAGAGTCTAACCACCGCCCCTTGACATTCAACGGTATTACCATCACCGAATCCCCCACCATCAACATCCTGGGGGTCACCATAGACCAGAAACTTAGCTGGACCAGCCACATAAATACTGTGGCAACAAGAGCAGGTCAGAGGCTGGGTATTCTGCGGCGAGTGTCTCACCTCCTGACTCCCCAAAGCCTTTCTGCCATCTACAAGGCACAAGTCAGGTCCCAAACCTGCGACCTCTTCCACCTAGAAGGACAAGGGCAGCAGATGCATGGGAACACCACCATCTCCAAATTCCCCTCTATAGGGGGTGGTGTGTGGGGTCAGCCTCCACCTCTGACTCAGTGAGCGGTTCGAATCGCTCCCACGATCCTGGTTCTAGAGTTTGGACTTATTTAGGGGTTGTGAACAAAGATGCAGTAGACAACAGGATCTGATGAAAGAATTTTGACTTTATTAAAAGAAAAAGGTAACAAACTTAAAACACACTTAATACTTAAACACAGGTTGGGGAACACACGGTACAGGCGAGGGAGAATGACAATATACAAAGACCCTTATCCCTCCCAAAAATCCCACTATCTAGCTAGGTTTTGGTTTCAGGAGATCAGGGATAATGCTCACCAAACGAATCCTTGACAGTTGCGAGTTAGGGTTTAGAGTCTTTTGAGTAAAAGGTTTCGTAAGGCCCTTGTTGCCGCGAGGTGTCCAATGGTCACTGAGGCAGTCGCCCTGGTTTCTTCTTGTGTGTTGGTCTGTTTGTGAAGTTGTTGGCCTTCTTTCCTCCTCCTCCTCGTGGCTTGTGGTGTCTTGCTGGAGCAGAGCTGAGAGAGAGCTGTGCGAGCGTTGAGAGCGTTGTCAGAGAGTCCAGAGAGAGAGAGTCTTGGGGGATTAGGCCCCCCAATTATACTGTTCAGCCTCTTTTGTCCTTTTCGCGCCCAAAACCCCTTACTAAATCGGTTTCCTTTAGATTTCAAATGAGCCCTGTTTATTCCATTGTCTTAGTTTTGGCGGGCTTGTCAGTCTTGATGGCTTTAACTTGCTGTTAAACATGTCCTGATAGCTTCCGATTTAGGCAAGGCCTTTATCTGCACGCCAAATCTTGTCACTATTGTCCTAGGTTTTTGGCGGGCTTGTAAAACTGTCCCTGTGGATACCTAGTTGATTGTTTTTTGATGAAGTAATCGGGGTACTAAGGGGGAAAAATTCAGTTGGTTGCGCCTCCCGTTAGCGCCTTAAGAGGGCGCTAATGGGGCACAAAGCATCTAGCGCCCAGGCGCGGCGAAGTTTGCGCCGCTCGCGAAATTAACTAGACATTTTACGGCGGTGCTAAACACTGCCGCCACGATCTCCTGCGCCGGCAGATCATGACGTCACTCGAGTGCGCAACGCCCCGGTATCGCCCCGGAGCGGATATTGAGTGGCGCCCCCTGCCTTACCGCCTGACGCTAGCAACGACAGGTTGAGGGGAGCGTTCTGCAGTCATGAAGGGAAAGGGGGAGCGCTATTTAAAGGTGACCGCTTCCTGCCTTTTATTGTTGGTGCCATTTTTGAACTACGCATTCTGAGAGAGAGAGGGAGAGACTTCTGGAGAGATTCAACGTTGTGTGAAGCAGTTTTGGGTACTGAGCAGCACTTTGCAGGTTCATTTTGATTTGCCATTCCTTGTATCGATTTAGCAGAGACTGTGGGGGCTGCACTCTGAGCTCTTTGCCTGGTACTCTCCATTGTTCTTTCCAGCACATTTGATGTGCAGGTCTCTCCAGGCCGAGATTCAAGGCTGCAATGAGCAGGATGTGGATGGAAAGCAAGATTAACCATCCCCTTTAAGAACTGGCCCGTGCCATTGTGTGTGTGTTCCATTGCTGACTGACATTACATGAGCTTCGCCAGCGCTCTGAGGTAGCGCCTCGCTCCTCGGCATTTGCGCCTTAAGACAGGTGTGAAGCGCCTGATATAGCGCTGCAATCACCTCCAGGGGCGATAAAAGTCAAGTTTGCAGTCGGTGGCGATAATTAGTGCCAGGCGCTAATCTTTGCGCCCGGCCGATAATTGCGCCCCAAATGGGGCGATACTGAATTTCTCCCCCTAAATGTTTTATTGATTTCAGGCTTCTGGTGTCCTGTTTGGGCCTGGGAATTTCAAAAGTGGTCTTGGATTATTCATATTTCGATGTGTGTGAGGCTTTGGGTTTGTCTCTTCCTCCTAGGTAGGAATGCAGTGTAAACAAATTCCCAGACAGCTTGTTTGGGCCCCAATACTCAAAGCTGTCCACTGCCTGGCCACGCCCCTCCGCAGCCTGTCTGTGTCTGTGAAAGGTGTCTTTCCCAACAGTAAGATTGAAAGGTCATTTTCCTCAGGGTTTTTTTCTTCCCTGATCTTTTAAAATGTCCAAAACTGAGGTTTTTACCTCAAATCACTTCACTTAGGTCCCATCATCCCAAGTTTGTATGAAAGGTCCAAAAATCAATCCCTTTAGGGTTCTGTTCGAGTTTCTGGGGGATTTTGCGAAGCCTACACCTCCAAATCACACACCATTCTGACTTAGAAATATATCGCCGATCCTTCATCGTCGCTGGGTCAAAATCCTGGAACTACCTCCCTAACAGCACTGTGGGAGCACCTTCACCACACGGACTGCTGCGGTTCAAGAAGGTGGCTCACCACCACCTTCTCAAGGGCAATTAGGGATGGGTAATAAATGCTGGCCTTGCCAGCGACGCCCACATCTCATAAACTAATTTTAAAAAAACACGAAACTCAGAAATGTAGTAAATTATGAGGAGGATAGTAACAGACATCAGGAGGACATAGACAGACTGGTGAAATGGGCCGACACATAGCAGATGAAATTTAATGCAGGGAAGTGTGAAGTGATGCATTTTGGGAGGAAGAATGAGGAGAGGCAATATAAACTGAATGGTACAATTTTAAAGGGGGTGCAGGAACAGAAAGACCTGGGGGTTTACGTACAAAAATCTTTGAAGGTGGTCGGACAAGTTAACACGACTGTTAAAAAAGCATATGGGATCCTTGGCTTTTTAAATAGAGGTCATGATGTGGAGATGCCGGCGTTGGACTGGGGTGGACAAAAATGAGAAGTCGCACAACACCAGGTTATAGTCCAACAGATTAATTTAATTTTACAAGCTTTTGGAGCAGTTCGCTCCTTCGTCAGGTAAGTTAGCAGTGAGAGAATCTCCCAGAATTCACAATTTAAACACAGACAAAATCTATTCACATCTTTCCCTACATCAAAGAGCACAGCCAAGACAATGAGATGTGTCCCAGGGGGTCCAACGTGTCAAACCACCTGCTGGCTGCATATCCTGTCAATTTGTGTAGGTTCTTGTGTTAGTCTTTTTAAAAAAAAAAACACCTGGGAAGACCGGCCATGATGTCAAGTCACGTTCTGTATCGTGACATGAACACTTCAGCAGCCAGGGGCATTCAGCCTCGGATCTGCAGGTAAGCGTTCTCCAAGGCGGCCTTCGAGATACACGACAGCGCAAAATCATAGAGCAGAAACTGATAGCCAAGTTCCACACTCATGAGGATGGCCTCAATCGCGATATCGGGTTCATGTCACGATACAGAACGTGACTTGACATCATGGCCGGTCTTCCCAGGTGTTTTTTTTTAAAAAGACTAACACAAGAACCTACACAAATTGACAGGATATGCAGCCAGCAGGTGGTTTGACACGTTGGACCCCCTGGGACACATCTCATTGTCTTGGCTGTGCTCTTTGATGTAGGGAAAGATGTGAATAGATTTTGTCTGTGTTTAAATTGTGAATTCTGGGAGATTCTCTCACTGCTAACTTACCTGACGAAGGAGCGAACTGCTCCGAAAGCTTGTAAAATTAAATAAATCTGTTGGACTATAACCTGGTGTTGTGCGACTTCTCATTTTTTAAATAGAGGCATAGAGTACAAAAGCAAGGAGGTCACCGAGCGGCTGCAGAACATCCTGAGGTGGGAGGGTGATCAGCCAGAGGTCGTGGTCCATGTCGGTACCAACGACATAGGTAGAAAGAGGGATGAGGACCTGCAGGCAGATTTCAGGGAGCTAGGAAAGAGATTAAAAAGCAGGACCTCAAAGGTAGTAATCTCCGGATTACTCCCGGTGCCACGTGCTAGTGAGTATAGAAATAGGAGGATAGCGCAGATGAATGCGTGGCTGGAGAGATGTGCAGGAGGGAGGGATTTAGATTACTGGAGCATTGCGACCAGTTCTGGGGGAGGTGGGACCTGTACAGGCCGGACAGGTTACACCTCAACAGGGCCGGAACCAATATCCTCACGGGGAGGTTTGCTAGTGCTGTTAGGGAGGGTTTAAACTAATTTGGCAGGGGGATGGGCACCAGGATGTAACATTAGAAAGGGGAAATAAAGTGCTCAAAGCATTGGGAGAGGCAGAGAGCACTAAAGTAAGAAATGGAAAGGTATTAGGGGGGGTCAAACTAAGAGAGAATACAGGATGGTCTAAGATGGGTTTACAGTGTATTTATGTGAACGCACGAAGCATAGTAAACAAGGTAAGTGAGCTGCAGGCACAAATAGCCACATGGGAATATGATGTTGTGGCAATAACGGAGACCTGGCTCAAAAAAGGGCAGGAGTGGGTATTAAATATTCCTGGTTATAAAGTATTCAGGAAAGATAGGGCAGGGAAAGATAGGAGGTGGTATTGGTCAAGGAGAATGTTACAGTGCTGGAGAGGAGGATGTCCTGGAGGGGTGAAGGACAGAATCTATATGGCAAAAGTTATGAAATAATAGAGGTACCATTACACTACTAGGTGAATTCTATAGACCACCAAATAGTGGGAAAGATATGGAGGAGCAAGTTTGCAGAGTAATTACAGAGAGGTGCAAGAACTATAGAGTAGTCATAATGGGGAACTTCAGCTATCCTAATATAGACTGGGATCGTAATAGTGTTAAGGGCAGAGAAGGGGAAGAATTTCTGAAGTGTGTTCAGGAGAACTTTCTTGATCAGTATGTTGCCGGCCCGACGAGAGAAGAGGTATTGCTGGATCTGGTTCTGGGGAATGAGGTAGGTCAAGTGGAGCAAGTGTCAGTAGGGAAACATTTAGGGAACAGTGATCATAGTATCATAAGGTTTAGATTAGTTGTGGAAAAGGACAGGGAGCAATCTAGAGTAAAAATATTTAACTGGGGGAAGACCAATTTCAGTGGGATGAGAACGGATCTGGCCCGGGTAAACTGGAATCAAAGATTGGAGGCAAAACGGTAATGGAACAATGGGCTGCCTTTAAAGAGGAAATAGTTCAGCTACATTCCCACTAGGGGGAAAGGCAGGGCAACTAAAGTCAGGGCTCCCTGGATGACGAAAGGGATAGAGAATATGATGAAGCAGAAAAAGAGCTTGTAAGACAGATGTCAGGTTGCAAATACATCTGAGAATCAGGCTATATATAGAAAGGTCAGAGGAGAAGTGAAAAAGAAAATAAGAGGGGCAAAGAGAGGGTATGAGAATAGAATGGCAGCCAACATAAAAGTTAATCCAAAAGTCTTCTATCGGCATATAAATAGTAAACGGGTATTAAGAGGAGGGGTGGGGCCGATTAGGGACTAAAAAAGAGACCTATGCATGGAGGCAGAGGGTATGGCTGAGGTGCTAAACGAGTACTTTGCATCTGTCTTCACCAAGGAAGAGGATGCTGCCATAGACATAGTAAAGGAGGAGGTAGTGGAGATACTTGATAAGATAAAAATTGATAAAGAGGAGGTATTAGAAAGGCTGGCTGTACTTAAAGTCGATAAGTCACCAGGAGCGGATGGGATGCATCCTAGGATACTGAGGGAATTGAGGGAGGAAATTGCGGAGCTACTGGCCATAATATTCCAATCCTCCTTAGATACGGGGGTGGTGCCAGAGGACTGGAGAATTGCAAATGTTACACCATTGTTCAAAAAAGGGTGTAAAGATAAACCCAGCAACTACAGGCTAGTCAGTTTGACCTCAGTAGTGGGGAAGCTTTTAGAAACAGTAATCAGGGACAAAATTAACAGTCACTTGGACAAGTGTGGATTAATTAAGGAAAGCCAGCACAGATTTGTTAAAGGCAAATCGTGTTTTACTAACTTGATTGAGTTCTTTGATGAGGTAACAGAGAGGGTTGATGAGCGATGGGAGAGGGTTGATGAGGGTAATGCAGTTAGACCTCAGACATAAGGCATAGGAGCAGGAGTAGGTCATTTGGCCCCTCGAGCCTGCTCCGCCATTCAATAAGATCATGGCTGATCTGATCTTGGCCTCAACTCCACTTCCCTACCCGCTCCCCATAACCCTTGACTACCTTATCGTTCAAAAATCTGTCTATCTCCACCTTAATTATATTCAATGACCCAGCCGTAGTGTACATGGATTTCCAAAAGGCGTTCGACAAAGTGCCACATAATAGGCTCGCCAGCAAAGTTGAAACCCATGGAATAAAAGGGACAGTGGCAGCATGGATACGGAATTGGCTAAGTGACAGGAAACAGAGAGTAGTGGTGAACGGTTGTTTTTCGGACTGGAGGAAGGTATACAGTGGTGTTCCCCAGGGGTCGGTTCTAGGACCACTGCTTTTCTTGATATATATTAATGACTTGGACGTGGGTGTACAGGGCACAATTTCAAAATTTGCAGATGACATAAAACTTGGAAGTATAGTGAACAGTGAGGAGGACAGTGATAGACTTCAGGAAGACATAGACAGACTGGTGAAATGGGCGGACACGTGGCAGATGAAATTTAACGCAGAGAAGTGCGAAGTGATACATTTTGGTAGAAAGAATGAGGAGAGGACATATAAACTAAATGGTACAATCCTGAAGGGGGTGCGTGAACAGAGAGACCTGGGGGTATGTGTGCACAAATCGTTGAAGGTGGCAGGGCAGGTTCAGAAAGCAGTTAAAAAGGCTTACGAGATCCTGGGCTTCATGACTAGAGGTATAGAGTACAAAAGTGTGGAAATTATGATGAACCCGTATAAAACACTGGTTCGGCCTCAACTGGAGTTCTGTGTCCAATTATGGGCACCACATTTTAGGAAGGATGTGAAGGCCTTGGAGAGGATAAAGAAAAGATTTACGAGAATGATTCAGGAATGAGGGACTTCAGTTACATTGATAGACTGGAGAAGCTGGGGTTCTCCTTGGAGCAGAGAAGATTGAGAGGAGATTTTATAGAGATGTTCAAAATCATGAGGTGTCTGGACAGAGTAGATAGAGAGAAACTGTTCCCATTAGAGTCATAGGGGGAAAAATTCAGTTGGTTGCCCCTCCCATTAGCGCCTTAAGAGGGCGCTAATGGGGCGCAAAACAACTAGCGCCTGAGCGCTGCGATGTTTGCGCCGCTCGGAAAATTGACCAGACATTTTGCGGCGGCACTAAACACTAGCGCCACGATCTCCTGCACCGGTAGATCGTGACGTCAGTCGAGTATGCAACGCCCCGGTAGCGCCCCAGAGCGTATATTGAGTGGTGCCCCCTGCCTCACCGCCTGCCGCTAGCAACGACAGGTTGAGGGGAGCGTTTTGCAGTCAGGAAGGGACTGGGGGAGCGCTAATTAAAGGCGACCGCTTCCTGCCTTTTTTTGTTGGTGACATTTTTGAACCACGCATTCTGAGAGAGAGAGAGAGACTTCTGGAGAGATTCAATGCTGTGTGAAGGAGTTTTGGGTACTGAGCAGCACTTTGCAGGTTCATTTTGATTTGCCCTTCCTTGTATTGATTTAGAAGAGACTGTGGGGGCTGCACTCTGAGCTCTTTCCCTGGATACTCTCCATTGATCTTTCCAGCAGATTTGATGTACAGGTCTCTCCAGGCCGAGATTCAAGGCTGCAATGAGCAGGATGTGGATGGAAAGAAAGATCAGCCCTGCCCTTTAAGAACTGGCAGGGGCCATTGTGTCTGTGTTCCGTTGCTGACTGACATCACATGAGCTTCGCCAGCGCTCTGAGGTAGCGCCTCGCTCCTCGGCCTTTGTGCCTTAAGACAGATGTGTAGCGCCTGATTTAGCGCTCCAGTCAACTCCAGGGGCGATAAAAGTCAAGATTGCAGTCGGAGGCGATAGTTAGCGCCAGGTGCTAATCTTTGCGCCCGGCCGATAATTGCGCCCCAAATGAGGTGATACTGAATTTTTCCCCTCATTGCAGCCTTGAATCTCGGCCTGGAGAGACCTGTACATCAAATCTGCTGGAAAGATCAATGGAGAGTAACCAGGGAAAGAGCTCAGAGTGCAGCCCCCACAGTCTCTTCTAAATCGATACAAGGAAGGGCAAATCAAAATGAACCTGCAAAGTGCTGCTTAGTACCCAAAACTCCTTCACACAGCATTGAATCTCTCCAGAAGTCTCTCTCTCTCTCTCTCTCTCTCAGAATGCATGGTTCAAAAATGTCACCAACAAAAAAAGGCAGGAAGCGGTCGCCTTTAATTAGCGCTCCCCCAGTCCCTTCCTGACTGCAAAACGCTCCCCCCAACCTGTCGTTGCTAGCGGCAGGTGGTGAGGCAGGGGGCGCCACTCAATACACGCTCCGGGGCGCTACCGGGGCGTTGCGCACTCGACTGATGTCACGATCTGCCGGCGCAGGAGATCGTGGCGGTAGTGTTTAGCGCCGCCGCAAAATGTCTAGTTAATTTTCCGAGCGGCACAAACATCGCCGCGCTCAGGCGCTAGTTGTTTTGCGCCCCATTAGCGCCCTCTTAAGGCGCTAATGGGAGGCGCAACCAAATGAATTTTTCCCCCATAGAGTTATACAGCACAGAAAGAGGCCCTTCAGACCATTGTGTCTGAGCCGGCCATCAAGCCCTGTCTATTCTAATCCCATTTTCCAGCACTTGGTCCGTAGCCTTGTATGCTATGGCGTTTCAAGTGCTCATCTAAATGCTTCTTAAATGTTGTGAGCGTTCCTGCCTCTACCACCCTTTCAGGCAGTGAGTTCCAGATTCCAACCACCCTCTGGGTGAAAAAGTTTTTCCTCAAATCCCCTCTGATCCTCCTGCCCCTTACCTTGAAATTATGCCCCCTGGTTATTGACCTCTCTACTAAGGGGAAAAGTTCCTTTCTATCTACCCTATCTATGCCCCTCATAATTTTGTACACCTCAATCAGGTCCCCCCTCAGCCTTCTCTGCTCTAAGGAAAACAACTCCAGCCTGTCCAGTCTCTCGTCATAGCTGAAGCGCTCCAGCCCAGGTAACATCCTGGTGAATCTCCTCTGCCCCCACTCCAATGCAATCACATCCTTCCTATAGTGTGGCGACCAGAACTGCACACAGTATTCCAGCCATTGTCAGAAGGGTCGAGAACCAGAGGACACAGATTCAAGGTGATTGGCAAAAGAACCAAAGGTGACGTAAGAAAAAACTTTTTTACGCAGCGAGTGGTTAAGATCTGGAATGCACTGCCTGAACGGATGGTGGAGGCAAATTCAATCACGGCTTTCAAAAGGGAGTTGGATAAGTATCTGAAGGAAAGAAATTTGCAGAGCTACGGGGAAAGGTCAGGGGAGTGGGACTAGCTGAGAGTCAGCACGGGCTCGACGGGCTGAATGGCCTTCTTCCGTGCTGTAACCATTCTATGATTCTGTGCTGAACCTTTATAAACACTGGTTCGGTCTCAACTGGAGTATTGTGGCTAATTCTGCACACCACACTTTAGGAAGGATATCAAGGCCTTGGAGAGGGTGCAGAGCAGATTGGCCTCTGTCTGTGCTATATGATTCTATGAATCTATATAACTACAAAAGGTGCATTTAGCATTCTCAGGGCAGATATTGAAATCCGTTGGGCCAAGTATAGAGAATATAGGAAAGCTGTGGGAATAGAGATTAGAAAGACTGAGGGAGTACGAGAGAAAAAGAACTAAAACATAAAGGGCAGTAAAAGGCTTTTTATAGGCACATTGGGAGGGAGAGGATAGACAGTATGGGGTTGGGTCACTAAGAGATGGAGGTGGTGTGAGTGAGAGAGGGGCAGAGTTACTGAACTAGGACTTTGAATGAGTTTTCAAGGTGGATGAATTTTGGGACTGTACAACCCGCAGTGGAGGGTGTAAGACAGATAATGGAGATTATTATTCAAAAAGAGATGGTCCTAAAGAACTTACTGAAACCCAAGAACCTGACTGACCGGCAAGGATCCTGGGGGATCTGGGACAGATATTCTGAAAGCTCACCACATTACAGGAAAGATGTGATTGCACTAGAGAGGGTACAGAGGAGATTTACAAGGATGTTGCCGGGTGTAGAGAATCTTAGCTATGAGGAAAGACTGGATAGGCTGGGTCTGTTTTCCATGGAACAGAGGAGGCTGAGGGGAGACCTTATTGAGGTGTATAAAATTGTGAGGGGCATAGATAAAGTGGATTGAAAGAACCTGTTTTCCTTAGCAGAGGGGTCAAAAACCAGGGGCCACAGATTTAAAGTAATTGGTGGAAGGTTTAGAGGGGATTTGAGGGGAAATTTCTCCACCCAGAGGGTTGTGGGGGTCTGGAACTCACTGCCTGAAAGGGTGGTAGAGGCAGGAACCCTAACCACATTTAAAAAGTACTTGGATGTGCACTTGGGATGCTCTAACCTGCAGGGCTACGGACCAAGAGCTGGGAAGTGGGATTAGACTGGATAGCGCTTTGTTGGCCGGCGCGGACATGATGGGCCAAAATGGCCTCCTTCCGTGCTGTAACTTTCTATGATTCTATGATTCTCTGATTATAAGAAAGCAATGGGATAACATGTGGACAGGTTCAATATGGTGGGTGATGCACTCTGTTAGATTACTGTCCAGGCAGTGAGAGTGAAAATTACCTTACTGTGTGATGAAAAACACTACTCACTTGGTAGTTGACGCATAATCTGTACCATCCACCCAGCGCCACTTCCCTTCTTCAACACCATCATTGAGTCCAATCCAATGATCATTTAGTATACTCCTTTGTAAATATACCGGTCAGGTAAATACCAATGTAGCTATGTTAGCGGATTTCTTAGTGGTTACTGTCGGAAGAAAGGGTTGTTATTCCGGCAACAATAACTTTGCTTATGATTCACACATGTTTATTTTTTTATAATAACAAGCTTTATTACACTGACTGATTTGGTCTTCCATTTATATTAAATAACATGCAAATAATTCAACCTGGTTCCCAGGCTGCGACCACCTCGAGATCACGCTCTGACCAACACAAGTCCTGGAGCGACCAGCTCCCGCCCACCAGGTCCTGTCTCCTGACCCTCAAGAACACCAAGAAGTTAAAGGGAACCTGGTTCTATTCTTATACTATAATGCAACCTTGGCCTGTGCCTACATAATACGTAGGTACCAATATATAGTTTGCACGTTTTGCTGAGCTCGCATTTTTAGGCATTTATTCAGCTTATCTCTTTCAGCCTTTGCCTTTGTGCTACAAGTTTTGTTTATAGTACAGTAAGTGTTTAGGACAAATGTTTATCCTGTTCCCTAGACCTGGATGTTTTCATTCTCAGCCTTTGTGTTTCCAAACTGTCTGTTGTTCATGTATGGAGTCAAGATTAAGATTTCCCCTTTCTCTCATATTTGCTCTCCCGCTAAAAATGCTAAAAGAAAGGAATGCTGGGATAGATTAACTTTTAAATTATCTTGAAACATTCTAATGATCGATATCAAAAATATTATCACAGACCTTACTTCTAAGCATATCCATATCACATTGTAGTGTAAAACAGGAGATAGTTAAAGCACATTTATCTCACTGCATGTTGTGTCAAGAGCTAATTAAAAGTAAAAGGGATAATTTCTCAGATGTCCTGCTGTAACTGTGGTGGAAGTTTGGTGAAAACCTTGAAGAAATGGTGTAAACAGCCATTTAAGAAGATAAGAAATAGGAGCAGGAGTCGGCCATTCAGCCCCTCGAGCCTGCTCTGCCATTCAATAAGATCATGTCTGATCTTCTACCTCAACTCCACCTTCCCGCCCTATCCCCATATCCCTTGATTACCTTAATACAGAAGCAAAATACTGCGGATGCTGGAAATCTGAAATAAAAACAGAAAATGCTGGAAATACTCAGCAGGTCAGGCAGCATCTGTGGAGAGAGAAACAGAGTTAACGTTTCAGGTCGATGACCCTTCGTCAGAACTGGAAAAAGCTGGAGATGGAACAGGTTTTTAAGCAAGTGCAGGGGCAGGGAAAGGGGGGAGGGGAGGAAAGAACAAAAGGGAAGGTCTGTGATAGGGTGGAAGGCAGGAGAGATTAAGAGACAAAAGGGATGATGGTGCAAAGCAAAAGGAGATGGTAATGGGACAAGTTAGAAACAAAAGATGACTCTAGATGAAGTGTAAATGGCGATGACAGAATGAAAGACAGCTGCCATGTGAGAGAGAGAGAAAAATGGAAAAAAAAGATAGGGGCAGAGGTTATGGTCTAAAATTGTTGAACTCGATGTTGAGTCCAGAAGGCTGTAAAGTGCCTAATCGAAAGATGAGGTGCTGTTCCTCGAGCTTACGTTGAACTTCATTGGAACAGTGTAAGAGGCCGAGGACGGAGAGGTCTGAGTGGGAGTGGAGCGGAGAATTAGGGCTGGATTTTCCAAGCCCCGAGGAGGTGGGACAGCTGGTAAACTCGGAGAAAGTGGGGGCAGCTGGCAAAGCCCTTTTGCCAGGAGGCGGGAAGATGTGCAGCTTCGGGTCCCATCTCCTGGAGGCGGGAAAGGCATTTAATCCTTTTAGCTGCCATTTTACCTTCACAGGTGAAGGCTTCCTGACCTCGGAGAACCCCGCCGGGTTGGAGGAGACATGGAGGAGGTCTGCAGGGGTCGGAGGCACCTGGAAGTAAGGTGTAGAGGTGAGTGATGGGTGCAAGTGTGGAGTGGTAAGTATGCAAGGTGAGTGATAAGTTTAAAAAAGTGTTCACTTACCTTGTTTTCTTCATACAGCCTTTAGCCGCGGTGGATCGGGAGAGCCGACATCCTGCTTGTCAATTTCACAGAATGGCTGTTGGAACCTCCGTTCCAAGAACCATGTGAAATTTACAAATTTGAAAGGTTTGATGAGTCCTGAACACAAGGCCTCATCAAACTAAAGAGAATGTCAGTGTTTGACAGCTTCACAGAGCTGTCAAACGCTGACATTTCTTCTTTCAAGAAGTCTTGACAGATAGCACGTCTGACGTTGACGTGATCTGTCAGTGACTTCCTCCCTAATTGGCCTGCTGAGCCCACAGGGCGGGCTTAACAAGCTCAATCAGGGGAAAATCCCTCTGGTTGGTCAGGTGAGGATGGAGGCGGGACACTGACACGACAAGCAGCTGTCCCACCTCAAACTCGCCTCCATTCACAAAATCCAGCCCTTAAAGTGACAGGCGACCAGAAGCGCAGGGTCACCCTTACAGACTGAACGGAGGTGTTCCGCAAAGCGGTCACCCAATCTGCGTTTGGTCTCCCCAATGTAGAGGAGACCGCATCGTGAGCAGTGAATACAGTATACTAAATTGCAAGAAGTACAAGTAAATCGCTGTTTCACCTGGAAGGAGTGTTTGGGGCCCTGGACAGTGGGAAGGGAGGAGGTAAAAGGGCATGAGTTGCATCTCCTGCGCTTGCACGGGAAGGTGCCGGGTGAAGGGAAAGGGGTGTTGGGGGTGATAGAGGAGTGGACCAGGTTGTTGCGGAGGGAGCGGTCCCTTTGGAATGCTGAAAGGGGAGGTGGGGGGAAGATGTGTTTGGTGGTGGGATCACGCTGGAGGTGGCGGAAATGGCGGAGGATGATCTGTTGAATGTGGAGGCTGGTGGGGTGAAAGGTGAGGACAAGGGGAACCCTATCATGGTTCCGGGAGGGAGGGGAAGGGGTGAGAGCAGAAGTGCAGGAAATAGAACGGACACGGTCAAGGGCCGTGTCAACCACAGCAGAGAGGAATCCTCGGTTGAGGAAAAAGGAAGACATGTCAGAAGCACTGGTATGGAAGGTGGCATCATCAAAGCAGATGCGGCGGAGACGGAGAAACTGGGAGAATGGAATAGAGTCCTTACAGGAAGCGGGGTGGAGGGAAGTGTAGTCCAGGTAGCTGTGGGAGTCAGTGGGCTTGTCGTGAATGTTTGTCAATAGCCTATCCCCAGAAATGGAGACAGAGAAGTCGAGGAAGGGAAGGGAAGAGTCGGAGTTGGACCATGTGAAGGTGAGGGAAGGGTGAAAATTGGAAGCAAAGTGAATGAAATTTTCTAGTTCAGGGCGAGAGCAGGAGTCGGCACCGATACAGTCATCAATGTATCAGAAAAAGAGGTGAGGGAGGGGACCTGAGTAGGACTGGAACAAAGAATGTTCCACGTATCCCACGAAAAGGCAGGCATAGCTAGGACCCATGCGGGTATCCATAGCAACACCTTTAATTTGGAGATCTTTTCATTGCAAACTGCCGCGTGACATCGGCTGTCTCAATTTCTCTGCTCCCCTCACTCACTCCAACCTACCTCCCTCTGAACTTGCAGCACTCCATTCTCTCAGATCCAACCCTGACATTGTCATTAAACCTGCTGACAAGGGTGGTGCTGTTGTTGTTTGGCAAACCGACCTCTACCTAGTGGAGGCTGAATGCCAACTCTCAAACACCTCCTCCTACCTCCACCTGGACCATGACCCCACTACCGAACATCAAGCCACCATTTCCAAGACTGTCACTGACCTCATCTCCTCTGGAGATCTTCCCCCCACGGCCGCCAACCTCATAGTTCCCCAACCCAGCACAGCCCGCTTCTACCTCCTTCCCAAGATCCACAAACAGGACTGCCCTGGTAGACCCATCGTTTCAGCCTCTTCTTGCCCCACGGAACTTATCTCTTCCTATCTCGATTCTATTTTTTCTCCATTGTCCAGTCTCTTCCCACCTACATCCGTGACTCTTCCGACGCCCTCCGCCACTTTAACAGTTTCCAGTTTCCTGGCCCCAACTGTCTCCTTTTCACTATGGACACACAATCCCTCTACACCTCCATTCCCCACCAGGATGGCCTGAGGGCGCTCCGCTTCTTCCTTGAACAGAGGCCCAACCAGTCCCCATCCACCAGCACCCTCCTCCGCCTGGTTGAACTTGTTCTCACATTGAACAACTCCTCCTTTGACTCCACTCACTTCCTCCAAATTAAAGGTGTTGCCATGGGAACCCGCATGGGTCCTAGCTATCTTCATCTTAGGCAGTCCCTCGGAACCGAGGATGACTTGTTTCCACATTAAAAGTGAGTTCTCAGGTGACTGATGAGTCCAATGCGGGACCTACAGTCTCTGTCACAGGTGGGGCAGACGGTGGTTGAAGAGGCGGGTGGGTGGGGTGCTTGGGTTGACGTGCGCTCCTTCCGCTGTTTGCGCTTGGCTTCCGCTTGCTCCCGACGAAGAGACTCGAGGTGTTCAGCTCCTTCCCGGATGCTTCTCCTCCACTTTGTGCGGTCTTGGGCCAGGGATTCCCAGGTGTCGGTGGGGATGTTGCACTTTTTCAAGGAGGCTTTGAGGGTGTCCTTGAAGCGTTTCCTCTGCCCACCTGGGGCTCTCTTGCCGTGTCGGAGCTCCGAGTAGAGCGCTTGTTTTGGGAGTCTCGTATTGGGCATGTAGACGATGTGGCCTGTCCATCGGAGCTGATCAAGCGTGGTCAAAGCTTCGATGCTGGGGATGTTGGCCTGAGCGAGAACACTGATGTTGGTGCGTCTATCCTGCCAATGGATTTGCAGGATCTTGCGGAGGCAGCGTTGGTGGTACCTCTCCAGTGCTTTGAGGTGCCTGCTGTACATGGTCCATGTCTCTGAAGCATACAGGAGGGCAGGTATCACTACTGCTCTGTAGACGATGAGTTTGGTGCTAGATTTGAGGTCCTGGTCTTCAAACACTCTCTTCCTCAGGCGACTGAAGGCTGCACTGGCACACTGAAGGTGGTGTTGGATTTCATCATCGATGTCTGCCCTTGTTGGCAGTAGGCTCCTGAGGTATGGAAAGTGGTCCACGTTGTCCAAGGCCTCGTCATGGATTTTGATAATTGGGGAGCAGTACTGTGTGGTGGGGGTAGGTTGGTAGAGGACCTTTGTCTTACGGATGTTTAGTGCAAGGCTCATGCTCTCGTACGCTTTGGTGAAGGTATCGACGATGGTTTGGAGTTCGACCTCAGAGTGTGTGCAGACGCAAGCGTTGTCTGCATACTGTAATTTGATGACAGAGGAAGGGATGACCTTGGATCTGGACTGGAGGCGACGGAGGTTGAACAGTTTCCTGTTTGTTCTGTAGACTAGCTCCGCTCCAGCGGGGAGCTTACTGAGGGTGAGATGGAGCATTGCAGCCAGGAAGATCGAGAAGAGCGTTGGTGCAATGACATAGCCTTGCTTGACCCCGGTCCATACGTGAATTGGATCTGTGGTAGATCCTTTGGTTAGAATCACGACTTGCATGTCGTTGTGAAGCAGGCGGAGGATGGTGACAAACTTTTGAGGACAGCCGAATTTGAGGAGGACACTCCATAATCCCTCATGGTTGATGGTGTCGAAGGCCTTTGTGAGGTCAAAGAAGGCCATGTACAGTGGTTGGTGCTGTTCCCTGCATTTCTCTTGTAATTGATGTGCGGTGAAGATCATGTCCATTGTGCCCCTTAGTGGGCGGAATCCGCATTGCGACTCTGGAAGGAGCTCTTCAGCCACTGGGAGAAGGCGATTGAGGAGGATTCTTGCGATGACGTTCCCTGTGGCAGATAGCAGGGAGACTCCTCTGTAATTACTGCAATCGGACTTGTCACCTTTCTTGAAGATGGTCACGATTACGGCGTCTCTGAGATCCCCAGGCATGCTCTCCTCCTTCCAAATGAGAGAAATGAGTTCATGTGTTCGTGCCAATGGTGCTTCTCCGCCATGTTTTAGTGCCTTGGCGGGGATTCCATCTGCTCCTGGGGCCTTGTTGTTCTTCAGTTGTCGGATGGCCTTTTCAACCTCATGCCAGGCTGGCGTTGTGCTGAGGTGGTGGCGGGTAGCATGCTGCGGGATGGAGTTGAGGACATTCGCGTCGAAGACAGAGTCTCGGTTAAGGAGATCTTCGAAATGCTCCTTCCAGCGGGCACTGACTGCATCTCTGTCCTTGATGAGTACCTCTCCATTCTTGGCTCACAATGGGGTAGGACCTTGGGTGCTTGGGCCATAGATGGTCTTGACTGCACTAAAGAATCCACGCACGTCGTGGTTGTCGGCTAGCTGCTGGATCTCCTGCGCTTTCTCCACCCACCATCTGTTCTTTAGGTCGCGAGTTTTTTGTTGGACCTCGGCCTTCAGGCTTTCTTGCTCTCGAGTTGTGCTGCTGTTTCCAGATCTGGAATGCCTTGCGCTTGCAGCTTATTAGCTCCTGGATCTCCTGGTCGTTCTCGTCGAACCAGTCTTGGTGTTTCCTGGTCGAGTGACCGAGTGTCTCTTCACAGGTGCTGATTATGGAGGCCTTGAGTGCAGACCAGGCGCTGTGGACACTCTGTGTCTCTGAATCACTGGGAGTTGTCAGGTTGGTTGTGAGGCACAGGCTGAATAGGGCTTTCTTAGCAGGGTCTTTGAGTGCTCCAGCGTTGATTTCCTGCGGCATTGCTTCTGTTGCCGCCGCTGTTTTGGGGCTACATTGATGGAGATGACAGAACGGATTAGGCGGTGGTCTGTCCAGCAGTCGTCAGCTCCTGTCATGGTGCGGGTGATGTGGACGTCCTTGCGGTCCCTCGCTCAGACGATGACGTAGTCCAGCAGATGCCAGTGCTTGGAGCGAGGGTGTTGCCATGAAGCCTTGTACTTGTCTCTCTGATGGAACAAGGTGTTGGTTATGACAAGGCCATGTTCTAAGCATTTTGTCAGGAGGAGGGTACCGTTGGAATTGGCTTTCCCTACCCCCTCTCTGCCGATCACACCTCCCCAGAGGTCTGTGTCCTTTCCAACTCTGGCGTTAAAGTCACCAAGGAGGATCAGCTTGTCGCCCGTTGGGACTCGGGACAGGGATTGTTCGAGGCTGGAGTAGAATTCCTCTTTGGTCTCGTCTGTGGCTTCCAGTGTTGGGGCGTATGCACTGATGACCGTAGCGCACTGGTTCTGGGCTAGAATGAGCCGTAGAGTCATGAGGCGTTCGTTTATTCCACAAGGGGAGTCTCTAAGACGTTTAACTAGCTCATTTTTTATGGCGAAGCCTACCCCATGGAGGCGGCGTTCTTCTTCAGGTTTGCCTTTCCAGAAGAAGGTGTAACCACCGCCTTGCTCCTTTAGCTGGCCTTCCCCTGCCCGCCGGGTCTCACTTAGGGCGGCGATGTCTATGTCGAAACATCTGAGCTCCTGGGCAACGATAGCATTACGGCGTTCCGGTCTGTCGCTGTTGGGGTTGTCCATGAGGGTCCTGACGTTCCAGGTCCCGAACTTCATTTTAAAGGGTGGAAGATGCCTGTGCGTGAATTCTTTTAACGTGGGGTGGCCATTGCACACCAGCTACCACACGGGCTTGACAGAGCAAGGTCTTGGTCCAATGGCAACGGGATCCAAGACAATTGGAGAACAGGCTCTGCTACATCGGCCTAACACACACACACAAACATACTCCACACTCACTAGAAGGAGACACACTATAAGGAGGTCGGGACTATAAGGAGGTCGGGACCCAGGGGCGAGGTTGGGACCCCGGAGCGAGGTCGAGGCCAAGGAGCCAGGACGGGACCCGGGGGCGAGGTCGAGGCCCAGGGGCGAGGACGGGACCCAGGAGCGAGGTCGAGACCCGGGGGCGAGGTCGGGACCCAAGAGCAAGGACGGGGCCCAGGGGCGAGGGCGAGGCCCAGGAGCGAGGACGAGCCCAGCAGCGAGGTCGAGGCCCAGGAATGGTGCAACGTGGAGCAGCAGCGGGGTCAGAAGGACCACACTGCAGCCTATGAAACCCAGGCAGAGAGGACCTGCGGGAAGGAGGGAGGCGGACAGTAGGAATATGTTTGTGTGTGGGTCCTAGCTATGCCTGCCTTTTCGTGGGATATGTGGAACATTCTTTGTTCCAGTCCTACTCAGGTCCCCTCTCTCACCTCTTTTTCCGGTACATTGATGACTGTATCGGTGCTGTTTCCTGCACTCGCCCTGAACTAGAAAATTTCATTCACTTTGCTTCCAATTTCCACCCTTCCCTCACCTTCACATGGTCCAGCTCCGACTCTTCCCTTCCCTTCCTTGACTTCTCTGTCTCTATCTATGGTGTAGGCTTTGCAAAATCCCCCAGAAACTCGAACAGAACCCTAAGTGAAGTGATTTGAGGTAAAACCCTCAGTTTTGGACATTTTTAAAGATCAGGGAAGAAAACCCTGAGGAAAATGACTTTTTGAATCTTACTGTTGGGAAAGACACCTTTCACAGACACTGACAGGCTGCAGAGGGGTGTGGCTAGGCAGTAGATAGCTTTGGGTATTGGGGCCCAATTAAGCTGTCTGGGAATGTGTTTACACTGCCTTCCTATCAAGGGGTCTTCTTCCTTTGGACCCACGGCGAAGGATCACTGAAAGGACTACACGATAGCATCAACAGGTTCCATCCCACCATCAAACTCACCATGGACTACTCCTCAGAATCGGTTTCATTCTTGGACACACGAATCTCCATCAAAGACGGACGCCTCAGCACTTCACTCTACCGCAAGCCCACGGACAACCTCACGATGCTCCACTTCTCCAGCTTCCACCCTAACCACGTTAAAGAAGCCATCCCCTATGGACAAGCCCTGCGAATACACAGGATCTGCTCAGACGAGGAGGAATGCGATGGACACCTACGGACACTGAAAGACGCCCTCGTAAGAACGGGATATGACGCTCGACTCGTCGATCGACAGTTCCGACGGGCCACAGCGAAAAACCGCATAGACCTCCTCAGAAGACGAACACGGGACACAACCAACAGAGTACCCTACGTCGTCCAGTACTTCCCCGGAGCGGAAAAACTACGCCATGTTCTTCGCAGCCTTCAACATGTCATCGATGACGACGAACACCTTGCTAAGGCCATCCCCACGCCTCCACTACTCGCCTTCAAGCAGCCGCCTAACCTCAAAAGTACCATCGTTCGCAGCAGATTACCCATCTTTCAGGCGAACAGCAACCAAGACACCACACAACCCTGCCACGGCAACCTCTGCAAGACATGCCAAATCATGGACACAGATACCATCATCACACGTGAGGACACTACCCACCAGGTACACGGTACATACTCATGTGACTCGGCCAACGTTGTCTACCTGATACGTTGCAGTAAAGGATGCTCCAGAGCATGGTACATCGGCGAGACCATGCAGACACTGAGACAACGTATGAACGGACACCGCGCAACAATCGCCAGGCAGGAGGGTTGCCTCCCAGTCGGGGAACACTTCAGCAGCCAGGGGCATTCAGCCTCGGATATGCGGGTAAGCGTTCTCCAAGGCGGCCTTCGAAATACACGACAGCGCAAAATCATAGAGCAGAAACTGATAGCCAAGTTCCGCACTCATGAGGAGGGCCTCAATCGCGATATCGGGTTCATGTCACGATACAGAACGTGACTTAACATCATGGTCGGTCTTCCCAGGTGTTTTTTTTTTAAAAAGGCTAACACAAGAACCTACACAGATTGACAGGATATGCAGCCAGCAGGTGGTTTGACACGTTGGACCCCCTGGGACACATCTCATTGTCTTGGCTATGCTCTTTGATGTGGGAAAGATTTGAATATATTTTGTCTGTGTTTAAATTGTGAATTCTGGGAGATTCTCTCACTGCTAAACTTACCTGACGAAGGAGCGAACTGCTCCGAAAGCTTGTAAAATTAAATAAATCTGTTGGACTATAACCTGGTGTTGTGCGACTTCTCATTTTTTTCCTATCAAGGAGGAAGAGACAAAACCCAAAAGCCTCACACACACATCGAAATATGAATAATCCAAGACCTCTTTTGAAATTCCCAGGCCCACACAGGATGCCAGGGGCCTGAAATCAATAAAACATTAAGCAACCCGATTTACTTCATCAAAAACCAATCAACCAGGTATCCACAGGACAGATTTAAAGCCCGCCAAAAGACCTAGGACAATAGGGACGAGATTTGGCGCGTAGATAAAGGCCTTGCCTAAATCGGAAAGCGATCAGGACATGTTTAACACCAAGTTAAAGCCATCGGAACTGGCAAGCCCGACAAAACTAAGACAATGGACTAAACAGGGCTCATTTGAAATCTAAAAGAAACCGTTTTAGTAAGGAGTTTTGGGCGCGAAAAGGACAGTATAATTGGAGCCTAATGTCCCAGGGCTCGCTCTCTCTGGACTCGCTGACAACGCTGGCACAGCTTTCTCTCACTCTCTCTTAGCTCTGCTCCAGCAAAGACACCACAAGCCACGAGGAGGAGGAGGAAGGAAGGCCAACAACTTCACAAACAGACCATTACACAAGAAGAAACCAGAGCGACTGCCTCATTGACCATCGGACACCTCGCAGCAACAAGGGCCTTACAAAATCTTTTAATCAAATGACTCTAAAACCCTGTCAAGGATTCATTTGGTGAGCATTATCCCTGATCTCCTGAAACCAAAACCTAGCTACATAGTGGGATCTTTGGGAGGGATAAGGTTTTTTTGTTTGGTATATTGTCAGTCTCCCTCGCCTGTACTGTGTGTTTCCCAACCTGTGTTTAAGTATTAAGTGTGTTTTAAGTTTGTTACCTTTTTCTTTTAATAAAGTCAAAATTCTTTCATTAGAACCTGCTGTCTACTGCATTTTTGTTCACAACCCCTAAATAAGTCCAAAGTCTAGGAACCAGGGGCGTGGGAGCAATTCGAACCGCTCACTGAGTCAGAGGTGAAGGCTGACCCCATTGCCACCCCCTACACTGGGGATAGGCTATTGACAAACATTCACTACAAGGGTCATCGACCTGAAACGTTAACTCTGTTTCTCTCTCCACAGATGCTGCCTGGCCTGCGGAGTATTTCCAGCATTTTCTGTTTTTATTTCAGATTTCCAGCATCCGCAGTATTTTGCTTTTATATTCACTACAAGCCCACTGACTCCCACAACTACCTGGACTACACTTCCTCCCACCCCGCTTCCTGTAAGGACTCTGTTCCATTCTCCCAGTTTCTCCGTCTCCACCGCATCTACTCTAACGATGCCACCTTCCATACTAGCGCTTCCGACATGTCTTCCTTTTTCCTCAACCGAGGATTCCCCTCTACTGTGGTTGACATGGCCCTTGACCGTGTCCGTTCTTTTTCCTGCACTTCTGCTCTCACCCCTGCCCCTCCCTCCCGGAACCACGATAGGGTTCCCCTTGTCCTCACCTTTCACCCCACCAGCCTCCACATTCAACGGATCATCCTCCGCCATTTCCGCCACCTCCAGCGTGATCCCACCACCAAGCGCATCTTCCTCTCACCTCCCCTTTCAGCATTCTGAAGGGACCGCTCTCTCCGCGATACCCTGGTCTACTCCTCTATCACCCCCAACACCCCTTCGCCTTCGCCCGGCACCTTCCCGTGCAAGTGCAGGAGATGCAACACATGCCCTTTTACCTCCTCCCTTCCCACTGTCCAAGGCCCCAAACACTCCTTCCAGGTGAAACAGCGATTTACTTGTACTTCTTGCAATTTAGTATACTGTATTCGCTGCTCACGGTGCGGTCTCCTCTACATTGGGGAGACCAAATGCAGATTGGGTGACCGCTTTGCGGAACACCTGCGTTCAGTCCATAAGGGTGACCCTGAGCTTCCGGTCGCCTGTCACTTTAATTCTCCGCTCCACTGCCACTCTGACCTCTCTGTCCTCAGCCTCTTACACTGTTCCAATGAAGCTCAACGTAAGCTCGAGGAACAGCACCTCATCTTTCGATTAGGCACTTTACAGCCTTCTGGACTCAACATCGAGTTCAACAATTTCACACCATAACCTCTGCCCCTATCTTTTTTTTCCAATTAATTTTTCTCTCTCTCACATGGCGGCTGTCTTTCATTCTGCCATCGCCATTTACACTTCATCTAGAGCCATCTTTTGTTTCTTAACTTGTCCCATTACCATCTCCTTTTGCTTTGCACCATCATCCCTTTTGTCTCTTAATCTCTCCTGCCTTCCACCCTATCACAGACCTTCCCTTTTGTTCTTTCCTCCCCTCCCCCCTTTCCCTGCCCCTGCACTTGCTTAAAAACCTGTTCCATCTCCAGCTTTTTCCAGTTCTGACGAAGGGTCATCGACCTGAAACATTAACTCTGTTTCTCTCTCCACAGATGCTGCCTGACCTGCTGAGTATTTCCAGCATTTTCTGTTGATATCTCTTGATTACCTTAATATCGAAACATTTATCGATCTCTGTTTTGAATATACTCAATGACTGAGCATCCATAGCTCTCTGGGGTCAAGAATTCCAAAGATTCACAACCCTCTGAATGAAGAAATTTCTCCTCATCTCAGTCCTAAATAGCTGACCACTTATTCTGAGACTGTGACCCCTAGTTCAAGACAGCCCAGCCAGGGGAAACATCCTCACAGCATCTACCCTGTCAAGCCCCTTAAGAATTTTATGCATTTCTCATTCTTCTAAACTCTAGGGAATATAGGCCTAGTCCCCTCAATCTCTACTCATAGGACAATCCTCCCATCGCACTCCCTGTAAGGCAAGTATATCTTTTCCTAAGTAAGGAGACCAAAACTGTACATGGTACTCCATGTGTGGTGTTATCAAGGCCTTATATAATTGCAGTAAGACTTCTTTACTCTTATACTCCAATCCTTTTGTAATAAATGCTAACATACCATTTGCTTTCCTAATTGCTTGCTGTACCTGCATGTTAACTTTCTGTGATCGTGTACAAGGACACCAAAGTCCCTCTGAATAGCAACAATTCCCAATCTCTCAACATTTAAAAAATATTCTGCTTTTCAATTTTTCCTACCAAAGTGGATAACTTCACATTTCTCCACATTGTATTCCATCTGCCATGTTCTGGCCCATTCACTTAACCTGTCAATATCCCTTTACAGCCTTTTTGTGTCCTCCTCACAACTTACTTCCCCACTGAGCTTTGTTTCATCAGAAAACTTGGATACAGTACACTCGGTCCCCTCATCTAAGTCATTAATGTAGATTGTAAATAGCTGAGGCCCAAGCACTGATCCTTGTGGTATCCCACTAGTTACAGCCTGTCATCCCGAAAATGAACTGTTTATTCCTACTTTCTGTTTTCTGTCCGTTAACTAATCCTCAATCCATGCTAGTATATTACCCTCAATCCCATGAGCCCTAATTCTCATGTGTGGCACCTTATCAAATGCTTTTTGAAAATCCAAATACACCATATCCATTGGTTCCACCTTATCTACCCTGCTAGTTACAACCTCAAAACACTCTATCAGATTTGTCAAACACGATTTCCCTTTCATACATCCGTGTTGACTCCGCCCAATCATAATGGCCCAGAAATTCAGGTCGGAGGCTTCCCGCGGGTGCGAGCCCCCAACCTGCACTTACCTAGCACGCCTGCCGTTGTGCTGTGGGCCCGCGTGGGATTCCGATCCTGGGCCTCCTCCAGCTGCCGGTGTGCAGTGCTCGCATATCCCAGCGGCGCAACTAGTTCGCAGCGTCCCCTGGGATCACGTGGGCCATGGAGAGCCAATCGGAGCAGGGAATCTCCATTCATAGATTTGACGGGAAGACCTGTCAAATCTATGAATAGAGATCGGCCCCAAAACCTAAGTAAAAATTCAAATAAATTTTAAAAAAACATCACATTTTTAAAATAACCATAAATTACATAAATTAACTATTTTAAACAAAAATTTAAATTTTTGAAAAAATGTATTAAAGTTTTTAACGGGGCTAAAAATAAACTTATCTTTCTTTAAAGTATTTAAAAATGATAAACTGTGGAAAAAATGTTTCAATTTTACTTAATTCACCTCTTACCTTGTTAAAAGCAGGCCTTGCACTTGCTTTTTCCTCGCGCAGCTGCTAGGGACTTACCCGCACGGAGAAACCTGTAAAAAAAGCTGAAGTTCCAAGTCTACGCGCTGCCTCTCCAGCGCACGCATTTGACCTGTGAACCCCTTCCTTCAAGGGAACGGAAGTTCCGGTTTCCAGCGCATGCGCAGTGCATGCGCGAAACCGGCACTTTCGTTGGCCTTACGGGTGAGTACACAACGCGTACTCACCCGTGGAGACCCGAATTTCTGGGCCATTATGATTTTCTAAGTGCCCTGTTACCACGTCCCGAATAATAGATTCTAGCATTTTCCCTGCTACTGATGTCAGTCTAACTGGCCTGTAGTTCCCCGTTTTCTCTCTCCCTCCTTTCTTGAACAGCGAGGTTACATTTACTACCTTCCAATCCGTGGGGACTGTTCTAGAATCTAGGGAACACTGGAAGATCAAAACCAATGCATCCATTATCTCCATAGCCACCTCTTTTAAAAACCTAGGGTGTAGGCCATCAGGTCCAGGGGATTTGATGGCTTTTAGTCCCATTAATTTCTCCAGTACTATTTCTTTACTAATACTCATTTCTTTAAGTTCCTCATTCTCACTAGACCCTTGGCTCCCAATTATTTTTTTTGTGCCTTCTTCCATGAAGACAGATACAATGTATTTGTTTAATGTCTCTGCCATTTCCTTATTCCCCATTATAATTTCTCCTGTCTCTGCCTGCAAGGGACCCAGGTTTACTTTCACTAATTGCTTCCTTTTTACATACCTATGGAAGCTTTTACAACCTGATTTTATGACCCGTACTAGTTGACTCTCATGTTCTCTTTTATCTCTCTATCAATTTTTTGGTCATCCTTTGCTAAATTCTAAAATTCTCCCAATCCTCAGGCTTACTACTTTTTGGCAATATTATAAGCCTCTTCCTTTAATCTAATACTATCTTTAACTATCTTTAACTTCTCTTGTTAGCCATGGTTGAACCAATTTGCCTCTGGGGTTTTTATTCATTCAGGGAATGTATATTTGTTGCAAATTATGAATTGTTTCTTTGAATGTTTGCCATTGCTTATCTACCAACAAATATTTTAATCTAGTTTCCAAGGGGCAAAAATTCGGTTGCTTTGCGCCTCCTGTTAGCACCCTAAGAGGGGCGTAAAGGAACGAGCGCCCGGGCGCGGCGATGTTTGCGCCGTTCGCGAAATTGATGACATTTTGCGGCGGCACTAAACACGACCGCCACGATCTCCTGCGCCTGCAGATCGTGACGTCAGTCGAGCGTGCAAAGCCCCGGTAGCGCCCCAGACCCGATATTGAGTGGCGCCCCCTGCCTTACTGCCTGCCGCTAGCAACGACAGGTTGAGGGGAATGTTTTGCAGTCGGGAAGGGACTGGGGGAGCGCTATTTAAAGGCGACCAGTTCCTGACTTCTTTTGTCGGCGACATTTTTGCACCACGCATTCTGAGAGAGAGAGAGACTTCTGGAGAGAGTCAATGCTGTTTGAATGAGTTTTGGGTACTGAGCTGCACTTTGCAGGTTCATTTTGATTTGAACTTCTGTGCATCGATTTAGAAGAGACTATGGGGACTGCCCTCTGAGCTCTTTCCCTGGGCCTCTCCATTGTTCTTTCAAGCAGAATTGATGTACAGGTCTCTCCGTTATACACCAGGCCTTTATACACACCCACCCGTTATACACCCGTCAATTATATACACCCGCCCGTTATACACCCCGCACATTATACACCCGCCCACTATACACCCGCCCTTTATACATGCGCACGTTATACAAGTGCCTGTTATACACCCTGCCCATTATACACCCGCCCATTATACACCCCACCCGTTATACACCCTGCCCATTATACACCCGCCCGTTATACACCCCACCCGTTATACACCCTGCCCATTATACACCCGCCCGTTATACACCCCACCCGTTATACACCCCGCACATTATACACCCGCCCATTATACACCCGCCCTTTATACATGCGCCCGTTATACAAGTGCCTGTTATACACCCTGCCCATTATACACCCGCCCATTATACACCCCGCCCGTTATACACCCTGCCCATTATACACCCGCCCGTTATACACCCCACCCGTTATACACCTGCCCGTTATACACCCGCCTGTTATACACCCCGCCCGTTATACACCCCGCCCGTTATACACCAGCCCGTTATACACCCGCCCGTTATACACCACACCCGTTATACACCCGCATGTTATACACCTGCATCATTATACACCCGACCATTGTACAACCGCCCGTTATACACCCGCCCGTTATACACCCGCCCATTATACACCCGCCCATTATACACCCGTCCGTTATACACCCCGCCCGTTATACACCAGCCAGTTATACACCCGCCCGTTACACACTCGCCCGTTATACTCCAGCCAGCTATACACCAGCCAGTTATACACCCGCCTGTTACACTCCCGCCTGTTACACCTACGACCGTTATACACCCGCCCATTATACACCCGCCTGTTACACACCCGCCCAGTATACACCCGCTCATTATACACCCGCCCGAAACAGTAACCCCCCTTTTCACGACTGCTCAAAATGAATTTCTACCCTGAAAAGCAGACCCATATCATCATCCTAAAAGACACATTTAAAATCTTCGAATGTAAGTATCCAAAAATAGCCTCTGCATCCTCTCTTGTGGCCTGAGTGTAGGTCCACACCCACAAGTTACGCCCAGAACCTTAGAAGAAGGAAGTGAAAGAAGGAATTAAATCAGCGGTTTGCTCGAAAGGAGCTGAAAAGCAGTGGACAAGCTATTCGGGCCGAACTGTCTCTGCTTTGCAGGAAGACTCAGTTGTGTTGCCCTCATCCTCCCAGGGCTTTCCCTGAGGGGGGCTCATGGAATGTCCCTTGCCTTGGCCACGTGTTCTGAATTCGGGTTTCCTGCCGATATCTACTCGGGTGTCTGTTGCTCCCTCAAACGGTCTGGTTGATGAGGACGCGGATCCAGACGCCATGGTCTTGTCTTTAAATGTCGTACCCTATCTGAGCACCAATGTTGCTGTGCTCCGGACCCTGCGCAAGGCAACCTTCAGGACATGACTGCTGCTGTGGAGGAGTCCACCACTCGTGTTGTGTTGATGCATGGAATACAAACACTAGACACCGTACTGTAGATCTCAAACTTACAATGGGTAAAAGATAGACATTAGATATAGAAGTACAGAAATATTTTCATAATCACGCCAACCCATTTACAATTTTCACAGAATAATGGACAGAGTTGAGGAATTCAATCCCCAAAGCAACAAGACAAATCTCAGTATGTCATTTAATACAAACAGAACGTGAGTTATTCCCTGGCTGTAAATCAGTGGCCCCGATAATCCATTGTACTTCATGTGACAAAGCAGCCCTACTCCTGTAAGATTGCGAATCACCATGAGCAACACTTACACGTGATTGAAAGTCTTATTCTATTGTCTCCCTTCCTGATTCAGTGTCAGCTGTGGCTCAGTGGGCAGCACACTCGCCTCTGAGTCAGAAGGTTGTAGGTGCAAGTCCCCACTCCAGGACCTGAGCACATAAAAGCGAGGCTGGCACTCCCAGTGCAGTGCTGAGGGAGTGCTGCACTGTCGGAGGTGCCGTCTTTCAGCTGAGACATTAAACCGAGGCCCCGTCTGCTCTCTCAGGTTGACGTAAAAGATCCTATGGCACTATTTCAAAGAAGAGTAGTGGAGTTATCCCTGGTGTCCTGGCCAGTATTTATCCCTCAACAAACATATTTTAAAAAAAACCAGATTATCTGGTCATTATCACATTGCTGTTTGTGGGAGCTTGCTGTGCGCAAATTGGCTGTCGCGTTTCCCACATTACAACAGAGACTCCACTTTAAAAATACTTCATTGGCTGTAAAGCGCTTTGAGATGTCCGGTGGTCATGAAAGGCGCGATAGAAATACAAGTCTTCTTGCATTTAGTGTGCATCTACAACAACAACTTGTATTTATATAGCGCCTTTAATGTAGTAAAACGTTCACAGGAGCGATTATCAAACAAACATTGACACCGAGCCACATAAGGAGATATTAGGAAAGGTGACCGAAAGCTTGACCAACGAGGTAAGTTTTAAGGAGTGTCTTAAAGGAGGAGGGAGAGGTAGTGAGGCGGAGAGGTTTAAGGATGGTATTCTGGAGCTTAGGGCCCAGGCAGCTGAAGGCACGGCCGCCAATGGTGGGGCGAAGGAAATTGGGGATATGCAAGAGGCCAGAATTGGAGGAGCGCAGAGATCTCGGAGGGTTGTTGGGCTGGAGGAGGTTACAGAGATAGGGAGGGGCGAAGCCATGGAGGGATTTGAAAACAAGGATGAGAATTTTACAATCGAAGTGTTGCTGGATCGATCTCATACTGTGGGGGCCTTAGTCAATGTTGGTCAATGATGAGTGGTTCGATGAGCGAACGGGCGATATTGGGAAGCTGCCCCGTATCTATCAAGGTAGCGTTAGAGATTAAGATTGAGAAATAGTTAAGAAATCCATTTTACCCGAAAGAATCACGGATACTGTTTTCATGTTATCAGTCCTGTAGTTAAAATCTTAGAATTAAAAAACCTGCCAATGTAGCTGGCGGGGGATATCTGTAGAATGGCTAGTTGTAAACCTCTCATTGATCCATCTATATGGTTATTCTGTTCTGTACAGGTAGAGACAGTAGATTATGTTCTGTGCTGAGGCCATTCTGTGGAGTGGTTTTGAAGCTTCGATATGTTGAGCTAATAATAGCTGATGTAAAGCCAAGAGTGATGGTCCTGGAGGAGATGATGCAGCGGGCTTTAGATGAGCTTAAAAGCAAGACCATTGTGGTAAGTGACATGGCGTGTGGGGAGTGTAGCGAGCTCGGGAGGAACAGCTAACTTTGGAAATAACAACAGAAAACGCTGGAAAAACTCAGCAGGTCAGGCAGCATCCGTGGAGAGAGAAACAGAGTTAACGTTTCAGGTCGAAGACCTTTCGTCAGAACCCTCTGGTTCCCAAAGCTCTCCACCACTGGGGGTTTCCCTCGACTCATGTCTGGGTCTGTTGTAGACTCATTGCTAGAGATTGATTTCTGTGATTAGTCAACAACTCCATTATCGTCGTATCCTGCGACTACCAGGATGGTAGAAGGCAAACTAGGTGGACCTTGGTCTTTTTCCGAGCAGCAATTCCAATGTATTGCAATACGAGGTGGGAAGAGGAGAGGGAAGGAGAGATCTGGAAGGTTGAGTTTAACTGTGGCCGCATCTTATGTAATCTCGGCGTTGGTCATGGGTATGTCTGTTCATTTAACCCTTAATAAACCTTCAAGCGGTTTTGACTCCGTGATTGAATTCATTATTAATACAGGCACAGGACTGAAGCCTTTGTCTAAATACTGAAACAAAAATACTATTCCTAACACCACCTGCCTTCAGAATACCAGTGAGATGCTCAGTTAGAATCCTGATGACTCAGAGGCGAGATGAGAATTTTTATTACACCACGAGTTATGATCTGGAATGCGCTGCCTGAAAGGGCGGTGGAAGCAGATTCAATAATGACTTTCAAAAGGGAATTGGATAAATACTTGAAGGGGAGAAATTTCCAGGGCTCTGGGGAAAGGGCAGGTGAGTGGGATCAATTGGAGAGCTCTTTCACAGAGCCGGCACAAGCATGACGGACCGAATGGCCTCCTTCTGGGCCGTATCATTCTATGATTCTATATCAGTTGTCCGCAGGGCTCCTTGGGACCCTGACAGGAATAATCAGCCACTGCTGCAGATGGTAACCCTCATTCCAAACAGGTATCTGCCTTTGGTGTTGGAGTATAAAAGCAGGGACGTCCTGCTACAACTGTACTGGGTGTTGGTGAGACCGCACCTGGAGTACTGCGTACAGTTTTGGTCACCTCATTTGAGGAGGGATATACTTGCATTATACACCCGCCCGTTATACACCAGCCCATTATACACCCGTCCGTTATACACCTGCCCGTTATACACCCGCCCGTTATACACCCCGTCCATTATACACCAGCCCATTATACACCCGCCCGTTATACATCCGCCCGTTACACACCCTCCCGTTATACACCCTCCCGTTATACACCCGCCCTTTATACACCCCGCCCGTTATACAACCACCCGTTACACACCCGCCCTTTATATAACCGCCCGTTATACACCCGCCCGTTACACACCCCGCCCGTTATACAACCACCCGTTACACACCCGCCCTTTATATAACCACCCGTTATACACCCGCCCGTTATACACCCACCCATTATACACCCGCCCTTTATATAACCGCCCGTTATACACCCGCCCGTTACACACCCGCCCTTTATATAACCACCCGTTATACACCCGCCCGTTACACACCCGCCCGTTATACACCTGCCCGTTATACACCCGCCCGTTATACACCCGCCCGTTACACACCCGCCCATTATACACCCGCCCGTTATACACCCGCCCTTTATATAACCGCCCGTTATACACCCGCCCGTTACACACCCGCCCGTTATACACCCGCCCGTTATACACCCGCCCGTTATACACCCGCCCGTTATACACCCGCCCTTTATATAACCGCCCGTTACACACCCGCCCGTTATACACCCGCCCGTTATACACCCCGCCCGTTATACACTCACCCGTTATACAATCGCCCATTATACACCCGCCCGTTACACACCCGCCCTTTATATAACCGCCCGTTATACACCCGCCCGTTACACACCCGCCCGTTATACACCCGCCCGTTATACACCCACCCGTTACACACCCGCCCTTTATATAACCACCCGTTAAACACCCGCCCGTTACACACCCGCCAGTTATACACCCGCCCGTTATACACCCGCCCGTTATACACCTACCCGTTATACACCCGCCCATAATACACCCGCCTGTTATACACCAGCCCATTATACACCCGCCCGTTATACACCAGCCCATTATACACCCGCCCGTTATACAACCGCCCGTTATACACCCGCCCGTTACATACCCGCCCTTTATATAACCGCCCGTTATACACCCGCCCGTTATACACCCCGCCCATTATACACCCGCCCTTTATATAACCGCCCGTTATACACCCGCCCGTTATACACCCGCCCGTTATACACCCGCCCTTTATATAACCGCCCGTTATACACCCGCCCGTTATACACACCGCCCGTTATAAAACCGCCCATTACACACCCACCCGTTATACACCCTGCCTATTATACAACCGCCCGCTTTACACCAGCCCGTTATACACCCACCCGTTATACTCACCGCCTGTTATACACCCGCCCGTTATACACACCAGCCCATTATACAACAGCCCGTTATACACCCCGCCCGTTATACACCCCGCCCGTTATACACCCCGCCCGTTATACACCCGCCCGTTATACACCCCGCCCGTTATACACCCCGCCCGTTATACACCCCGCCCGTTATACACCCGCCCGTTATACACCCGCCCGTTATACACTCACCCGTTATACACCCCGCCCGTTATACACTCACCCGTTATACACCCGCCCGTTATACACCCGCCCGTTATTACACCCCGCCCGTTATACACCCGCCCGTTATACACTCACCCGTTATACACCCGCCCGTTATACACCCGCCCGTTATACAACCGCCCGTTATACACTCACCCGTTATACACCCCGCCCGTTATACACCCGCCCGTTATACACCCGCCCGTTATACACCCGCCCGTTATACACCCACCCGTTATACACCCGCCCGTTATACACTCACCCGTTATACACCCGCCCGTTATACACCCGCCCGTTATACACCCGCCCGTTATACACCCGCCCGTTATACACACCGCCCGTTATACACCCACCCGTATACACCCGCCCGTTATACACCCGCCCGTTATACACCCGCCCCGTTATACACCCGCCCGTTATACACCCGCCCGTTATACACCCGCCCGTTATACACCCGCCCGTTATACACTCACCCGTTATACACCCCGCCCGTTATACACCCGCCCGTTATACACTCACCCGTTATACACCCCGCCCGTTATACACCCGCCCGTTATACACCCCGCCCGTTATACACCCGCCCGTTATACACTCACCCGTTATACACCCCGCCCGTTATACACCCGCCCGTTATACAACTGCCCGTTATACACTCACCCGTTATACACCCCGCCCGTTATACACCCGCCCGTTATACACCCCGCCCGTTATACACCCGCCCGTTATACACCCGCCCGTTATACACCCACCCGTTATACACCCGCCCGTTATACACTCACCCGTTATACACCCCGCCCGTTATACACCCGCCCGTTATACACCCGCCCGTTATACACCCGCCCGTTATACACACCGCCCGTTATACACCCACCCGTTATACATCCGCCCGTTATACACCCGCCCGTTATACACCCCGCCCGTTATACACCCGCCCGTTATACACCCGCCCGTTATACACCCCGCCCGTTATACACCCGCCCGTTATACACTCACCCGTTATACACCCCGCCCGTTATACACCCGCCCGTTATACACTCACCCGTTATACACCCCGCCCGTTATACACCCGCCCGTTATACACTCACCCGTTATACACCCCGCCCGTTATACACCCGCCCGTTATACACCCGCCCGTTATACACTCACCCGTTATACACCCCGCCCGTTATACACCCGCCCGTTATACACTCACCCGTTATACACCCCGCCCGTTATACACCCGACCGTTATACACCCGCCCGTTATACACCCCGCCCGTTATACACCCGCCCGTTATACACCCCGCCCGTTATACACCCGCCCGTTATACACCCGCCCGTTATACACTCACCCGTTATACACCCCGCCCGTTATACACCCGCCCGTTATACACCCGCCCGTTATACACTCACCCGTTATACACCCGCCCGTTATACACCCCGCCCGTTATACACCCGCCCGTTATACACCCGCCCGTTATACACTCACCCGTTATACACCCCGCCCGTTATACACCCGCCCGTTATACACTCACCCGTTATACACCACGCCCGTTATACACCCGCCCGTTATACACCCGCCCGTTATACACTCACCCGTTATACACCCCACCCGTTATACACCCCGCCCGTTATACACCCGCCCGTTATACACCCGCCCGTTATACACTCACCCGTTATACACCCCGCCCGTTATACACCCGCCCGTTATACACCCCGCCCGTTATACACCCGCCCGTTATACACCCGCCCGTTATACACTCACCCGTTATACACCCGCCCGTTATACACTCACCCGTTATACACCCCGCCCGTTATACTCACCGCCTGTTATACACCCGCCCGTTATACACACCCGCCCATTATACAACAGCCCGTTATACACCCCGCCCGTTATACACCCCGCCCGTTATACACCCAGCCCGTTATACACCCGCCCGTTATACACCCCGCCCGTTATACACCCCGCCCATTATACCCCCCGCCCGTTATACCCCCGCCCGTTATACACCCGCCCGTTATACACTCACCCGTTATACACCCCGCCCGTTATACACTCACCCGTTATACACCCCGCCCGTTATACACCCGCCCGTTATACACTCACCCGTTATACACCCGCCCGTTATACACTCACCGTTATACACCCGCCCGTTATACACCCCGCCCGTTATACACTCACCCGTTATACACTCACCGTTATACACTCACCCGTTATACACCCAGCCCGTTATACACTCACCCGTTATACACCCCGCCCGTTATACACCCCGCCCGTTATACACCTGCCCGTTATACACCCGCTCGTTATACACCCGCCCGTTATACACCCGCCCGTTATACACCCCCCCGTTATACACCCGCCCGTTATACACTCACCCGTTATACACCACCCCGTTATACACCCGCCCGTTATACACCCGCCCGTTATACACCCCGCCCGTTATACACCCCCCCGTTATACACCCGCCCGTTATACACTCACCCGTTATACACCCCCCCGTTATACACCCGCCCGTTATACACCCGCCCGTTATACACCCCGCCCGTTATACACCCGCCCATTATACACCCCGCCCGTTATACATCACCCGTTATACACCCCGCCCGTTATACACCCGCCCGTTATACACCCCGCCCGTTATACACTCACCCGTTATACACCCCGCCCGTTATACACCCGCCCGTTATACACCCGCCCGTTATATACCCCGCCCATTATACCCCCCGCCCGTTATACACCCGCCCGTTATACACCCCGCCCGTTATACACCCCGCCCATTATACCCCCCGCCCGTTATACACCCGCCCGTTATACACCCACCCGTTATACACCCGCCCGTTATACACCCCGCCCGTTATACACCCCGCCCGTTATACACTCGCCCGTTATACACCCGCCCGTTATACACCCCGCCCATTATACACCCCGCCCGTTATACACCCCGCCCGTTATACACCCCGCCCGTTACACACCCGCCCGTTATACACTCGCCCGTTATACACCCCGCCCGTTATACACCCGCCCATTATACACCCGTCCGTTATACACTCGCCCGTTATACACCCGTCCGTTATACACTCGCCCGTTATACACCCCGCCCGTTATACACCCCGCCCGTTACACACCCGCCCATTATACACCCCGCCCGTTACACACCCGCCCATTATACACCCGTCCGTTATACACTCGCCCGTTACACACCCGCCCATTATACACCCGTCCGTTATACACTCGCCCATTGCACACCCGCCCGTGGCAACACGGTGGCATAGTGGTTAGCACTGGTGCCTCACAGCGCCAGAGACCCGGGTTCGAATCTGACCTCGGGTGACTGTCTGTGTGGAGTTTGCACATTCTCCCCGTGTCTGCGTGGGTTTCCTCCGGGTGCTCCGGTTTCCTCCCACAGTCCAAAAATGTGTGGGTTAGGTTGATTTGGCTATGATAAATTGACCCTTAGTGTTAGGGGGGATTAAATATGTGGGGTTATGGGGATAGGATGGGATATGTTAGGGGGAATTAAATACGTGGGGTTACGGGGGTAGGGTGGGATATGTGTACTGTGGGGATTAAAGCAGGGACAGGGTACTGGATTTGGATGATCAGCCATGATCGTATTGAATGGCGGAGCAGGCTCGACGGGCCGAATGGCCTACTCCTGCTCCTAGATTCTATGTTTCTATTATACACCCCGCCCGTTACACACCCGCCCATTATACACCCGTCCGTTATACACCCGCCCGTTATACACCCCGCCCGTTACACACCCGTCTGTTATACACCCTCCCGTTATACACCCCGCCCGTTATACACCCTCCCGTTATACACCCGTCCGTTACACACCCGCCCGTTATACACCCCGCCCGTTATACACCCGCCCGTTATACACCCCGCCCGTTATACACCCTCCCGTTATACACCAGCCCGTTATACACCCGCCCGTTATACACCCTCCCGTTATACACCCCGCCCGTTATACACCCGCCCGTTAAACACCCTCCCGTTATACACCCCGCCCGTTATACACCCGCCCGTTATACACCCCGCCCGTTACACACCCGCCCGTTATACACCCCACCCATTATACACCTGCCCGTTATACACCCGCCCGTTATACACCCGCCCGTTACACACCCCGCCCGTTATACACCCGCCCGTTATACACCCGCCCGTTAAACACCCCGCCCGTTACACACCCGCCCGTTATACAACCGCCCATTATACAACCGCCCGTTATACACCCCGCCCGTTATAAACCCCGCCCGTTATACACCCCGCCCGTTACACACCTGCCTGTTACACACCCGCCCATTATACACCCTCCCGTTATACACCCCGCCCGTTACACACCCGCCCGTTATACACCCGCCCGTTATACACCCGCCCGTTATACACCCCGCCCGTTATACACCCCGCCCGTTATACACTCACCCGTTATACACCCCGCCCGTTATACACCCCGCCCGTTATACACCCCGCCCGTTATACACTCACCCGTTATACACCCGCCCGTTATACACCCCGCCCGTTATACACCCCGCCCGTTATACACTCACCCGTTATACACCCGCCCGTTATACACCCCGCCCGTTATACACCCACCCGTTATACACCCCGCCCGTTATACACCCGCCCGTTATACACCCGCCCGTTATACACCCCGCCCGTTATACACCCGCCCGTTATACACCCCCCGTTATACACCCTGCACGTTATACACCCGCCCGTTATACACCCGCCCATTATACACCCGCCCGTTATACACCCCGCCCGTTATACACCCGCCCGTTATACACCCACCCGTTACACACCCCACCCGTTATACACCCCGCCCATTATACACCCGCCCGTTACACACCCCACCCGTTATACACCCGCCCGTTACACACCCCACCCGTTATACACCCCGCCCGTTATACACCCGCCCGTTATACACCCCGCCCGTTATACACCTGCCTGTTATACACCCGCCCGTTATACACCCGCCCGTTATACACCCCGCCCGTTATACACCCCGCCCGTTATACACCCGCCCATTATACACCCCGCCCGTTATACACCTGCCTGTTATACACCCGCCCGTTATACACCCCGCCCGTTATACACCCGCCCTTTATACACCCCGCCCGTTATACACCCGCCCGTTATACACCCCGCCCGTTATACACCTGCCTGTTATACACCCGCCCGTTATACACCCCGCCCGTTATACACTCGCCCGTTATACACCCGCCCGTTATACACTCGCCCGTTATACACCCCACCCGTTATACACCCCGCCCGTTATACACCAGCCCATTATACACCCGCCCGTTATACACCCGCCCGTTATACACCCCGCCCGTTATACACCCCGCCCGTTATACACTCGCCCGTTATACACTCGCCCGTTATACACCAGCCCATTATACACCCGCCCGTTATACACCCCGCCCGTTACACACCCGCCCGTTATACACCCGCCCGTTATACACCAGCCCATTATACACCCGCCCGTTATACACCCGCCCGTTATACACCAGCCCATTATACTCCCGCCCGTTATACAACCGCCCGTTATACACCCGCCCGTTATACACCCCACCTGTTATACAACCGCCCGTTATACACCCCGCCCGTTATACACCCGCCTGTTGTACACCCGCCCGTTATACACCCTCCCGTTATACATCCCGCACGTTATACACCCGCCTGTTATACACCCGCCCGTTATACACCCTCCCGTTATACATCCCGCACGTTATACACCCGCCCATTATACACCCGCCCGTTATACATCCCGCACGTTATACACCCGGCCTGTTTACGCCCGCCTGTTATACAACCGCCCATTATACACCCCACCCGTTATACACCCGCCATTATACACCAGCCTGGTTATACAACCCGCCCGTTATACACCAGCCCATTATACCACCCGCCCGATTATACCCCCGCCCGTTATTACACCCCGCCCGTTATACACCCGCCCGTTATACACCCCGACCGTTATACATCCCGCACGATATACACCCCGCCCGTTATACACCAGCCCATTATACAACCGCCCATTATACACCCCACCCGTTATACACCCGCCCGTTATACACCCGTCTGTTATACACCCGCCTGTTATACACCCGCCCGTTATACAACCGCCCATTATACACCCCACCCGTTATACACCCGCCCATTATACACCCCGCCCGTTATACACCCCGCCCGTTATACACCGGTCTGTTATACACCCGCCCGTTATACACCCGCCCGTTATACACCCGCCCGTTATACATCCCGCACGTTATACACCCCGCCCGTTATACACCAGCCCATTATACAACCGCCCATTATACACCCCACCCGTTATACACCCGCCCGTTATACACCCGCCTGTTATACACCCGCCCGTTATACACCCCGCCCGTTATACACCCGTCTGTTATACACCCGCCTGTTATACACCCGCCCGTTATACACCCCGCCCGTTATACACCCGGCCGTTATATACCAGCCAGTTATACACCCGCCCGTAATACACCAGCCCGTTATACACCCCGCCCGTTATACACCCCGCCCATTACACACCCGCCCGTTATACACCCTGCCCGTTATACACCCCGCCCGTTATACACCCCGCCCGTTACACATACGACCGTTATACACCCGCCCGTTATACACCCGCCCGATACGGTAACGCCCCTTTTCACGACTGCCCAAAATGAATTTCTATCCTGAAAAGCAGACCCATATTTAAAAAGGGAGGGAGACAAAAGGCTGGAAACTATAGACCAGTGAGCCTAACATCTGTGGTTGGTAAATTGTTGGAGTCCATTATTAAGGAAGCAGTAACAGGACATTTGGATAAGCATAACTTAATCGGACAGAGTCAGCATGGTTTTATGAAGGGGAAATCACGCTTGACAAATTTGCTCGAATTCTTTGAGGACGTAACAAACAAGGTGGATAAAGAGGAATCAGTGGATGTGGTGTATTTGGACTTCCAAAAGGCATTTGACGAGGTACCACGCAAAAGATTACTGCACAAGATAAAAAATCACGGGATTGGGGGTAATATACTGGCATGGGTGGAAGATTGGCTATCTAACAGAAAACAGAGAGTTGGGATAAATGGTTCATTCTCGGGTTGGCAATCAGTAACTAGTGGTGTTCCGCAGGGGTCAGTGCTGGGACCCCAACTCTTTACAATCTATATTAACGATTTTGGAGGAGGGGACCAAGTGCAACGTATCCAAGTTTGCAGACGATACAAAGATGGGAGGGAAAGCAGTGAGTGAGGAGGACATAAAAAACCTGCAAAAGGACATCGACAGGCTAAGTGAGTGGGCAGAAATTTGGCAGATGGAACATAATGTTGGAAAGTGTGAGGTTATGCACTTTGGCAGAAAAAATCAGAGAGCAAGTTATTATCTAAATGGAAAGAAACTGCAAAGTGCTACAGTACAAAGGGATCTGGGGGTCCTGGTGCATGAAACACAGAAGGTTAGTATGCAGGTACAGCAGGTGATCAGGAAGGCCAATGGAATCTTGGCTTTTATTGCAAGAGGGATGGAGTATAAAAGCAGGGAAGTCTTGCTTCAGCTATACAGGGTACTGGTGAGGCCACACCTGGAGTACTGCGTACAGTTTTGGTTTCCATATTTAAGAAAAGATATACTTGCTCTCAAGGCAGTTCAGAGAAGGTTCACTCGGTTGATTCCGGAGATGAGGGGGTTGACTTATGAGGAAAGGTTGAGTAGGTTGGGCCTCTACTCATTGGAATCCAGAAGAATGAGAGGCGATCTTATCGAAACATATAAGATTGTGAGAGGGCTTGATCGGGTGGATGCGGGGAGGATGTTTCCACTGATGGGTGAGACTAGAACTAGGGGACATAATCTTAGAATAAGGGGCTGCCGTTTCAAAACTGAGATGAGGAGAAACTTCTTCACTCAGAGGGTAGTAAATCTATGGAATTTGCTACCTCAGAGAGCTGTGGAAGCTGCGACATTAAATAAATTTAAACCGGAGATAGACAGTTTCCTAGCTGATAAGGGATTTAAGGGTTATGGGGAGCGGGCAGGGAAGTGGACGTGAGTCTAGGTTCGGATCAGCCATGATCCTATTGAATGGCGGAGCAGGCCCGAGGGGCCGTATGGCCGACTCCTGCTCCTACTTCTTATGTTATGTGATGTTATGTTATATCATCATCCAAAAAGACATATTTAAAATCTTCGAATGTAAGTATCCAAAAATAGCTTCTGCATCCTCTCTTGTGGCCTGAGTGCAGCTCAACACCCACAAGTTACGCCCAGAACCTTAGAAGAAGGAAGTGAAAGAAGGAATTAAATCAGCGGTTTGCTCGAAAGGAGCTGAAAAGCAGTGGACAAGCTATTCGGGCCGAACTGTCTCTGCTTTGCAGGAAGACTCAGTTGTGTTGCCCTCGTCCTCCCAGGACTTTCCCTGAGGGGGGCTCATGGAATGTCCCTTGCCTTGGCCACGTGTTCTGAATTCGGGTTTCCTGCCGATATCTACTCGGGTGTCTGTTGCTCCCTCAAACGGTCTGGTTGATGAGGACGCGGATCCAGACGTCATGGTCTTGTCTTTAAATGTCGTACCCTATCTGAGCACCAATGTTGCTGTGCTCCGGACCCTGCGCAAGGCAACCTTCAGGACATGACTGCTGCTGTGGAGGAGTCCACCACTCGTGTTGTGTTGATGCATGGAATACAAATATTAGATACCGTACTGTAGATCTCAAACTTACAATGGGTAAAAGATAGACATTAGATATAGAAGTACAGGAATATTTTCAGAATCACTCATTTACAATTTTCACAGAATAATGGACAGAGTTGAGGAATTCAATCCCCAAAGCACCAAGACAAATCTCAGTATGTCATTTAATACAAACAGAACATGAGTTATTCCCTGACTGTAAATCAGTGGCCCCGATAATCCATTGTACTTCATGTGGCAAAGCAGCCCTACTCCTGTAAGATTGCGAATCACCATGAGCAACACTTAAATGTGATCAAAAGTCTTATTCTATTGTCTCCCTTCCTGATTCAGTGTCAGCTGTGGCTCAGCGGGCAGTACACTCGCCTCTGAGTCAGAAGGTTGTAGGTGCAAGTCCCCACTCCAAGGACCTGAGCACATAAAGCGAGGCTGGCACTCCCAGTGCAGTGCTGAGGGAGTGCTGCACTGTCGGAGGTGCCGTCTTTCAGATGAGACGTTAAACCGAGGCCCTGTCTGCTCTCTCAGGTGGACGTAAACGATCCTATGGCACTATTTCAAAGAAGAGTAGTGGAGTTATCCCTGGTGTCCTGCCCAATATTTATCCCTCAACCAAAGTATTAAAAAAAAACAGATTATCTGGTCATTATCACATTGCTGTTTGAGGGAGTTTGCTGTGCGCAAATTGGCTGCCGCGTTTCCCACATTACAACAGTGACTCCACTTCAAAAGTACTTCATTGGCTGTAAAGTGCTTTGAGATGTCCGGTGGTCATGAAAGGCGCTATAGAAATGCAAGTCTTCTGGCATTTATTATGCATCTACAACAACAACTTGCATTTATATAGCGCCTTTAATGTAGTAAAACGTCCCAAGGCGTTTCACAGGAGCGATTATCAAACAAACATTGACACCGAGCCACATAAGGAGATATTAGGAAAGGTGACCGAAAGCTTGACCAACGAGGTAAGTTTTAAGGAGTGTCTTAAAGGAGGAGGGAGAGGTAGTGAGGCGAGAGGTTTAAGGATGGTATTCTGGAGCTTAGGGCCCAGGCAGCTGAAGGCACGGCCGCCAATGGTGGGGCGAAGGAAATTGGGGATATGCAAGAGGCCAGAATTGGAATGGGCAGAGGTCTCAGAGGGTTGTTGGGCTGGAGGAGGTTACAGAGATAGGGAGGGGCGAGGCCATGGAGGGATTTGAAAACAAGATGAGAATTTAACAATCGAAGTGTTGCTGGATCGATCTCACACTGTGGGGGCCTTAGTCAATGTTGGTCAGTGATGAGTGGTTCAATGAGTTCAATGGGCGATATTGGGAAGCTGCCCCGTATCTATCAAGGTAGCGTTAGAGATTAAGATTGAGAAATAGTTAAGAAATCCATTTTACCCGAAAGAATCACGATATTGCTTTCATGTTATTAGTCCTGTAGTTAAAATCTTGGAATTAAAAAACCTGCCAATGTAGCTGGCGGGGGATAGCTGTATAATGGCTAGTTGTAAACATCTCATGGATCCATCTATATGGTTATTCTGTTCTGTACAGGTAGAGACAGTAGATTATGTTCTGTGCTGAGGCCATTCTGTGGAGTGGTTTTGAAGCTTCGATATGTTGAGCTAATAATAGCTGATGTAAAGCCAAGAGTGATGGTCCTGGAGGAGGTGATGCAGCGGGCTTTAGATGAGCTAAAAAGCAAGACCATTGTGGTAAGTGACATGGCGTGTGGGGAGTGTAGCGAGCTCGGGAGGAACAGCTAACTTTGGAAATAACAACAGAAAACGCTGGAAAAACTCAGCAGGCCAGGCAGCATCCGTGGAGAGAGAAACAGAGTTAACGTTTCAGGTCGAAGACCTTTCGTCAGAACCCTCTGGTTCCCAAAGCTCTCCACCACTGGGGGTTTCCCTCGCCTCATGTCTGGGTCTGTTGTAGACTCATTGCTAGAGATTGATTGCTGTGATTAGTCAACAACTCCATTATCGTCGTATCCTGCGACTACCAGGATGGTAGAAGGCAAACTAGGTGGACCTTGATCTTTTTCCGAGCAGCAATTCCAAAGTATTGCAATGCGAGGTCGGAAGAGGAGATGGAAGGAGAGATCTGGAAGACTGAGTTTAACTGTGGCCGCATCTTATGTAATCTCGGCGTTGGTCATGGGTATGTCTGTTCATTTAACCCTTAATAAACCTTCAAGCGGTTTTGACTCCGTGATTGAACTCATTATTAATACAGGCACAGGACTGAAGCCTTTGTCTAAATACTGAAACAAAAATACTATTCCTAACACCACCTGCCTTCAGAATACCAGTGAGATGCTCAGTTAGAATCCTGATGACTCCAGAGGCGAGATGAGAATTTTTATTACACCACGAGTTATGATCTGGAACGCGCTGCCTGAAAGGGCGGTGGAAGCAGATTCAATAATGACTTTCAAAAGGGAATTGGATAAATACTTGAAGGAGAGAAATTTCCAGGGCTCTGGGGAAAGGGCAGGTGAGTGGGATCAATTGGAGAGCTCTTTCACAGAGCCGGCACAAGCATGACGGACCGAATGGCCTCCTTCTGGGCCGTATCATTCTATGATTCGATATCAGTTGTCCGCAGGGCTCCTTGGGACCCTGACAGGGGTAATCAGCCACTGCTGCAGATGGTAACCCTCATTCCAAACAGGTATCTGCCTTTGGTGTTGGAGTATAAAAGCAGGGACATCCTGCTACAACTGTACTGGGTGTTGGTGAGACCGCACCTGGAGTACTGCGTACAGTTTTGGTCTCCTCATTTGAGGAGGGATATACTTGCATTATACACCCGCCCGTTATACACCCTCCCGTTATACACCCGCCCTTTATATAACCGCCCGTTACACACCCGCCCGTTATACACCCCGTCCATTATACACCAGCCCATTATACACCCGTCCGTTATACACCTGCCCGTTATACACCCGCCCGTAATACACCAGCCCGTTATACACCCCGCCCATTATACACCCCGCCCGTTATACACCCGCCCGTTACACACCCGCTCGTTATACACCCCACCCGTTATACACCCGCCGTTACACATACGACAGTTATACACCCGCCCATTATACACCAGCCCGTTATACACCCGCCCGTTACACACCTGCCCGTTATACACCCCACCCGTTATACACCCGCCCGTTACACATACGACCGTTATACACCCGCCCATTATACACCCGCCCGATACGGTAACGCCCCTTTTCACGACTGCCCAAAATGAATTTCTACCCTGAAAAGCAGACCCATATTTAAAAAGGGAGGGAGACAAAAGGCTGGAAACTATAGACCAGTTAGCCTAACATCTGTGGTTGGTAAAATGTTGGAGTCCATTATTAAGGAAGCAGTAACAGGACATTTGGATAAGCATAACTTAATCGGACAGAGTCAGCATGGTTTTATGAAGGGGAAATCACGCTTGACAAATTTGCTCAAATTCTTTGACGACGTAACAAACAAGGTGGATAAAGGGGAATCAGTGGATGTGGTGTATTTGGACTTCCAAAAGGCATTTGACAAGGTACCACACAAAAGATTACTGCACAAGATAAAAAATCACGGGATTGGGGTTAATATACTGGCATGGGTGGAAGATTGGCTATCTAACAGAAAACAGAGAGTTGGGATAAATGGTTCATTCTCGGGTTGGCAATCAGTAACTAGTGGTGTTCCGCAGGGGTCAGTGCTGGGACCCCAACTCTTTACAATCTATATTAACGATTTGGAGGAGGGGACCAAGTGCAACGTATCTAAGTTTGCAGACGATACAAAGATGGGAGGGAAAGCAGTGAGTGAGGAGGACATAAAAAACCTGCAAAAGGACATAGACAGGCTAAGTGAGCGGGCAGAAATTTGGCAGATGGAATATAATGTTGGAAAGTGTGAGGTTATGCACTTTGGCAGAAAAAATCAAAGAGCAAGTTATTATCTAAATGGAAAGAAACTGCAAAGTGCTACAGTACAAAAGGGATCTGGGGGTCCTGGTGCATGAAATACAGAAGGTTAGTATGCAGGTACAGCAGGTGATCAGGAAGGTCAATGGAATCTTGGCTTTTATTGCAAGAGGGATGGAGTATAAAAGCAGGGAAGTCTTGCTTCAGCTATACAGGGTACTGGTGAGGCCATACCTGGAGTACTGCGTACAGTTTTGGTTTCCATATTTAAGAAAAGATATACTTGCTCTAGAGACAGTTCAGAGAAGGTTCACTCGGTTGATTCCGGAGATGAGGGGGTTGACTTATGAGGAAAGGTTGAGTAGGTTGGGCCTCTACTCATTGGAATACAGAAGAATGAGAGGCGATCATATCGAAACATATAAGACTGTGAGGGGGCTTGATCGGGTGGAGGCGGGGAGGATGTTTCCACTGATGGGTGAGACTAGAACTAGGGGACATAATCTTAGAACAAGGGGCTGCCGTTTCAAAACTGGAATGAGGAGAAACTTCTTCACTCAGAGGGTAGTAAATCTATAGAATTTGCTACCTCAGAGAGCTGTGGAAGCTGCGACATTAAATAAATTTAAAACGGAGATCGACAGTTTCCTAGCTGATAAGGGATTTAAGGGTTATGGGGAGCGGGCAGGGAAGTGGACGTGAGTCTAGGTTCGGATCAGCCATGATCCTATTGAATGGCGGAGCAGGCCCGAGGGGTCGTATGGCCGACTCCTGCTCCTACTTCTTATGTTATGTGATGTTATGTTATATCATCATCCAAAAAGACACATTTAAAATCTTCGAATGTAAGTATCCAAAAATAGCCTCTGCATCCTCTCTTGTGGCCTGAGTGTAGCTCAACACCCACAAGTTACGCCCAGAACCTTAGAAGAAGGAAGTGAAAGAAGGAATTAAATCAGCGGTTTGCTCGAAAGGAGCTGAAAAGCAGTGGACAAGCTATTCGGGCCGAACTGTCTCTGCTTTGCAGGAAGACTCAGTTGTGTTGCCCTCATCCTCCCAGGGCTTTCCCTGAGGGGGGCTCATGGAATGTCCCTTGCCTTGGCCACGTGTTCTGAATTCGGGTTTCCTGCCGATATCTTCTCGGGTGTCTGTTGCTCCCTCAAACGGTCTGGTTGATGAGGACGCGGATCCAGACGTCATGGTCTTGGGGGAGGGGTCAGCTGTGACCTCAGTCACTGGGGGAGGGGTCAGGTGTGACCTCAGTTACTGGGGGAGGGGTCAGGTGTGACCTCAGTCACTGGGGGAGGGGTCAGGTGTGACCTCAGTCACTGGGGGAGGGGTCAGGTGTGACCTCAGTCACTGGGGGAGGGGTCAGGTGTGACCTCAGTCACTGGGGGAGGGGTCAGGTGTGACCTCAGTCACTGGGGGAGGGGTCAGGTGTGACCTCAGTCACTAGGGGAGGGGTCAGGCGTGACCTCAGTCACTGGGGGAGGGGTCAGGTGTGACCTCAGTCACTGGGGGAGGGGTCAGGTGTGACCTCAATTACTGGGGGAGGGGTCAGGTGTTACCTCAGTCACTGGGGGAGTGGTCAGGCGTGACCTCAGTCACTGGGGGAGGGGTCAGGTGTGACCTCAGTCACTGGGGGAGGGGTCAGGCGTGACCTCAGTCACTGGGGGAGGGGTCAGGCGTGACCTTAGTCACTGGGGGAGGGGTCAGGTGTGACTTCAGTCACTGGGGGAGGGGTCAGGCGTGACCTCAGTCACTGGGGGAGGGGTCAGGCATGATCTCAGACACTGGGTTGAGGGGTCAGGTGTGACCTCAGTCACTGGGGGAGGGGTCAGGTGTGACCTCAGTCACTGGGGGAGGGGTCAGGCGTGACCTCAGTCACTGGGGGAGGGGTCAGGCGTGACCTGTCACTGGGGGAGGGGTCAGATGTGGCTACCTTGCCGTTCTCCCACCCTGTGTGTCCCGGATTCGGTTTAGAAAATGTGATCACCCTATTTTACGCCAATCCGACAGCTTCACGGTCACTTTCAATGATGCCAGCTTTTTATTTACAGAATTTTTAAAGTTGAATTAAAATTCTCAAACTACCGTGGTGGTATTTGTTCTCACTTGCCTTGGATTATTGACCAGGGCTTTGGGTCACTGATCCAGTGACGGAACCACGACACTGCCGGACCTGGACGGCCCAGAAGTGTGGTGAACCCGACCTTTCACCCCCTCACTCGTCCCATCGCTGACCCCACTCGAGATCGCAGGGTCAGCTAATGGAAATGTTAGTAAAGCGGGAGAGTTACACTGGGAGGCCAGGACAATTCAGCAGGCGGGACAAGGGGGTGTGGAGGGCAAGGGTGGGAGGGGTTGTAAGTGGAGGGGTCCTGCTCTTAAAGCCGCACTGCTCTTATAGCAGTTTCAGTACTGGGCAATTTGAATCCGTAGATCAGAAAGGAACCAGGAAGAGGAAAGTCTCAGCATAAAAGTAATTCTGACAGAAATTAGCCACGGGGGTGGGGGAGGGAGATGGAATAGTGGGAGTGGGGGAGGGGTAAGACCTGTCAGTACAGCAGCCAGGACCATGTGGAAGGAAGGGACACAGGCAGTGAGTGGGACCTCCCTAACCCCAGGACCCTTTTCCCAGTACAGGAGTTTTAATAAAAAGGAAAATAAAGACTTGCATTTCTATAGCGTCTTTAATGACCTCAGGACGTCCCAAAGTGTTTTGCAGCCAATGAAATACATTCAAAGTGTGGTCACTGTTGCAATGTAGGAAACGCGGCAACCAATTTGTGCACAGCAAGCTCCCACAAACAGCAATGTGATAATGACCAGATAATCTGTTTAATGATGTTGTTTGAGGGATAAATATTGGCTAAGACTCCCCTGCTCTTCTTCGATATAGTGCCACGGGACCTTTTACACCCACCTGTGAGAGCAGACTGTTTAACATCTCATCCAAAAGATGGCACCTCCGACAGTGCGGCACTCCCTCAGTACTGCACTGGAGTGTCAGCCTGGATTATGTGCTCAGGTCTCTGACCTGAACCATTCCAACACTGGAGTTGAGATCGAAGACCGAGGGCCACGATCTGGGGATGAGCATGAGGTCCACAAAGAGGGAGATCAGAAGAAACATTTTGATGCTGCACTAACAGAACATGAAATCTTTTACACAAGTGATTGCAGCATTCAATAATGTACTGGGATAATTACTGGGATAATTACTGAAAAGACAAAATAGAGATGGTCTGCTGTGCGTAAATTAGCTGCTCCATAACACCTGTGACTGTACTTCAGAGCTAATCATTGGCAGTGGAATATTTCGGGACAGGCTGAGAATGTGACAAGGTGCTGTAGAAATACAAGGAGCTGGAGCGTGACTTTGTGACAGTGCAAAACAGGCAATAGCAAGGCGGCAGTCTGTTTTGCATCTCTTCCGATAGACTTCAATGGAAATAAAAATGGGGAGAGATGTAACCGGGCTGTGGACTCTCTGACACCCGTTTTACACTTCAGCAAAAGCAAAATGCTGCGGATGCTGGAAATCTGAATTGAAAACAGAAAACGCTGGAAACACTCAGCAGGTCAGGCAGCATCTGTGGGGAGAGAGAGAAACCGAGTTAATGCTTCAGGTCGGTGACCTTTCGTCAGAGCTGGAACCTTTGCCAGTTGTGACGACGGGTCATCGACCTGAAACGTTAACTCTGCTTCTTTCTCCACGGATGCTGCCTGACCTGCTGAGTATTTCCAGCATTTTCTCTTTTTATTACCTGTTTAAACTATCGCCCAAGCTCCTCTGTTGGGAGAAAGCAGGAAATTGGAAAGCTTAAAACCGAGAGTCTCCGACTGTTTTAAGATTCCCAGCTTCTATCAGAATGTTGGAATATTCCCAGACAGTGCGAGTCGTCTGATTCCAGTGTCAATCTGACCTGTGCCCTGTTTTCTCAGCAGCGTATTACTTGCAATGCCACATTTATCCAGCAGATGTCAGTACAAGTATGGAACAAAATCCTCTCGAAGTCGCCAGGATATGATGGATTGAAATAAAAATCTCCTTCCAATTTTTTCGCCTGTTTATTTGCACCGGGTCCCAGCTCTGTGGGCACTGGAAGCCCGGCAGGAAAGTGATCATTCTTCATGTGTGATCTTTTCATTCATTCTCGGGATGAAGCTCAACCACCACCTTAAACATTCACTCCCTCCACCACTGGCGTACAGCGGCTGCAGAGCGTACCATCTACAAGATGCACTGCAGCAACTCGCCAAGGCTTCTTCGGCAGCAACTCCCAAACCCGTGACCTCTACCACCTAGAAGGACAAGGGCATCAGACATAGGGGAACACCACCACCTCCAAGTTCCCCTCCAAGTCACACACCATCCTGACTTGGAAATATATCGCTGTTCCTTCATAATTGCTGGGTCAAAATCCTGGAACTCCCTCCCTAACAGCACTGTTGGAGTACCTTCACCACACGGACTGCAGCGGTTCAAGAAGGCAGCTCACCACCACCTTCTCAAGGGCCATTAGGGATGGGCAATAAATGCTGGCCTTGCCAGCGACGCCCACATCCCGTGAATGAATAAAAGGAAAAGGAGGGATGGTTTGGTGAAGCGCTCTTGGATGAGCTGCTCTCCGAGAGCTCGGGCAGCGAGGGGCACTGGTGGGCGATGCCGCCCCTGCTCCTCCTGTTCTTGTTGCTGCCCAGGTGGTGGTATGGGCTGGTCCCTCATGATGGCGATATTGTGCAACATGCAGCAGAGAACAAATCTGGATATTCACTCAGGGTGTACTGCCAAGCTCCTCCGGGACAGTCCAGGCAGCGGAAGCGTTGCTTGAGCACGTTGATTGTTCACTTGGTGATGTTTCTGGTGCAGGTTATGATCGAACTAATGAGACATGTCTGGAGGGGATATCCCTTACGCCCAATAGCCAGCCTGTAACCTGACAGCCTGGTTGGAACATAGATGGCACAGAGGACTGGTGCAGGATGAATGAGTCATGACTGCTGCCAGGATAGCGGGCACAGACCCGCATGATGCTCTGCCTGTGGATGCAAACCAGATGTACATTGAGAGAGTGGAATCCCTACCGATTGATGCCAGGCTGGTGATGGGGAGCACACACGGCAATGTGGGTGCAGTCTACGGCACCTTGCAGAAGCCTGCCATGTGGGCAAAACCTAGGGCTATCTCATCCTATTGATCCAAACCCTACAGATCCAAACCCTATAGAGCCAAACCCTATCGATCCAAACCCAAAGATCCAAACCCTATAGATCCAAACACCAAAGACCCAAACCCCAAAGATCCAAACCATATAGATTCAAACACCAAAGATCCAAACCCTATCGATCCAAACCCCATCGATCCAAACCCTATCGATCCAAATCCCATCAATCCAAAGACCAAAGATCCAAACCTTATCAATCCAAAACCTACAGAAATAGACCCTATAGATCCACACCCTAAAGATCCAAACCCTATCGATCCAAACCCTATAGAAACAAACCCTATCGATCAGCCCCTAAATATCCAAATCCTATAGATCCAAACCCTATACATTCAAACACTATAGAGCCAAACCCGAAAGATCCAAACCCTAGAGATCCAAATCCTATCTATCCAAACCCCATCGATACAAAGCCTATAGATCCAACCCCTATAGATCCACACCCCAAAGATCCAAACCACAAAGATCCACACCCTAAAGATCCAAAACCAATAGCTCCAAACCGTATAAATCCATATCCTATAGATCTAAACCCCAAATATCCAAACCCTAAAGATCCAAACCCTATAGATACAAACCATATCTATCCAAACCCGATAGATCCAAACCACATAGATCCACACCCTGTAGATGCAAACCCAAAAGATCCAAGCTCTATAGATCCAAACCCCTAAGATACAAACTCTATAGATCCAAACCCTATAGATCCAAACCCCAAAGATCCAAACCCCAAAGATACAAACCCCAAAGATACAAACCCCAAAGATCCAAACCCCAAAGATACAAACCCCAAAGATCAATCCCCCAAAGATACAAACCCCAAAGATCCAAACCCCAAAGATCCAAACCCCAAAGATACAAACCCCAAAGATCAATCCCCCAAAGATACAAACCCCAAAGATACAAACCCCAAAGATCCAAACCCCAAAGATACAAACCCCAAAGATCAATCCCCCAAAGATACAAACCCCAAAGATCAATCCCCCAAAGATACAAACCCCAAAGATCCAAACCCAAAGATCAATCCCCCAAAGAACCAAACCCCAAAGATCCAAAACATATAGATTCAAACCCTATAGATATAAACCCTATAGATCCAAACCCCAAAGATCCAGAACCTATAGATTCAACCCCTATAGATATAAACCGTATAGATCCAAATGCCAAAGAGCCAAAACCTATAGATTCAAAGCCTATAGATATAAACACTATAGATCCAGATGCCAAAGATCCAACCCCTAAAGATCCAAACTCTATGGGGGAAAAATTCAGCTGCTTGCGCCTCCCGTTAGCGCCTTAAGAGGGCGCTAATGGGGCGTAAAGCAGCTAACGCCCGGGCGCAGCGCCGCCCACGCCTCCCGAAAAATGTAGTGGGAGGTTAGCGGCGGCGGCAGCCGGTAGCGCCCTGTGGCGCTGCGCCGCCGGCGATGACGTCATTGCCGTGCGCAGCACCCCGCTCGCACCCCGGCCGTGATATTCAGTCGCGCCCCCTGATTTACCGCCAGACGCTATGTCCGACGGGTTCAGGGAGGCGTACGTGCGGCCGGGGCGGCGATATTTAAAGCGGAGGTGGCAGGCGGCCATTTTTGTTGCTGGCCGCCTGCCAGCACCTGCCCCCGGCCCCCGTGAAGCCCCCCCACCGTGAAGTGCCGGCTGCGCTCCAAGAGCCCGGCACTTCTCTTGAGTGCCGGGCTCTTTTGCCGGCACTCCCGATCCCTGGGGGCCCAGCTGGGCCCCGGTTCGCGCTGCGCAGGGTCCCTCCCCTTTAAGAAGGGGAGGAAGGCCTGCAATACCGCGGCGCGACGTGCCGCAGCGCGTGGCGCTGCGGCACGTAGCGCCAGGATATTCACTCGCAGCGCCCCAAGAGGGATGCGGGCTGCTTCCAGTTGCGCCCCGCTTCCCTCTTGGGGCGCAACCACTGAAGTTCCGGCGCGGGGCCGCTAATTTTTTCGGGGCGCTAAAAGTCGCGCCCCGGCGAGGTTAGCGCCCCAAATGGGGCGCGACTCAATTTTTACCCCTATAGATCAAAACCCTATAGATCCAAACCCTAAATATTCAAACCCTATCAATCCAAACCCTATAGATCCAAACCCTATAGATCCAAATCCCAAAGATTCAAACCCCAAAGATCCAAACAGCAAAGATCCAAACCCAAAGATCAATCCCCCAAAGATCCAAACCCATAGATCCAAACCCCAAAGACCCAAACCCCAAAGATTCAAACCCGATACGTCCTAATGCAAAATACCCGAACCCTATCAATCCAAATCCTATAGAACCAAACCATATATATTCAAACCCTATACAGCCAAACCCTATAGTTCCAAACCCCATAGATTCAAACCCCATAGATTCAAACCCCATAGATTCAAACACCAAGATCCAAACCACAAAGATAAAACCCCCAAAGATTCATACCCCATAGATCCAAACCCTATAGATTCAAACCCTATAGATCCAAACCCCATAGATTCAAACACCAAAGATCAAACCCCAAAGATTCAAACCCGATACGTCCTAATGCAAAATACCCGAACCCTATCAATCCAAATCCTATAGAACCAAATCCTATATATCCAAACCCTATACAGCCAAACCCTATAGTTCCAAACCCCATAGATACAAACCCCATAGATTCAAACCCCATAGATTCAAACACCAAAGATCCAAACCCCAAAGATCCAAACCCCAAAGATCCAAACCCCAAAGATCAAACACCCAAAGATCCAAACCCCAAAGATCAAACCCCAAAGATCCAAACCCATAGATCCAAATCCTAAAGATCAAACCCTAAAGATCAAAACCCCAAAGATCAAACACCCAAAGATCCAAACCCCAAAGATCCAAACAACAAAGATCCAAACCCCAAAGATCCAAACCCGAAAGATCCAAACCCCAAAGATACAAACCCCAAAGATACAAACCCCAAAGATCCAAACCCCAAAGATACAAACCCCAAAGATACAAACCCCAAAGATCAAACCCCAAAGAACCAAACCCGAAAGATATAAATCCTTTAGATCCAAACCCCAACTATCCAGAACCTATAGATTCAACCCCTATAGATATAAACCATATAGATCCAAATGCCAAAGAGCCAAAACCTATAGATTCAAAGCCTATAGATATAAACACTATAGATCCAGATGCCAAAGATCCAAACCCTAAAGATCCAAACTCGATAGATCAAAACCCTATAGATCCAAACCCTAAATATTCAAACCCTATCAATCCAAACCCTATAGATCCAAACCCTATAGATCCAAATCCCAAAGATTCAAACCCCAAAGATCCAAACAGCAAAGATCCAAACCCAAAGATCAATCCCCCAAAGATCCAAACCCATAGATCCAAACCCCAAAGACCCAAACCCCAAAGATTCAAACCCGATACGTCCTAATGCAAAATACCCGAACCCTATCAATCCAAATCCTATAGAACCAAACCATATATATTCAAACCCTATACAGCCAAACCCTATAGTTCCAAACCCCATAGATTCAAACCCCAACGATCCAAACCCCAAAGATCCAAACCCCAAAGATACAAACCCCAAAGATCCAAACCCTAAAGATACAAACCCCAAAGGTCCAAACCCTAAAGATCCAAACCCCAAAGATCCAAACCCCAAAGATCAAAACCCCAAAGATCAAAACCCCAAAGATCAAAACCCTGAAGATCCAAACCCCAAAGATCCAAACCCCAAAGATCCAAACCCCAAAGATCCAAACCCCAAAGATCAAAACCCTAAAGATCCAAACCCTAAAGATCCAAACCCCAAAGATCCCAAATCCCAAAGATCAAAACCCCAAAGATCCAAACCCCAAAGATCCAAACCCCAAAGATCAAAACCCCAAAGATCAAAACCCCAAAGATCAAACCCCAAAGATCCAAACCCCAAAGATCCAAACCCCAAAGATCAAACCCCAAAGATCAAAACCCTAAAGAACCAAACCCTAAAGATCCAAAACCCAAAGATCCAAACCCTATAGATCCAAACCCCAAAGATCCAAACCCCAAAGATCAAACCCCAAAGATCAAAACCCTAAAGAACCAAACCCTAAAGATCCAAAACCCAAAGATCCAAACCCCAAAGATCCAAAACCCTAAAGATCCAAACCCCAAAGATCCAAACCCCAAAGATCCAAAACCCTAAAGATCCAAAACCCTAAAGATCCAAACCCCAAAGATCCAAAACCCTAAAGATCCAAACCCCAAAGATTCAAACCCCAAAGCTGCAAACCCCAAAGATCCAAACCCCAAAGACCAAACCCCAAAGATTCAAACCCCAAAGATCCAAACCCCAAAGATCAAAACCCCAAAGATCCAAAACCCAAAGATCAAAACCCCAAAGATCCAAACCCCAAAGATCCAAACCCCAAAGATCCAAACCCCAAAGATCCAAACCCCAAAGATCAAAACCCCAAAGACCAAACCCCAAAGATTCAAACCCCAAAGATTCAAACCCCAAAGATCCAAACCCCAAAGATCCAAACCCCAAAGATCCAAACCCCAAACATCCAAACCCCAAAGATCCAAACCCCAAAGATCCAAACCCTAAAGATCCAAACCCAAAGATCAAAACCCTAAAGATCCAAACCCCAAAGATCAAACACCCAAAGATCCAAACCCCAAAGATCCAAACCCCAAAGATCCAAACCCCAAAGATCCAAACCCTATACATCCAAACTCTATAGATCCAAACCCCAAAGATCCAAACCCTATAGATCGAAAAGCTATATATCGAAACTCTATAGATCCAAACCCCAAAGATCATAACCCTATAGATCCAACCCCCATAGATCCAAACGCCAAAGTTCAAAACCCATAGCGCCAAACCCGATTGCTCCAAACCCTATAGAACTAAACCCTATCGATCCAAACCCCATAGATTCAAACAATATAGCAACAAACCTATTGATCCAAACCCCAAATATACAACCCGTATAGATCTGAACCTGATGGATCCAAAACCTATAGATCCAAATGCCAAAGATCCAACGCACAAAGATCCACACCCTAATGATCCAAACCCTAAATATCCAAACCCTATAGATCCAAACACCATAGATTCAAACCCCAAAAATCCAAACCCCAAAGACACAAACCCCTAAGATCCAAAACACAAAGATCCAAACCCCAAAGATCCAAACCCCAAAGATCCAAACCCTATAGATTCAATCCCTATAGATATAAACCCTATAGATCCAATCCCCAATTATCCAAACCACATAGGTCCAAACCCTATAGATACAAATCCTATATATCCAACCCCCCATAGATCCAAATGCCAAAGATCCAAATCCTATAGATCAAAAACCCAAAGATCCAAACCCCATAGATCCAATCCCTATAGATCCAAACCCTATATATTGAAACCCCATAGATCCAAACTCAAAAAATCCTAACCCTATAGCCCTACCCCCATAGATCCAAACCCCAAAGATCCAAACCCTATAGATCCAAACCCTATAGATTCAAACCCCAAGGATTCAAACCCCAAAGATCCAAACCGCTAAGATCAAACCCCAAAGATCCAAACCCTATAGATCCAAATCCCATAGATTCAAACCCCAAAGATCCAAACCGCTAAGATCAAACCCCAAATATCCAAACCCCAAAGATCCAAACCCCAAAGATCCAAAACCAATCGCTCCAAACCCTATAGAACCAAACCCTATCGATCCAAACCCCATAGATTCAAACACTGCAGAGCCAAACCCTAAATATCCAAACCCTAAATATCCAAACCCTAATGATCCAAAACCTATAGATCCAAACCGTATAGATCCAAACCCTATCGATCCAAACCATATACATTCAAACCCCATAGATCCAAACCCCATAGATCCACACCCCATAGATCCAAACCCCAAAGATCCTAACTCCAAAGATCCAAACACCAAAGATCAAAACCCCAAAGATCAAAACCCCAAAGATCCAAACCCTAAAGATCAAAACCCCAAAGATCCAAACCCCAAAGATCAAAACCCCAAAGATCAAAACCCCAAAGATCCAAACCCCAAAGATCCAAACCCCAAAGATCCAAACCCCAAAGATTCAAACCCCAAAGATGCAAACCCCAAAGATCCAAACCCCAAAGATTCAAACACCCAACGATCCAAACCCCAAAGATCCAAACTCCAAAGATTCAAACCCCAAAGATGCAAACCCCAAAGATCCAAACCCCAAAGACCAAACCCCAAAGATCCAAACCCCAAAGATCCAAACCCCAAAGATCCAAACCCCAAAGATCCAAACCCCAAAGATCCAAACCCCAAAGTTCCAAACCCCAAAGATCCAAACCCCAAAGATCCAAACCCCAAAGATCCAAACCCCAAAGATCCAAACCCCAAAGATCCAAACCCCAAAGATCCAAACCCCAAAGATTCAAACCCCAAAGATCCAAACCCCAAAGATCCAAACCCCAAAGATCAAACCCCAAAGATCCAAACCCCAAAGATTCAAACCCCAAAGATCCAAACCCCAAAGATCCAAACCCCAAAGATCCAAACCCCAAAGATCCAAACCCATAGATCCAAACCCCAAAGATCCAAACCCCAAAGATCCAAACCCCAAAGATCCAAACCCTATAGATCCAAACCCCATAGATCCAAACCCAAAATATCCAAACCTCATAGATCCAAACGCCAAAGATTCAAATCCTACAGATCGAAAACCCAAATGACCAAAACCCAAATATCCAAACCCACAAAGATCCAAACCCATAAAGATCCAAACCCCATAGATCCAAACCCCATAGATCCAAACCCTATATATTGAAAACCCATAGATCCAAACCCCAAATATCCAAAACCCAAATATCTAAACCCACAAAGATCCAAACCCACAAAGATCCAAACGCCAAAGATCCAAATCCTACAGATCGAAAACCCAAAGATCCAAACCCCATAGATCCAAACCCCATAGATCCAAACCCTATACATAGATCCAAACCCCAAAGATCCAAACCCTATAGATCGAAAAGCTATATATCAAATCTCTATAGATCCAAATCCCAAAGATCATAACCCTATAGATCCAACCCCCATAGATCCAAACGCCAAAGTTCAAAACCCATAGCGCCAAACCCGATTGCTCCAAACCCTATAGAACTAAACCCTATCGATCCAAACCCCATAGATTCAAACAATATAGCAACAAACCTATTGATCCAAACCCCAAATATACAACCCGTATAGATCTGAACCTGATGGATCCAAAACCTATAGATCCAAATGCCAAAGATCCAATGCACAAAGATCCACACCCTAATGATCCAAACCCTAAATATCCAAACCCTATAGATCCAAACACCATAGATTCAAACCCCAAAAATCCAAACCCCAAAGACACAAACCCCAAAGATCCAAAACACAAAGATCCAAACCCCAAAGATCCAAACCCCAAAGATCCAAACCCTATAGATTCAATCCCTATAGATATAAACCCTATGGGGTAGAAATTAGGTCGCGCCCCATTTGGGGCGCAAATATCGTCCGGACGCAAATATTAGCGCCTGGCGCTAATTATCGGCACTGACGGGAAACTTCACTTTTACCGCCCCGGGAGGTGAGTGGAGCGCTAAAGCAGGCGCTGCACACCTCTCTTAAGGCGCAAAGGCCGAGCAGTGAGGCGCTAACTCGGAGCGCTGGCGAAGCTCATGTAATGTCAGTCAGCAATGGAACACACACACAATGGCACGGGTCAGTTCTTAAAGGGGATGGTTAATATTGCTTTCCATCCACATCCTGTTCATTGCTGCCTTGAATCTCGGCCTGGAGAGACTTGCACATCAAATGTGCTGGAAAGAACAATGGAGAGCACCAGGCAAAGAGCTCAGAGTGCAGCTCCCACAGTCTCTGCTAAATCGATACAAGGAATGGCAAATCAAAATGAACCTGCAAAGTGCTGCTCAGTACCCAAAACTCCTTCACACAACGTTGAATCTCTCCAGAAGTCTCTCCCTCTCTCTCTCAGAATGCGTAGTTCAAAAATGCCACCAGCAATAAAAGACAGGAAGAGGCCCCCTTTAAATAGCGCCCCCCCCAGCCCCACAGCGATTGATAGCGTTCCAGTCTTCTGGTCGTTGGAAGCGCCAGGCGGTAAGGCAGGGGGCGCCACTCAATTTCCGCTACGGGGCGCCCCAAGGGCATTGCACCATGGAATGACGTCACAATCTGCGCGCGCAGGTGGTCGCAGCGGTAAGTTTTAGCGCCGCCGCACAATCTCAAGTTAAGTTCTCGAGCGGCGCAAACATCGCTGCGCCCGGGCATTAGCGGCTTTGCGCCCCATTAGCGCCCTCTTAAGGCGCTAACGGGTGGCGCAACCAAGTGAATTTTTACCCCTATAGATCCAAACCCAAAATATCCAAACCTCATAGATCCAAACGCCAAAGATTCAAATCCTACAGATCGAAAACCCAAATGACCAAAACCCAAATATCCAAACCCACAAAGATCCAAACCCATAAAGATCCAAACCCCATAGATCCAAACCCCATAGATCCAAACCCTATATATTGAAAACCCATAGATCCAAACCCCAAATATCCAAAACCCAAATATCTAAACCCACAAAGATCCAAACCCACAAAGATCCAAACGCCAAAGATCCAAATCCTACAGATCGAAAACCCAAAGATCCAAACCCCATAGATCCAAACCCCATAGATCCAAACCCTATACATAGATCCAAACCCCAAAGATCCAAACCCTATAGATCGAAAAGCTATATATCGAATCTCTATAGATCCAAACCCCAAAGATCATAACCCTATAGATCCAACCCCCATAGATCCAAACGCCAAAGTTCAAAACCCATAGCGCCAAACCCTATCGATCCAAACCCCATAGATTCAAACAATATAGCAACAAACCTATTGATCCAAACCCCAAATATACAACCCGTATAGATCTGAACCTGATGGATCCAAAACCTATAGATCCAAATGCCAAAGATCCAACGCACAAAGATCCACACCCTAATGATCCAAACCCTAAATATCCAAACCCTATAGATCCAAACACCATAGATTCAAACCCCAAAAATCCAAACCCCAAAGACACAAACCCCTAAGATCCAAAACACAAAGATCCAAACCCCAAAGATCCAAACCCCAAAGATCCAAACCCTATAGATTCAATCCCTATAGATATAAACCCTATAGATCCAATCCCCAATGATCCAAACCACATAGGTCCAAACCCTATAGATACAAATCCTATATATCCAACCCCCCATAGATCCAAATGCCAAAGATCCAAATCCTATAGATCAAAAACCCAAAGATCCAAACCCCATAGATCCAATCCCTATAGATCCAAACCCTATATATTGAAACCCCATAGATCCAAACTCAAAAAATCCTAACCCTATAGCCCTACCCCCATAGATCCAAACCCCAAAGATCCAAACCCTATAGATCCAAACCCTATAGATTCAAACCCCAAGGATTCAAACCCCAAAGATCCAAACCGCTAAGATCAAACCCCAAAGATCCAAACCCTATAGATCCAAATCCCATAGATTCAAACCCCAAAGATCCAAACCGCTAAGATCAAACCCCAAATATCCAAACCCCAAAGATCCAAACCCCAAAGATCCAAAACCAATCGCTCCAAACCCTATAGAACCAAACCCTATCGATCCAAACCCCATAGATTCAAACACTGCAGAGCCAAACCCTAAATATCCAAACCCTAAATATCCAAACCCTAATGATCCAAAACCTATAGATCCAAACCGTATAGATCCAAACCCTATCGATCCAAACCATATACATTCAAACCCCATAGATCCAAACCCCATAGATCCACACCCCATAGATCCAAACCCCAAAGATCCTAACTCCAAAGATTCAAACTCCAAAGATCCAAACACCAAAGATCCAAACTCCAAAGATCCAAACCCCAAAGATCCTAACTCCATAGATTCAAACTCCAAAGATCCTAACTCCATAGATTCAAACTCCAAAGATCCAAACCCCAAAGATCCAAACCCCAAAGATCCAAAACCAATCGCTCCAAACCCTATTGAGCCAAACCCCATAGATTCAAACACTGTAGAACCAAACCCTAAATATCCAAACCCTAAAGATCCAAACCCTATAGATCCAAACCCCGTATATTCAAACACTATAGCACCAAACCCTATAGATCCAAACCTCAAATATACAACCCGTGTCGATCTGAACCTGATAGATCCAAAACCCAAAGATTCAAATGCCAACGATCCAAACCACAAAGAGCCACACCCGAATGATCCAAAACCTATAGATCCAAACCCCAAAGATCCAAACTCCAAAGATCCAAACACCCAAAGATCCACACCCAACAGATCCAAACCATATACATTCAAACCCTATAGGTACTAACCCTATGGGGGAAAAATTCAGCTGCTTGCGCCTCCCGTTAGCGCCTTAAGAGGGCGCTAATGGGGCGTAAAGCAGCTAACGCTAGGGCGCAGCGCCGCCCACGCCTCCCGAAAAATTCAGCGGGAGGTTAGCGGCGGCGCCAGCCGGTAGCGCCCTGTGGCGCTGCGCCGCCGGCGATGACGTCATCGCCGTGCGCAGCACCCCGCTCGCGCTCCAGCCGCGATCTTCAGTCGCGCCCCCTGATTTACCGCCAGACGCTATGTCCGACGGGTTCAGGGAGGCGTACGTGCGGCCGGGGCGGCGATATTTAAAGGGGAGGTGGCAGGCGGCCATTTTTGTTGCTGGCCGCCTGCCAGTACCTGCCCCCGTTGCTGTCCCCGGCCCCCGTGAAGCCCCCCCACCGTGAAGTGCCGGCTGCGCTCCAAGAGCCCGGCATTTCTCTTGAGTGCCGGGCTCTTTTGCCGGCACTCCCGATCCCTGGGGGCCCAGCTGGGCCCCGGTTCGCGCTGCGCAGGGTCCCACCCCTTTAAGAAGGGGAGGAAGACCTGCAATACCGCGGCGCGACGTGCCGCAGCGCCACCAGGATATTCACTCACAGCGCCCCAAGAGGGATGCGGGGTGCTTCCAGTGGCGCCCCGCTTCCCTCTTGGGGCGCAACCACTGAAGTTCCGGCGCGGGGCCGCTAATTTTTTCGGGGCGCTAAAAGTCGCGCCCTGGCGAGGTTAGCGCCCCAAATGGGGCGCGACTCAATTTTTACCCCTATATGTCCAAACCCTACCGGGACTTCACGGTGGGGGGGCTTCACGGGGGCCGGGGACAGCAACGGGGGCAGGTGCTGGCAGGCGGCCAGCAACAAAAATGGCCGCCTGCCACCTCCCCTTTAAATATCGCCGCCCCGGCCGCACGTACGCCTCCCTGAACCCGTCGGACATAGCGTCTGGCGGTAAATCAGGGGGCGCAACTGAAGATCGCGGCTGGAGCGCGAGCGGGGTGCTGCGCACGGCGATGACGTCATCGCCGGCGGCGCAGCGCCACAGGGCGCTACCGGCTGGCACCGCCGCTAACCTCCCGCTGAATTTTTCGGGAGGCGTGGGCGGCGCTGCGCCCGAGCGTTAGCTGCTTTACGCCCCATTAGCGCCCTCTTAAGGCGCTAACGGGAGGCGCAAGCAGCTGAATTTTTCCCCCTATAGATCCAAACCCCAAAGATCCACACCCAACAGATCCAAACCCTATACATTCAAACTATATAGGTTCTAACCCTATATGTCCAAACCCTATAGATCAAAACCCCATAAATTCAAATCCCAAAGATCCAAACCCCAAAGATACAAACCCCAAAGATCCAAAACACAAAGATCCAAACCCCAAAGATCCAAAACCTATAGATCCAAACCCCAAAGATCCAAACCCTATAGATTCAAACCCTATAGATATAAAACTTATAGATCCAAACCCCAAAGATCCAAATCAGATAGATCCAAACACTACATATCCAAACCATATGGATTCAAACCCTATAGGTCCAAACCATATAGATTCAAACACCAAAGATCCAAACCCCAAAGATAAAAACCCCAAAGATACAAACCACATAGATCCAAACCCTATAGATACAAACCATATGGATTCAAACCCTATAGATCCAAATCCTACAGATCCAAACCACAAAGATCCAAATGCTACAGATCCAAACCCCGTAGATCCAAACCCCAAAATCCAAACCCTTTAGATCCAAACCCTATAGATCCAAACCCCATAGATCCAAGCCCTATATATCAAAAATCTATAGATCCAGACCCCAAAGATCCAAACCCTATAGATCCAAACCCTATAGATCAAAACCCCAAAGATCCCAACTCCAAAGATCCAAACCCTATATATGCAGACCCTGTAGATCCAAACCCCATAGATCCAAACCCTATAGATCCAAACCCTATATATACACAAACTCTATGGGGTAGAAATTAGGTCGCGCCCCATTTGGGGCGCAAATATCATCCGCGCGCAAATATTAGCGCCTGGCGCTAATTATCGGCACTGACAGGAAACTTCACTTTTACCGCCCCGGGAGGTGAGTGGAGCGCTAAATTAGGCGCTGCACACCTCTCTTAAGGCGCAAAGGCCTAGGAGTGAGGCGCTACCTCAGCGCACGAGCGCAGCGCAGCTGCTGCCAGTTAGCGAGGGAACACAGACACACTGGCGCCGGACACTTCTTAAAGCGGGGGGGGCCACTTGCTCCCCAGCCACACCCTGCTCATTGCAGCCTTGAATCTCAGCCTGGAGAGACCTGTAATCCATTTTGCTGCCAAGCATGGAGAGGGTGAGAGAACGCGCTCATCGCTTCACCGAGCGGGCCTTGGATGCTCTGGTTGACGCAGTGGAGCGCAGACGATGCATGCTGTTCCCGGAGAGTGGCAGGAGGCCTTTGCCACGCGAGTTCAGAAGAGTGTGGAGGGAGGTGGCTCAGAGCGTCTCCTCCAGGAGCATGGTGCCCAGGACCCATGTCCAGTGCCGCAAAAAGTTCAACGACCTCACTCGGGTCGTCAGGGTGAGTGGCTTTTTCTCAATACCTCTCCATCCCTCCATCTCAACCTCACTCTATGGCCAGAGGGTCTTAAAACCCCAATGCACAACACTCATGCAACACCTATGGCCCATTCATCAAACACACACACACATTCCACACTTTGCATACAGTAAGGGCTATTCACCTATGGGAGGCACATCAGGCAAGACCATGGCTGCATATTGTAAGGGCTATTCACCTATGGGAGGCACATCAGGCAAGACCATGGCTGCATATTGTAAGGGCTATTCACCTATGGGAGGCACATCAGGCAAGACCATGGTGCATATGAGGCATGACCATGGCTGCATATTGTAAGGGCTATTCACCTATGGGAGGCACATCAGGCAAGACCATGGCTGCATATTGTAAGGGCTATTCACCTATGGGAGGCACATCAGGCAAGACCATGGCTGCATATTGTAAGGGCTATTCACCTATGGGAGGCACATCAGGCAAGACCATGGCTGCATATTGTAAGGGCTATTCACCTATGGGAGGCACATCAGGCAAGACCATGGCTGCATATTGTAAGGGCTATTCACCTATGGGAGGCACATCAGGCAAGACCATGGCTGCATATTGACTCAGATGCTGTCCTTTTTCTTGCAGGCTAAGCTGGCTCATAATCGGAGACAGCAGCAACGGACGGGTGGAGGGCGGCTTCAGCTGCAACCCCTCAGCGATCTGGAGGAGCGCGTCCACAGGATTGTGGCAAGCCGGGTGATCGGTCCCGTCGCCACTGGAGACGCCGACCCCGTTGTGGACAGCAATGGTAAGGTCATCACCTTTTTGTCCTCTGTCCTTCCACTTGTCCCTCACAATACCAGCCTTTGACACTTTCAATCCAACTTGCTAACTCGCTGCACTTATTCCTCCCTTACTGCCACCCTGTCCTCACGCTAAAGCCACTCTTGTACCTCCCTGCTTTCAGATGGTGATTCACCAGCTGAGGAGATGGTCCCTGAAGCTGCCACTGGGAGTGATGCTGCAGCTGAGGAGGAAGAGGAAGCCGGAGTATCAGTGCCACCCTCTCCCGAGGAAGCCCATGGCCACACTGGGAACACGCCTTCCCCGGAGGGGAGCAGGGGGGAAGGGGCTGATGATGGTGAAGTTCCAGGACCCAGCGGGCTGCAGCAACGCCATTGGGGGGGGAGGGAAGAACGGGGGAGCAGGGGGGAAGGGGCTGATGATGGTGAAGTTCCAGGACCCAGCGGGCTGCAGCCACGCCATGGGGGGGGGAGGGAAGAACGGGAGCCTTCTCCCCAGAGGGAGAGTATGCCAGACACTCCTAATGCAATGGACGCAGAGGAGGAGCGGCTGATTGCAGAAATGAACAGCCAGGCGGTGGGCATGCACACTGAGCTCATGGGTGCAGTGGGAAGGGTGCCCGAATGCATTGAGGCACTGGCAAGGAGTGTGGAGCACTTCGCTGTAGCACAGGCGGATGCCACACTAAAGCTTACTGCTGCAATTCAGTCACTGGCTGCCAGGAATCCATCTGAGACTGCTCTCATGCAGACTCAGATTGAGGCCACGCGAGCACTGACTGCTGCCATCCTCGATGGTTCGTGCACATGTCCCCGGGGCTGTCACCGCGCCGCAGCAGGCCAGCAATCTGTTCTCCGGCAAATTGCTCCGGATGCTGAAGTGCTGCCCCGTGGGAGTGCCAGTGTGTCGGGCGAGCAGGGAGTTGCTGTCCTCTCTCACGATGACAGCATTCCTGCTGCCAACACTGTCACTTCTCCACTGCACTTGCCACCGCCTGTAGGACAGACTGCTGCCGCCCATGCAGAGTTGGTGCAGTCTGCAGCCGGGCCCTCCAGGCCCAGAACTGGTCGAGGCCGTCCTTCAGGGGCATCTGCAGTGTCAGGGTCTGACAAGCAGCAGCCTTCCACCAGCCTTGCTGCAGCCACTGAGGTCCCATTACGGAGGAGCAGTAGGGTTAGAAGGGGGGAAGTGCGCAAGGGAAGGAGATCACCCTCGAAGGGCAAAAAGTAGGAGGTGTGCCAAAATGCTGGTCATTTTTTTATTAAAGGCCGAGGTTCATGGCCCAACTTTTGTTTAGTGTTTTGGACATTATCTCCAGGTTGTGAGAACCAGTTATGTTATTGACTGTTTTTTTGTGTTTATTTCTATGAGTTTGTCATGAGGAATTGACACACACAGTGTTTGTACAATAAATAAGTTTCTGTATTCAAAATATACATGGCTGGTGGTTGGAATTATTGGTGCCTTGGCCGGCTTAGGGGTTGCGTGCTGGGTTGATTCGTGTTTGTAGCAATGGCAGGGGCCCTAGAAGCGGCTTGCTATTAGTCGTTGACGGACGGCCCTTGCAGTTTGACCATTGTGGGCCGCCCTCCTGCCTTGGTGCTGCTGCTGATCATCGTCCTCGGCCTGTTCCTCCTCTTCCTCCTCCTCCTCTTGTGGTGCTGCAAGGCCTGGTGGCATTGGCTGCGTCCTGAGGATTGCCATGTTGTGCAACATGCAGCACACCACTACGAATTTGGAAACTTGCTCAGGCGAGTACTGCAGGGCTCCTCCGGAATGGTCCAGACAGCGGAATCGTTGTTTGAGCACGCCGATTGTGCGCTCAATAATGTTCCTCGTTGCTTGTTGGCTTTCCTGGTACCGCAGCTCAGCAGGGGTGTTTGGCGCACGGAGCGGTGTCATCAGCCAGGTGCTCAATGCGTACCCCTTGTCCCCCAGAAGCCAACCAACTGGCTGATGCGGTGCCTCGAAAATTTCTGCCACAGTACTCTGGCGCAGGATGAAAGCATCGTGGCAGCTGCCCGGATAGTGGGCATTGACAGCGAGAATCACCTGTCTGTGGTCACAGACCAACTGCACATTCAAGGAATGGAACCCCTTTCTGTTCCGGAACTCCTCTGCATTCTCTCGCGGAGCACGCAAAGCCACATGCGTGCAGTCAATGGCGCCCTGCACCATGGGGAAGCCCGCTACCCTCGCAAAGCCCATAGCACGGTCATGCTGCTTGTCTGGGGTCATAGGGAAGGAGATGAAGTCTCGTCTCCTTGTGAAGAGGGCATTGGTGACCTGCCGGATGCAGCGATGCACCGCAAACTGGGAGATATTGGCGAGGTCCCCAACAGCAGCTTGGAATGAGCCAGTGGCGTAGAAGTTCAAAGCCACTGTGACCTTCACTGCCACCGACAGAGACGTCCTGGACCTCAGCTGAGGCTGCAGATCTGGCTGCAGCAGGTGGCAGAGCTCAGTGACCACCTCCTTGCTGAATCGCAGCCTTCGCAAACACAGCTCCTCGGACATGTGGATGTAGGAGAGCTGTTCACGATATACCCTGGGAGGGTAAGCTCTCCTGTACATGCGCCTGATGACCCTCCTCCGTCTGGCCATCATTGCCACTCTCTGTCTGCGTCTCACTATCCTCCGATTGAACTGGAGCAGGACGACGCCCCCAATCATTGCAGCCCCCATATTCTCTTTGCCAGAAAAGTAATGAGGTACAGCAACGAAAGTAGCAGCAAAGTTAGGATGAACTAGGCAAAACTACCTCACAAAGCGTTGAGTCAATGTAGAAGTCTCTCTCTCTCTCTCTCCGAATCTCTCTCTCTCTCTCAGAACGAGTGGTGCATAAATGTCGACCACAGAAAAAGACAGGAAGAGGCCCCCTTTAAATAGCGCCCCCCCCAGCCCCACACCGATTGATAACGTTCCAGTCTTCCGGTCGTTGGAAGCGTCAGGCGGTAAGGCAGGGGGCGCCACTCAATTTCCGCTCCGGGGCGCCCCAAGGGCGTTGCACCACGGAATGACGTCACAATCTGCGCGCGCAGGTGGTCGCAGCGGTAAGTTTTAGCGCCGCTGCACAATCTCAAGTTAAGTTCTCGAGCGGCGCAAACAGCGCTGCGCCCGGGCGTTAGCGCCTTAACGCCCCATTAGCGCCCATTTAAGGCGCTAACGGGAGGCGCAACCAACTGAATTTTTACCCCTATAGATCCAAACCCCAAAGATCCAAACATTATAGATCCAAACCCAATAGATCAAAACCCCAAAGATCCAAACCCCAAAGATCCAAACTCCAAAGATCCAAACCCTATGGGGGGAAAATTCAGTATCGCCCCATTTGGGGCGCAATTATCGGCCGGGCGCAAAGATTAGCGCCCGGCGCTAATTATCGCCACTGATTGGAAACTTCACTTTTAACGCCCCGGGAGGTGATTGGAGCGCTAAATCAGGCGCTGCACACCTGTCTTAAGGCGCAAAGGCCGAGGAGTGAGGCGCTAACTCAGAGCGCGAGCGCAGCGCAGGTGCTGCCAGTTAGCGAGGGAACACAGACACACTGGCGCCGGCCAGTTCTTAAAGGGGGGGGGCGATCTTGCTCCCCAACCACACCCTGCTCATTGCAGCCTTGAATCTCGACCTGGAGAGACCTGAGCTTCCATTTTCCAGCCAAGGATGGAGAGGGCGAGAGAACGAGCTCAGCGCTTCAGCGAGCGGGCCTTGGATGCTCTGGTTGGCGCGGTGGAGCGCCGAGGATCAACACTGTACCCAGAGAGTGGCAGGAGGCCTTTGCCGCGCGACAACAGAAGGGTGTGGAGGGAGGTGGCTCAGCACGTCTCCTCCAGGAGCATGGTGCCCAGGACCCATGTCCAATGCTGGAAAAAGTTCAACGACCTCACTCGGGTCGTCAGGGTGAGTGGCTTTTTTGCAATACCTCTCCATCCCTCCATCTCAGCCTCACTCTATGGCCAGAGGGTCTTAAAACCACAATTAACAGCACTCATCCAACACCTATGGCCCTTTCATGAAGCACACACACACATTCCACACTTTGCATAAAGTAAGGGCTATTCACCTATGGGAGGCACATCAGGCAAGACCATGGCTGTAGTACAGTAAGGGCTATTCACCTATGGGAGGCACATCAGGCAAGACCATGGCTGTATATTTACTCAGACGCGTCCTTTTTCTTGCAGGCCAAGCTGGCGCATAATAGGAGACAGCAGCAACGGACGGGTGGAGGGCCGCCTCAGCTGCAACCCCTCAGCGATCTTGAGGAGCGCGTCCACAGGATTGTGGCAAGCCGGGTGATCGGTCCCGTCGCCACTGGAGACGCCGACCCCGTTCTGGACAGCAATGGTAAGGTCATCACCTTTTTGTCCTCTGTCCTTCCACTTGTCCCTCACAACACCAGCCTTTGACACTTTCAATCCAACTTACTAACTCGCTGCACTTATTCCTCCCTTACTGCCACCCTGTCCTCACGCTAAAGCCACTCTTGTACCTCCCTGCTTTCAGATGGTGATTCACCAGCTGAGGAGACGGGCCCTGAAGCTGCCAGTGGGAGTGAGGCTGCAGCCGAGGAGGAAGAGGAAGCCGGAGCATCAGAGCCACCCTCTCCCGAGGAAGCCCATGCCGACACTGAGGACACGCCTTCCCTGGAGGGCTGCAGGGGAGAAGGGTCTGATGAGGGTGAAGCTCCAGGACCCAGCGGACTGCAGCAACGCCATGGGGGTAGGGAAGCACGGGGGCCTTCTCCCCGGAGGGAGAGTAGGCCAGCGAGTCCTGCTGCACTGGACGCAGAGGAGGAGCGGCTGATCGCGGAAATGAACACCCAGGCGGTGGCCATGCACACTGAGCTCATGGCTGCAGTGGGTAGGGTGCCCGAATGCATTGAAGCACTGGCAAGGAGTGTGGAGCACTTTGCTGCAGCGCAGGCGGATGCGACACTGAAGCTCAGTGCTGCAATTCAATCTCAGACTGCTCTCATGCAGACTCAGATTGAGGCCACGCGAGCACTGTCTGCTGCCATCCTCGCTGGTTCGGACACATTTCCCCGGGGCTCTCACCGCGCCGCAGCAGGCCAGCAATCTGTGCTCCAGCAGATTGCTCCGGATGCTGAGGTGCTGCCCCGTGGGAGTGCCAGTGTGCCGGTCGAGCAGGGAGTTGCTGTCCTCGCTCGAGATGACAGCATTCCTGCTGCCACTACTGTCACTTCTCCACTGCAGTTGCCACCGCCTGTAGGACAGACTGCTGCCGCCCATGCAGAGTTGGTGCAGTCTGCAGCCGGGCCCTCCAGGCCCAGAACTGGTCGAGGCCGTCCCTCAAGGGCATCTGCATTGTCAGGGCCTGACAGTCAGCAGCCTTCCACCAGCCTTGCTGCAGCCACTGAGGTCCCATTGCGGAGGAGCAGTAGGGTAAGAAGGGGGGAAGGGCGCACGGGAAGGAGTTCACCCTCGATGTAGGAGGTGTGACAAAATGCTGGTCATTTTTTTATTAAAGGCCGAGGTTCGTGGTCAAACTTTTGTTGAGTGTTTTGCACATGATCTCCAGGTTGTGAGAACCAGTTATGGTAATGACTGTTTTTTTGTGTTTATTTGTATGAGTTTGTCATGAAGAAATGACACACACAGAGTTTGTAAAATAAATAAGTTTTGGTACTCAAAATATACATGTTTGGTGTTTGGAATCATTGGTGCCTTGGCCGGCTTAGGGTTTGCGTGTTGGGTTCATTCATGCTGTTCTCAATGGCAGAAGCCATTTCCACAGCAGGGGCCTAGAAGCGGCTTGCTATCAGCCGCTGACGGACGGCCCTTGCAGTTTCACCATTGTGGGCCGCCCTCACGCCTTGGTGCTGCTGCTGATCATCCTCCTCCTCCTCTTCCTCCTCTTCCTCCTCCTCCTCTGGTGGTGCTCCAAGGCCTGGTGGCATTGGCTGGGTCCTGAGGATTGCCATGTTATGCAGCATGCAGCACACAACTACAAGGTTGGAAACTCGCTCAGGCGAGTACTGCAGGGCTCCTCCAGAATAGTCGAGACAGCGGAACCGTTGCTTGAGCACGCCGATTGTGTGCTCCATGATGTTCCTGGTAGCTTGATGGCTCTCGTTGTACCGCAGCTCAGCAGGGGTGTTGGGCGTACGGAGCGGTGTCATCAGCCAGGTGCTCAGTGGATACCCCTTGTCCCCGAGAAGCCAACCAACTGGCTGATGCGGTGCCTCGAAAAGTTCTGCCACAGTAGTCTGGCGCAGGATGAAAGCATCGTGGCAGCTGCCAGGATAGTGGGCATTGACAGCGAGTATCAGCTGTCTGTGGTCACAGACCAACTGAACATTCAAGGAATGTAACCCCTTTCTGTTCCGGAAATCCTCTGCATTCTCATGCGGAGCACGCAAAGCCACATGCGTGCAGTCAATGGCGCCCTGCACCATGGGGAAGCCCGCTATCCTCGCAAAGCCCAGAGCGCGTTCTTGCTGCTTGTCTGGGGTCATGGGGAAAGAGATGAACTCTCGTCTCCTTTTAAAGAGGGCATTTGTGACCTGCCGGATGCAGCAATGCACCGCCAACTGGGAGAGATTGGCGATGTCCCCAGCAGCAGATTGAAATGAGCCAGTAGCATAAAAGTTCAGAGCCACTGTGACCTTCACTGCCACCGACAGAGACGTCCTGGACCTCAGTTGAGGCTGCAGATCTGGCTGCAGCAGGTGGCAGAGCTCAGTGACCACCACCTTGCTGAAGCGCAGCCTTCGCAGGCACTGCTCATCAGACATATGAATGTCGGAGAGCTGTTCACGATATACCCTGGGAGGGTAAGCTCTCCTGTACAGACGCCTGTTGGCCCTCCTCCGTCTGGCCATCATTGCCACTCTCTCTCTGCGTCTCCGTCTCCTCCGATTCAGCTGGCGCAGGACGACGTCCCCCATCAGTGCAGCCCCCATAGTCTCTTAGCAAGCAAAGTTATGAAGGCCAGAAACCAAAGTACCAGCGAAGTTAGGATCAGTAGCCAAAACTACCTCACACAGCGTTGACTCAATGCACAAGTCTCTCTCTCTCTCTCCGAATCTCTCTCTCTCTCTCAGAACGAGTGGTGCAAAAATGTCAACCACAGAGAAAGACAGGAAGAGGCCCCCTTTAAATAGCGCCCCCCCGAGCCCCACAGCGATTGTTAGCGTTCCACTCTACCGGTCGTTGGATGCGCCAGGCGGTAAGGATGGGGGCGCAACTGAATTTCTGCTCCGGGGCGCCACAAGGGCGTTGCAGTCTCTTATGACGTCACAATCCGCGGGCGCAGGTGACCGCGGTGATAAAGTTTAGCGCCGCCGCAAAATGTCTAGTGAAGTTCGCGAGCGGCGCAAACATCGCTGCGCCCGGGCGCTAGCTGCTTTGCGCCCCATTAGCGCCCTCTTAAGGCGCTAACGGGAGGCGCAACCAACTGAATTTTTAGCCCGATATATCCAAACCCTATGGGGGAAAAATTCAGTTGGTTGCGCCTCCCGTTAGCGCCTTAAGAGGGCGCTAATGGGACGCAAAGCAGCTAGCGCCCGGGCGCAGCGATGTTTGCGCCGCTCGCGAACTTAACTACACATTTTGCGGTGGCGCTAAACTTTATCGCCGCGATCTCCTGCGCCGGCAGATCATGACGTCACTCGAGTGCGCAACGCCCCAGTATCGCCCCGGAGCGTATATTGAGTGGCGCCCCCTGCCTCACCGCCTGACGCTAGCAACGACAGGTTGAGGGGAGCGTTCTGCAGTCATGAAGGGAAAGGGGGAGTGCTATTTAAAGGTGACCGCTTCCTGCCTTTTATTGTTGGTGCCATTTTTGAACTACACATTCTGAGAGAGAGAGGGAGAGACTTCTGGAGAGATTCAACGTTGTGTGAAGCAGTTTTGGGTACTGAGCAGCACTTTGCAGGTTCATTTTAATTTGCCATTCCTCTGAGCTCTTTGCCTGGTACTCTCCATTGTTCTTTCCAGCACATTTGATGTGCAGGTCTCTCCAGGCCGAGATTCAAGGCTGCAATGAGCAGGATGTGGATGGAAAGCAAGATTAACCATCCCCTTTAAGAACTGGCCCGTGCCATTGTGTGTGTGTTCCATTGCTGACTGACATTACATGAGCTTCGCCAGCGCTCTGAGGTAGCGCCTCGCTCCTCGGCCTTTGCGCCTTAAGACAGGTGTGAAGCACCTGATTTAGCGCTGCAATCACCTCCAGGGGCGATAAAAGTCAAGTTTGCAGTCGGTGGCGATAATTAGCGCCAGGCGCTAATTTTTGCGCCCGGACGATATTTGCGCCCCAAACGGGGCGCGACTGAATTTTTCCCCCTATATATCTGAACCACATAGATCCAAGCCCCAAGTTCCAAACTCTATAGATCCAAACCTTATAGATCCAAACGCCAAAGATCCAAAACCTATAGATCCAAACCCCAAAGATCCAAACCCTATAGATCAAAACCTCAGAGACGCCGTAATTGTGACCATCTTCAAGAAAGGTGACAAGTCCGATTGCGGTATTTGCAGAGGATTTTCCTGCTGTCTGCCACAGGGAAAGTCATTGCAAGAATCCTCCTCAATCGCCTTCTCCCAGTGGCCGAAGAGCTCCTCCCAGAGTCACAGTGCGGATTCCGCCCACTAAGGGGCACAATGGATATGATCTTCACCGCACATCAATTGCAAGAGAAATGCAGGGAACAGCACCAACCACTGTACATGGCCTTCTTTGATCTCACAAAGGCCTTCGACACTGTCAACCGTGAGGGATTATGGAGTGTCCTCCTCAAATTCGGCTGCCCTCAAAAGTTTGTCACCATCCTCTGCCTGCTGCACGATGACATGCAAGCCATGATCCTGACCAACGGTTTCACCAGAGACCCAATTCACGTACAAACCGGGGTCAAGCAAGGCTGTGTCATCGCACCAACGCTCTTCTCGATCTTCCTTGCTGCAATGCTCCATCTCACCCTCAGTAAGCTCCGCGCTGGAGTGGAGCTAATTTACAGAACAAATGGGAAACTGTTCAACCTCCGTCGCCACCAGTCCAGATCCAAGGTCGTCCCAACCTCTGTCGTCGAATTACAGTATGCAGACGACGCTTGCGTCTGCGTTCACTCGGAGGTTGAACTCCAAACCATCGTCAACACCTTCACCGAATGTGCGGGTTAGGTTGATTTGGCTATGATAAATTGACCCTTAGTGTTAGGGGGGGATTAAATATGTGGGGTTATGGGGATAGGATGGGATATGTTAGGGGGAATTAAATGCGTGGGGTTACAGGGGTAGGGTGGGATATGTGTACTGTGGGGATTAAAGCAGGGACAGGGTACTGGATTTGGATGATCAGCCATGATCGTATTGAATGGTGGAGCAGGCTCGATGGGCCGAATGGCCTACTCCTGCTCCTAGATTCTATGTTTCTATGTTTCTATGTTTCTATGAGAGCATGGGCCTTACACTAAACATCCGTAAGACAAAGGTCCTCTGCTAACCTGCCCCCGCCACACAGTACTGACCCCCGATTATCAAAATCCACGACAAGGCCTTGGACAACGTGGACCACTTTCCATATCTCGGGAGCCTACTGTCAACAAGGGCAGACGTCGACGACGAAGTCCAACACCACCTTCAGTGTGCCAGTGCAGCCTTTGGTCGCCTGAGGAAGAGAGTGTTTGAAGACCAGGACCTCAAACCCGGCACTAAGCTCACGGTCTACAGAGCAGCAGTGATACCCGCCCTGCTGTATGCCTCAGAGACATGGACCATGTACAGCAGGCACCTCAAAGCACTGGAGAGGTACCACCAATGCTGCCTCCGCAAGATCCTGCAAATCCATTGGCAGGATAGGCGTACCAACGTCAGTGTTCTTGCTCAGGCCAGCATCTCCAGCATCGAAGCTTTGACCACGCTCGATCAGCTCCGATGGACGGGTCACATTGTCCGCATGCCCGATACAAGACTCCCAAAACAAGTGCTCTACTCGGAGCTCCGGCACGGCAAGGGAGCCCCAGGTGGGCAGAGGAAATGCTTCAAGGACACCCTCAAAGCCTCCTTGAAAAAGTGTAACATCCCCACCGACACCTGGGAATCCCTGGCCCAAGACCACACAAAGTGGAGGAGAAGCAAACGGGAAGGCGCTGAACGCCTCGAGTCTCTTTGCCGGGAGCAAGCGGAAGCCAAGCACAGGCAATGCAAGGAGCACACGTTAACCCAAGCACCCCACCCACCCACCCCTTCAACCAACGTCTGCCCCACCTGTGACAGAGACTGTAGGTCTCGCATTGGACTCATCAGTCACCTGCAAACTCATTTTTAATGTGGAAACAAGTCATCCTCGGTTCCGAGGGACTGCCTAAGAAGAAGAAGAGATCCAAATGCCAAAGATCCAAACCCTATAGATCGAAAACCCAAAGATCCAAACCCCATAGATCCAAACCCCATAGATCCAAACCCTATCGATCCAAACCCTATATATCGAAACTCTATAGATACAAAGCTCAAAGATACTCACCCTATAGATCCAAGCCCTATATATTCAAACTCTATAGATCCAAACCCTATATATCGAAACTCTATAGATCCAAACCTCAAAGATACTAACCCTATAGATCCAAACCCTATATATCCAAACTCTATAGATCCAAACCCTATTTATGAAAACTCTATAGATACAAACCCCAAAGATCCAAACCCTACAGATCCAAACCCGATATATCGAAACTCGATATATACAATCCCCAAAGATCCTAACCCTATAGATCCAACCCCCATAGATCCAAACCCCAAAGATCCAAACCCCAAATATCCAAACTCCAAAGATCCAAACCCTACAGATCCAAACCATATACATTCAAACCCTATGGGGGAAAAATTCAGTTGGTTGCGCCTCCCGTTAGCGCCTTAAGAGGGCGCTAATGGGGTGCAAAGCCGCTAGCGCCCGGGCGCAGCGATGTTTGCGCCGCTCGGGAACTTAACTAGACATTGTGCGGCGGCGCTAAACTTTACCGCCGCAACCACCTGCGCGCGCAGATTGTGACGTCATTCCATGGTGCAACGCCCTTGTGGCGCCCCGGAGCGGAAATTGAGTGGCGCCCCCTGCCTTACCGCCTGGCGCATCCAACGACCGGAAGACTGGAACGCTATCAATCGCTGTGGGGCTGGGGGGGGGGCGCTATTTAAAGGGGGCCTCTTCCTGTCTTTTTCTGTGGTTGACATTTTTGCACCACTCGTTCTGAGAGAGAGAGAGAGATTCAGAGAGAGAGAAAGAGAGACTTCTGCATTGAGTCAACGCTTTGTGAGGTAGTTTTGCCTACTGATCCTAACTTCGCTGGCACTTTGGTTGCTGTCCTTCATAACTTTGCTTGCAAAGAGACTATGGGGGCTGCACTGAATGGGGGCGTCGTCCTGCTCCAGCTGAATCGGAGGACACAGAGACGCAGAGAGAGAGTGGCAATGATGGCCAGACGGAGGAGGGCCAACAGGCGTATGTACAGGAGAGCTTACCCTCCCAGGGTATATCGTGAACAGCTCTCCTACATTCATATGTCTGAGGAGCTGTGTTTGCGAAGGCTGCGATTCAGCAAGGAGGTGGTCACTGAGCTCTGCCACCTGCTGCAGCCAGATCTGCAGCCTCAACTGAGGTCCAGGACGTCTCTGTCGGTGGCAGTGAAGGTCACAGTGGCTCTCAACTTCTATGCTACTGGCTCATTTCAAGCTGCTGCTGGGGACCTCGCCAATATCTCCCAGTTGGCGGTGCATTGCTGCATCCGGCAGGTCACAAATGCCCTCTTTAAAAGGAGACGAGAGTTCATCTCTTTCCCCATGACCCCAGACAAGCAGCAAGAACGCGCTCTGGGCTTTGCGAGGATAGCGGGCTTCCCCATGGTGCAGGGCGCCATTGACTGCACGCATGTGGCTTTGCGTGCTCCGCATGAGAATGCAGAGGATTTCCGGAACAGAAAGGGGTTACATTCCTTGAATGTTCAGTTGGTCTGTGACCACAGACAGCTGATACTCGCTGTCAATGCCCACTATCCTGGCAGCTGCCACGATGCTTTCATCCTGCGCCAGACTACTGTGGCAGAACTTTTCGAGGCACTGCATCAGCCAGTTGGTTGGCTTCTCGGGGACAAGGGGTATCCACTGAGCACCTGGCTGATGACACCGCTCCGTATGCCCAACACCCCTGCTGAGCTGCGGTACAACGAGAGCCATCAAGCTACCAGGAACATCGTGGAGCGCACAATCGGTGTGCTCAAGCAACGGTTCCGCTGTCTCGACTATTCTGGAGGAGCCCTGCAGTACTCGCCTGAGCGAGTTTCCAACCTCGTAGTTGTGTGCTGCATGCTGCATAACATGGCAATCCTCAGGACCCAGCCAATGCCACCAGGCCTTGGAGCACCACCAGAGGAGGAGGAGGAAGAGGAGGAAGAGGAGGAGGAGGATGATCAGCAGCAGCACCAAGGCGTGAGGGCGGCCCACAATGGTGAAACTGCAAGGGCCGTCCGTCAGCGGCTGATAGCAAGCCGCTTCTAGGCCCCTGCTGTGGAAATGGCTTCTGCCATTGAGAACAGCATGAATGAACCCAACACGCAACCCCTAAGCCGGCCAAGGCACCAATGATTCCAAACACCAAACATGTATATTTTGAGTACCAAAACTTATTTATTTTACAAACTCTGTGTGTGTCATTTCTTCATGACAAACTCATACAAATAAACACAAAAAAACAGTCATTACCTTAACTGGTTCTCACAACCTGGAGATCATGTGCAAAACACTAGACAAAAGTTGGACCACGAACCTCGGCCTTTAATAAAAAAATGACCAGCATTTTGTCACACCTCCTACTTTTTGCCCTTCGAGGGTGATCTCCTTCCCTTGCGCACTTCCCCCCTTCTAACCCTACTGCTCTTCCGTAATGGGACCTCAGTGGCTGCAGCAAGGCTGGTGGAAGGCTGCTGATTGTCAGACCCTGACACTGCAGATGCCCCTGAAGGACGGCCTCGACCAGTTCTGGGCCTGGAGGGCCCGGCTGCAGACTGCACCAACTCTGCATGGGCGACAGCAGTCTGTCCTACAGGCGGTGGCAAGTGCAGTGGAGAAGTGACAGTGTTGGCAGCAGGAATGCTGTCATCGTGAGAGAGGACAGCAACTCCCTGCTCGACCGACACACTGGCACTCCCACGGGGCAGCACTTCAGCATCCAAAGCAATCTGCTGGAGCACAGATTGCTGGCCTGCTGCGGCGCGGTGAGAGCCCCGGGGACATGTGAACGAACCATCGAGGTTGGCAGCAGTCAGTGCTCGCGTGGCCTCAATCTGAGTCTGCATGAGAGCAGTCAGAGATGGGATCACGGCAGCCAGTGACTGAATTGCAGCACTAAGCTTTAGTGTGGCATCCGCCTGTGCTACAGCGAAGTGCTCCACACTCCTTGCCAGTGACTCAATGCATTCGGGCACCCTTCCCACTGCACCCATGAGCTCAGTGTGCATGCCCATCGCCTGGGTGTTCATTTCTGCGATCAGCCGCTCCTCCTCTGCGTCCATTGCAGTCGGAGTCGCTGGCATACTCTCCCTCTGGGGAGGAAGGCCCCCGTTCTTCCCTACCCCCATGGCGTTGCTGCAGCCCGCTGGGTCCTGGAGCTTCACCCTCATCAGACCCTTCACCCCTGCTCCCCTTCAGGGAAGGCGTGTTCCCAGTGTGGGCATGGGCTTCCTCGGGAGAGGGTGGCACTGATGCTCCGGCTTCCTCTTCCTCCTCGACTGCAGCTTCACTCCCACTGGGTGCTTCAGGGCCCGTCTCCTCAGCTGGTGAATCACCATCTGAAAGCAGGGAGGTACAAGAGTGGCTTTAGCGTGAGGACAGGGTGGCAGTAAGGGAGGAATAAGTGCAGCGAGTTAGCAAGTTGGATTGAAAGTGTCAAAGGCTGGTGTTGTGAGGGACAAGTGGAAGGACAGAGGACAAAAAGGTGATGACCTTACCATTGCTGTCCAGAACGGGGTCGGCGTCTCCAGTGGCAACGGGACCGATCACCCGGCTTGCCACAATCCTGTGGACGCGCTCCTCAAGATCGCTGAGGGGTTGCAGCTGAGGCCGCCCTCCACCTGTCCATTGCTGCTGTCTCCTATTATGCGCCAGCTTGGCCTGCAAGAAAAAGGACAGCATCTGAGTAAATATACAGCCATGGTCTTGCCTGATGTGCCTCCCATAGGTGAATAGCCCTTACTGTATGCAGCCATGGTCTTGCCTGATGTGCCTCCCATAGGTGAATAACCCTTACTGTATGCAGCCATGGTCTTGCCTGATGTGCCTCCCATAGGTGAATAGCCCTTACTGTATGCAGCCATGGTCTTGCCTGATGTGCCTCCCATAGGTGAATAGCCCTTACTGTATACAGCCATGGTCTTGCCTGATGTGCCTCCCATAGGTGAATAGCCCTTACTGTATGCAAAGTGTAGAATGTGTGTGTGTGTTTCATGAAAGGGCCATAGGTGTTGGATGAGTGTTGAGCATTGTGGTTTTAAGACCCTCTGGCCATAGAGTGAGGTTGACATGGAGGGATGGAGAGGTATTGAGAAAAAGCCACTCACCCTGACGACCCGAGTGAGGTCGTTGAACTTTTTGCGGCCTTGAACATGGGTCCTGGGCACCATGCTCCTGGAGGAGACGCTCTGAGCCACCTCCCTCCACACTCTTCTGTACTCGCGTGGCAAAGGCCTCCTGCCACTCTCAGGGAAGAGTATAGATCTTCTGCGCTCCACCGCGCCAACCAGAGCATCCAAGGCCCGCTCGGTGAAGCGCTGAGCTCGTTCTCTCACCCTCTCCATCCTTGGCAGCAAAATGGACTCACAGGTCTCTCCAGGCCGAGATTCAAGGCTGCAATGAGCAGGGTGTGGCTGGGGAGCAAGTTGCCCCCCCCCCCTTTAAGAACTGGCCGGCGCCAGTGTGTCTGTGTTCCCTCGCTAACTGGCAGCACCTGCGCTGCGCTCGCGCGCTGAGTTAGCGCCTCACTGCTCGGCCTTTGCGCCTTAAGACAGGTGTGCAGCGCCTGATTTAGCGCTCCACTCACCTCCCGGGGCGGTAAAAGTGAAGTTTCCAGTCAGTGGCGATAATTAGCGCCAGGCGCTAATTTTTGCGTCCAGACGATATTTGCGCCCCAAACGGGGCGCGACCTAATTTTTCCCCCTATAGGTCCTAACCCGATATATCCAAACCCTATAGATCCAAACCCCATAGATTCAAACCCCAAAGATCCATACCCCAAAGATACAAACGCTATCGCTCCAAACCCTATAAAAACAAACCCTATCGATCCAAACACCATAGATTCAAACAATATAGAGCCAAACCCTAAATATCCAAACCCTAAAGATCCAAACCCTATTGATCCAAACCCCAAATATACAACCCTTATAGATCTAAACCTGATAGATCCAAAACCTATAGATCAAAATGCCAAAGATCCAAACCACAAAGATCCACACCCTAATGATCCAAAACCTACAGATCCAAACCGTATTGATCCAAACCCTATCGATCCAAATCCTATAGATCCAAACCCAATTGGGCCAGAAATTCGGCTCTCCGGCTTCCTGCGGGTGCAAGCATCGCGCGTGTACTTACCTACCGCGCCTGCCGTTGTGCTTCGGTCCCACGAGGAATTCGGCTCCGGGGCCTCCTGCAGCTGCTGGCACGCAGTGCTTGCGTATCCCAGGGGCGCAGTTAGTTCGAAGCATCCCCTGGGATCACGTGGGCCATGGAGAGCCAATCGGAGCAGGGAATTTTCATTCATAGATTTGACAGGAAGACCTGTCAAATCTATGAATAGAGATCGGCCCCAAAACCACACTAAAACTTCAAATAAATTTTTTTAAAACCATCACATTTTTAAAATAACTATAAATGACATAAATTTACTACTTTAAACAAAAATTTAAAGTTTTGAAAAAGTTAATTACACTTCTTAACGGTGTTAGAAATAAACTTACCTTTCTTTAAAGTATGTAAAAATGATAAACCTGTTGAAAAAATGTATAAATTGTACTTAATTAACCACTTACCTTGTTAAAAACAGGTCTTGCACCTCCTTTTTAAATGTGCAGCTTCTCCGTACTTACCCTCACGGAGAAACCTGAAATAAAACCCAAAGCTCGCTGCATGCGCGCTGCCTCTCCCGTGCACGCGTTCGACCTCTGAACCCCTTCCTTCAGGGGAACGGAAGTTCCGGTTTCCAGTGCATGCACAGTGCATGTGTGAAACCGGCACTTCAGGTGGCCTTACGGGTGAGTACACATCGCGTACTCACCCGTGGAGAGCCGAATTTCTGGCCCATAGATCCAAACACTACAGATTCACACCCTATAGATGCAAACCCCAAAGATCCAAGCCCTAAAGATCCAAACCCCAAAGATCCAAACCCTATAGATCCAAAGCCTATAGAGCCAAACCCTATAGATCCAAACCCCAGAGATTCAAACTCCAAAGATCCAAACCCCAAAGATCCAAACCCCAAAGATCCAAACCCTATAGATCCAAAACACATAGATCCAAACCCCATAGATCCAAACCCTATAGATCTAAACACTACAGATTCACACACCATAGAAGCAACCCCCAAAGATCCAAGCCCTATAGATCCAAACCCCAGAAATCCAAACCCTAAAGATTCAAACCCTATAGACACAAACCCCAATGATCCAAACCCTATAGATTCAAACCCCAAAGATACAAACCCCAAAGATCCAAACCCCAAAGATCAAAACCCCAAAGATCCAAGCCACAAAGATACAAACCCCAAAGATCCAAAAAAACAAATATCCAGACCCTATAGATCCAAACCATATGGATGCAAACCCTATAGATCCAAACCCTATAGATTCAAACCCCAAATATCCAAAACCTATAGATCCGAACTGCAAAGATCCAAAACCCAAACCCTATAGATCCAAAGATCCAAACCCCAAAGATCTAAACCCCAAAGATACAAACCACATAGATCCAAACCCTATAGACCCAAGCCAAATGTATTCAACTCCTATAGATCCAAACCCTATTGATCCAAATCCCAAAGATCCAAACCCTATAGATCCAAGCCAAATGGATTCAAACCCTATAGATCCAAACCCTATTGATCCAAATCCCGAAGATCCAAACCCTATAGATCCAAACCCTGTAGATCCAAATCCCCAAATCCAAACACCTAAGATCCAAACCCTATAGATCCAAACCCTATAGATCAAACCCCCAAAGTTCCAAACTCCAAAGATCCAAACCCTATATTCCCAAACCCTGTAGATCCAAACCCCATAGATCCAAACCCTATAGATCCAAACCCTCTATATAAAGAAACTCTATAGATCCATAACCCAAAGATCCAAAACCAAAGCTCCAAACCTTATCGATCCAAACTCTATATATCGAAACCCTATAGATCCAAACCACAAAGATCCAAACCCCATAGATCGAAACCCTATAGATCCAAAACCTATGCAACCAAACCATATAGATCCAAACCCCATAGATTCAAACTCCTAAGATCCAAACTCCAAAGATCCAAACCCAACAGATCTAAACCCTATATATTCAAACCCTATAGGTCCTAATCCTATATATCCAAACCCTATAGATCCAAACCACATGGATACAAACCATATGAATTCAAACCCTATAGATCCAAACCACAAAATCCAGCCCTTTAGATCCAAACCCCATAGATCCAAGCCCTATATATCCAGCTCTATAGACCCAGACCCTAAAGATCCATGTGAAGGAAATAGCCATATTCCAAGAAATATGTCATCCTATAAACAGATTTGATAATATTAAAACATGACAAACTGGGGTTAAAAATCTAAAAGCCTCAGCGACACAAGACATAAAGCAGAAATGCAGGCTTCTGAGATAAGATGGTTTGTTAACACAAAGCTGTAAAACATCACAAGCTTTGAAATGGGAAATGTGTAGAATTCGCAAATTATCGCAATTTCGAAATAATGAGAAAGAGACATACAGTTTCGTAAAAACAGCTTTATTTCAGCAAAATGCTGTCAGGTTCAAAAACGGACACAAGCAGCCTGTAAAATGGCCGCCGCACCTCGTGGCAGAAGTTTCTAGACTTTTCAGTAGGCAGACAAGATGGCGTTTCAATAAACATTTCAGCAAGATCGGACAGTACTCAGCATAATGAAATAAGACAAGACGCGATCGTTTTGCATTCTGTACACCTAAGAGAATATAAGTGCTGGAAATGGTTTTTCCATGCACAAACGAGGGCTATTGTACTGGGCAATTAAGGGCCCATCCAAAGACATTGATACGCAAATTCCCCATGGCTCTACGATGAGAGAGCCATTCGCGAGTACTCACAACAAGAATTCGGAGGCCCCCAAAAACCCCTCCAGGGAGACTCCTAGCCGGTTGCACAATGGGAGAAATATTAACGGGTACTTAGACAGTTACAAGTATCACTGAAACCCATTAACGACAAGAACCACCCCATACAAAAAATTTGAGCGCCAAAACATGACAAAAGATGACATTAAGTTTGGGCGGGAGATAAGGAATTACAGTACTATAACTGTAGTGTCCAAGCGCCCATCGCTCTCTTATCCTTTTCATTCGCTTGGAATCGTCTCTTGGCTATTATCCCGGATGACCGTTACTCTCTCTTGTTCCGCTGATCCCTTTTGGGGTCGACCTCGTGGCGCGCTGTGAAATCGGGTGCACCATCCCGAAGGTCGGTAAACGGTGTCTGGACTCGAAGGCCCGAGGAGTTGAGATGAGACGAGAAGAAGAAGAATCCACGTGCCGCCGCGGTCAGTAAACCCCGACCGCGCCCGTAAATATAAAGACCATTTTTGAACTCTATCAGGTTGCTGCATGAACTGGTCAAAGACTTTTCTTCGAATTTTATCGAACTGGTGTCGATCCAGAAAGACTCTTCTTTGAATTCTACCGGCTAACTGGTGTCGGGCACAGGAAGACTTTTTCTTTGAGTTCTACAGCCGGGCCCGAGCACTGTCGAGTTCTTCATGACAGCAGACGGTCCAGCCTGCTTGCAGCAGCAGAACGAGTAAACAAGTGGGGTACAGAGACCCCTGATCAACACGTGAATAGTCAGGTGCTGTGGCGAAAACATCCGAGCATCGTTTTAGAATTCTCCGAGTTATCACGAGTGGTGAGCATGGTTCTCGATCCTACAGATCTAGATTAAAAAAACATAGAACAGTACATAGAACAGTACAGCACAGTACAGGCCCTTCGGCCCTCGATGTTGTGCCGAGCATTGTCCGAGACCAAGATCAAGCTATCACACTCCCTATCACTCTGGTGTGCTCCATGTGCTTATCCAATAACCGCTTGAAAGTTCCTAAAGTGTCCGACTCCACTATCACAGCAGGCAGTCCATTCCACACCCCAACCACTCTCTGAGTAAAGAATCTACCTCGGACATCCCTTCTATATCTCCCCCCATGCACCTTATAGTTATGCCCCCTTGTAACAGCTGCCTCTACCCGAGGAAATAGTCTCTGAACATCCACTCTATCTATCCCCCTCATCATCTTATAAACCTCTATTAAGTCGCCTCTCATCCTCCTCCGCTCTAAAGAGAAAAGCCCCAACTCCCTCAATCTTTCCTCATAAGACCTCCCCCCCAAACCAGGCAGCATCCTGGTAAATCTCCTTTGCACTCTTTCCAATGCTTCCACGTCCTTCCTATAGTGAGGTGACCAGAACTGCACACAATATTCCAAATGTGGTCTCACCAAGGTCCTGTACAGTTGCAGCATAACCTCACGGTTCTTAAACTCAAACCCTCTGTTAATAAACGCCAACACACCATAGGCCTTCTTTACTGCACTGTCCACTTGAGTGGCAACCTTCAGAGATCTGTGGATATGAACCCCCAGATCCCTCTGCTCCTCCACGTTCCTCAGAACCCTGCCGTTGACCCTGTAATCCTTATTCAAATTTGCCCTACCAAAATGAATCACCTCGCACTTATCAGGGTTAAATTCCATCTGCCATTTTTCGGCCCAGCTCTGCATCCTATCAATGTCTCTTTGCAGCCGACAACAGCCCTCCACCTCATCCACTGCTCCACCAATCTTGGTGTCATCAGCAAATTTACTGATCCACCCTTCAGTCCCCTCCTCCAAGTCATTGATAAAAATCACAAACAGCAGAGGACCCAGCACCGACCCCTGTGGCACACCGCTGGTAACTGGTCTCCAGTCTGAAAATGTTCCATCCACCACCACCCTCTGCCTTCTATGAGATAGCCAGTTACTTATCCAATCGGCCAAATTTCCCTCTATCCCACAACTCCTTACTTTCTTCATGAGCCGACCATGGGGAACCTTATCAAACGCCTTACTAAAATCCATGTATACGACATCAACTGCTCTACCTTCATCTACACACTTAGTTACCTCCTCAAAGAATTCAATCAAATTTGTTAGGCAAGACTTACCCTTCACGAATCCGTGTTGACTATCCCTGATTAAGTTGCCCCTTTCCAAATGGTCATAAACCCTATCCCTCAGGACCTTTTCCATTATCTTACCAACCACCGAAGTAAGACTAACCGGCCTATAATTACCAGGGTCATTCCTATTTCCTTTCTTGAAGAGAGGAACAACATTCGCCACTCTCCAGTCCTCTGGCACCATTCCCGTGGACAGTGAGGACCCAAAGATCAAAGCCAGAGGCTCTGCAATCTCCTCCCTTGCCTCCCAAAGAATCCTAGGATATATCCCATCTGGCCCAGGGGACTTATCGACCCTCAGGTTCTTCAAAATTGCTAAAACATCTTCCCTCAGAACATCTACCACCTCCAGCCTATCCACCTTTATCACACTCTCATCCTCAAGAACATGGCCCCTCTCCTCGGTGAACACTGACGAAAAGTATTCATTCATCACCTCTCCTATTTCTTCTGACTCCATGCACAAGTTCCACTACTGTCCTTGACCAGCCCTACCCTCACCCTGGTCATTCTTTTATTTCTCACATAAGAGTAAAAGGACAGGTATTGATAGGGGAGGGTTTTGTTTTAAGGATAAGTATAATGCGTGTCCCCTTTTTACGATGTGTCGTGCGCTCCTCGTTTCCCTAAACCTAGTTGCATAAATGTATGTAAGCTTGTACTGTCATTAATCTGTGCTTATGACATGTATTTCGTAATCTTGAACAATATGCAATAAAGATTTTCCATTTCGTACTATTCAACCGGGTCTACCTGAGTTTTTCTCTGCATTTACTGCTCTCGCACCTAAGTCCAGTGTCAGAACCGTAAGGGCGAGTGGGTCGAACCACTCACAGGTGTCTAGTGCTACCAGGCTGGCTGGAGACCAGAACAGGCAACAAGGCCCAACCCCGCACTAGCACCCAGGCTAAGCACAGAGCCGCGCGAACCCCTTACAAATGTTTGTAAATACAAAGACATGGCCCTATTGAAACAGCAGGCTGGAGGTTCCTCTATGTCTGAACATTGGAACCAACACAATGGAATGACCCAAGTAAAGTGTCAAAATCTAACACGTCGAACAGGTGCACAGAGCATTAAAAAAAACAATAGCAAAATATTGCGGATGCTGGAAATCCGAAATAACAACAGAAAACGCTGGAAAAACTCAGCAGGCCAGGCATCATCCGTGGAAAGAGAAACAGAGTTAACGCTTCAGGTCGAAGACCTTTCGTCTTCGACCTGAAACATTAACTCTGTTTCTCTCTCCACGGATGCTGCCTGGCCTGCTGAGTTTTTCCAGCGTTTTCTGTTGTTATTAAAAAAAACAAGTGCCTTTGAAAAAATGACATCAAGTAAAAGAAAAACCTGCCGTAAAATAGTTTTATGTTAAACTTAGAACAAGGAGACATGGTTCTTAATATAACCAATTGAAGTAAATAAGAAATGCAAAGAACACCCTAGATGAAGTGTTTTTGAATTACAAATTGTAAAAAGTACCTACAGAGAGACTTTGTAGATATTACATCAATAGATACACCAAGCAATTACATTGTTCTTGTATTGAACTTGGAATACCACGGAGTCACAACATCTGATAATAACCAGTTAAAGTAGTGTTAGAATTGAATGGAAAACCTTCGATAAGAATCACATCAAATAAATACTACTGTCATATTGTTTTTTATGATGGTTTTTGAAACACCTAAAGGTAGAGACACAAGTCTGGTTGCAACAGTTGAAACGACAGTAAGAATAGAAAACAATTCAATAGAGTATTACTAGAGACAATTAGCTTACATCAGCAGAATACTTCAAAGAAAATACCACTAAAAGTAGTATAAAAATAAGAGCTTTTCAAATGGACAGTCAGAAGTCGCTGGTAGGGCAAGCGTTTCTCAACTTCACAGGCACGCTCTGTAAGTTTACAACTCTGAATCTCGGGTAATCAAGGTATTTGATTTTGGTGGATATTCTGGATTAAGAAATAAGTAGAAGTGTGGAAATGTAACGAAGTTAAGATTTGAGAATAAGGATCTCTGATAAGAAATGTAAGCTATTTGTATTTTGAATGGTTAAAGTTACGATTGCCATAACAGCTGTTAACTAAATGTCGGTTCTTTAATAAATCTAGATATTTTTAGAATTGTCTCACAGAGTATTTCTGTATAAACTCGCAAACTCAATTTCTGTATACTCAAAGGAGTTGCAGAATTCTGGGGGGTATTCCGGACCCTCATAATATCCAGAAGGTTACAGTCTAGTTAAACTTATTAAAAGTGATATCCGGAAGATGGTAACATCTTCACGTCGTTCCTTTCCTTTAAGGAAAGATAGTCTGACATTTAGACCCAATTAAGCGTCTTATGGAATTCGGCTATCTTTAACTTTAGTTGAAGGTGAACGTCTGGGGAATATACCTGATCTGGGGTAGCCCGAAAAGGGCTAGGACTTGCAATTATCCCTTCATCAAAACCCTATAGATCCAAACCCTATATATCAAAACCCTATAGATCCAAACCCCATAGATCCAAACCCTATAGATCCAAACCCTGTATATATACAAACTTTATAGATGCAGACCCCAAAAATCCAAACCCAAAGCTCCAAACCCTATAGATGCAAACCATATATATCGAAATCCTATAGATTCAAACCCCAAAGATCCAAACCCCAAAGATCCAAACCCCAAAGATCCAAACTCCAAAGATCCAAACCCTATATATCCAAACCCGATATATCTGAACCACATAGATCCAAGCCCCAAAGTTCCAAACTCTATAGATCCAAAACCTATAGATCCAAATGCCAAAGATCCAAAACCTATAGATCCAAACCTCAAAGATCCAAACCCTATAGATCCAAACCCCATAGATCCAAACGCCAAAGATACAAACCCTGTAGATCGTAAACCCAAAGATCCAAACCCCGTAGATCCAAACCCCATAGATCCAAAATCTATAGATCCAAACCCTATATATCCAAACCCTATAGATCCAAACCCCATAGATCCAAATCCTATAGATCCAAACCCTGCATATATAAAAACTTTATAGATGCAGACCCCAAAAATCCAAACCCAAAGCTCCAAACCCTATAGATGCAAACCCTATATATCGAAATTCTTTAGATTCAAACCCCAAAGATCCAAACCCCAAAGATCCAAACTCCAAAGATCCAAACCCTATATATCCAAACCCGATATATCTGAACCACATAGATCCAAGCCTCAAAGTTCCAAACTCTACAGATCCAAAACCTATAGATCCAAATGCCAAAGATCCAAAACTAATAGATCCAAACCTCAAAGATCCAAACCCTATAGATCCAAACCCCATAGATCCAAACGCCAAAGATCCAAACCCTATAGATCGAAAACCCAAAGATCCAAACCCCGTAGATACAAACCCCATAGATCCAAAATCTATAGATCCAGTCCCTATAGATCCAAACCCCAAAGATCCAAACCCTATAGATCCAACCCCTATATATCGAAACTCGATATATCAAATCCCTAAAGATCCTAACCCTATAGATCCAAACCCCAAAGATCCATACTCCAAAGATCCAACCCCTACAGATCCAAACCCTATAGATACAAACCCTATAGATCCAAACACGACAGATTCACACCCTATAGAAGCAACCCCCAAAGATCCAAGCCCGAAAGATCCAAACCCCAGAAGTCCAAACACCAAAGATCCAAACCCTATAGATACAAACCCCAATGATCCCAACCCTATAGATTGAAACCCTATAAATATGTACCCTATAGATCTTAACCCTAATGATTCAAACCCCAATGATACAAACCTCAAAGATACAAACCCCAAATATCCAAACCCCAAAGATCCATAGCCCAAAGTTTCAAACCCCAAAGATCCAAACCCTATAGATTCAAACCCTATAGATGTAAACCCTATAGATCCAAACCCCAAAGATCCAAACCACATAGATCCAAACCACAAAGTTCCAAACCCCATAGATTCAAACCCTATAGATGCAAAACCCTATAGATCCAAACCCCAAATATCCAAGCCCTATGGATCCAAACACCAAAGATACAAACCCCAAAGAAACAAACCACATAGATCCAAACCCCATAGCTCCAAACCCTATAGGTCCAAATGCTATAGATCCAAACACTACAGATTCACACCCTTAGATGCAAACCCCAAAGATCCAAGCCCTAAAGATCCAAACCCCAAAGATCCAAACCCTACAGATTCAAACGCTATAGATCCAAAACACTATAGATCCAAACCTCAAAGATCCAAACCCTATAGATAAAAACCCCAATGACCCAAACCCTATAGATTCAAACCCTATAGATATAAACCCATAGATCCAAACCCTAATGACTCAAACCCCAAAGATCCAAACCCCAAATATCCAAACCCTATAGATCCAAACCCCAAAGATCCAACCCCTATAGATCCAAACCCTATAGATCCAAACCCTATATATCCAAACCCCATAGATCCAAACCCCAAAGATCCAAACCCCAAAGATCCAAACACCAAAGATCCAGTCTCCAAAGATCCAAAACCCATAGATTCAAACCGTATAGATGCAAAACCCTATAGATCCAAACCCCAAAGATCCAACCCCTATAGATCCAAACCCTATAGATCCAAACCCTATATATCCAAACCCCATAGATCCAAACCCCAAAGATCCAAACCCCAAAGATCCAAACACCAAAGATCCAGTCTCCAAAGATCCAAAACCCATAGATTCAAACCGTATAGATGCAAAACCCTATAGATCCAAACCCAAAGATCCAAGCCCTATGTATCCAAACCCCAAAGATACAACCCCAAAGATCCAAAGCACTTAGATACAAACCCCATAGATCCAAACCCTATAGATCCAAACGCTATAGATACAAACACTACAGGTTCACACCCTATAGATGCAAACCCCAAAGATCCAAGCCCTAAATATCCAAACCCCAAAGATCCAAACCCCAAAGATCCAAACCCTATAGATTCAAACCCTATAGATCCAAAACACTATAGATCCAACCCCCAAAGATCCAAACCCTTTAGATTCAAACCCTATAGTTATAAACCCTATAGATCCAAACCCCAAAGATACAAACCACATAGATCCAACCCCCATAGATCCAAACCCTATTGATTCAAACCATATAGATATAATCCCTATAGATCCAAACCCTGTAGATCCAAATCCTATAGATCCAAACCCTGTAGATCCAAATCCTATAGATCCAAACCCTCCAAACCCAATATATCGAAACCCCATAGATCAAAACCCCATAGATCCAAACCCCAAAGCTCCAAACACCAAAGATCCAAACCCTATAGATCGAAAACACATAGTTCCAAATTCTATATATCCAAACCCCATAGTTCCAAACCCTATATATCCAAACTCTATAGATCCATCCCCAAAGATCCTAAGCCTATAGATCCAACTCCTATTGATCTGAACCGCAAAGATCCAATCTCTAAAGATCCAAACCCTACAGATCCAATCCCTATACATTCAAACCCTATAGGTCCTAACCCTTAATATCCAAACCTGATAGATCCAACCCTGATAGATCCAAACCCTATAGATCCGAACCACAAAGATCCAAACCCTATAGATCAAAACCCTACAGGTCCAAACCCTATAGATTCAAACCCTATAGATATAAACCCCATAGATCCAAACCCCAAAGATCCAGTCTCCAAAGATCCAAACCCCAAAGATCCAATCCTATAGATTCAAACCCCATAGATGCAAAACTCTATAGATCCAAACCCCAAAGATACAAACCACAAAGATTCAAACCCTATAGATATAAACCCTATACCCAAACCCCAAATATCCTATAGGGTGTGGATCTATGGGGTTTGGATCTATAGGGTTTGGATCTTTGGGGGTTCGATCTATCAGCTTTGCATCTTTGGGGTTTGGACCTATGGGGATTGGATATATAGGTTTGGATTTATAGTGTTTGGATCTTTGTAGTTTGGATCTATAGTGTTTGAATCTTTGGGGCTTGGATCTTTAGGGTTTGAATCTATAGGGTTTGGATCTTTGGGGTTGTATCTATAGAGTTTGGATCTTTGGGGTTTGGATCTATAGGTTTTTGGATCTATGGTGTTTGAATCTATAGGGTTTGGATCTTTGGGATTTGGATTTTGGGGTTTGGATCTTTCGGGTGTGGAGCTTTGGTGTTTGCATCTTTGGGGTTTGAATCTATGGGATTTGGATCTATAGGGTTTAGATCTATAGGTTTTGGATCTATGGGGTTTGGATCATTCGACCTCGATAGGTCCTAACCCTAAATATCCGAACCCAATCGGTCCAAACTCTATATATCCAAGCTCTATAGATCCAAACCCTGTATATCCACACCCTGTATATCCACACCCTGTATATCCAAACCCCAAAGATCCAAACACCATCAATCGAAACCCTATAGATCCGACCCCTATCGATCCAATCCCTATAGATCCAAACCCTATAGATCCAAACCTTATAGATCCAAACCTCAAAGATTCAAACCCTATAGATCCAAACTCTATAGATCCAAACCCCAAAGATCTAAACTCCAAGATCCAAACCCTATAGCTCCAAACCACAAAGATCCACACCGTATTGATCCATTACCATATAGATCCAACCCCCCAAAGATCCAAACCCTATATATCCAACCCCTATAGATCCAAACCCCAAAGATCCAATCCCGTTAACTAGGCTGGGACCAGCGTCCTGGTGATTTGAATAACTAGGGCTGTAGATAGGGCTTTAAACTGAAAAGTGGAAGGGGCTGGTGAGGGAAAATTTAGAAATCGAACGAGAAAAGTCAAGGTAATGGAGCAGTGTAGCGATTTGGGTATAGATAAGCAGAGTGTGACAGGAAGGGACAGAGAGTTTAACAGTAATATTGCATTGGCGAGTAAGGTGAAAGCAGGGAATAATGGTAAAAAGTTAAAACTAAAGGCTCTTTACCTGAATGCACGAAACATTTGTAACAAGATAGACGAATTAGTGGCACAAATAGAGATAAATGGGTTTGATCTAATAGCCACTACAGAGACAGGGCTGCAAAGTGACCAAGGTTGGGAACTAAATATTCCAGGGTACTTGACGTTTTGAAAAGATAGGCAGACTGGAAAAGGAGCAGGGGTAGCCAATGAAAATAAAGGATGATATAAGGACAGTAGTGAGAAAGGATCTTGGCTCGGAAGATCAGGAAGTAGAATCAGTATGGGTGGACATAAGAAATAACAAGGGGCAGAAAACACTGGTGGGAGTAGTTTATAAGCCCCCTAACTATAGCTATACCATTGGACAGAGTATTAATCAAGAAATAATTGTAACAAAGGTAATTCAATAATCATGGGGGACTTTAATAGACATGTAGACTGGACAAATCAAATTGGCAAGGGTAGTCTGGAGGACAAGTTCATGGAATGCATTTGAGACTTTCCTAGAACAATATTTCATGAACCCAACCAGGGAGCAGGCTATTTTAGATCTTGTTATGTGTAATGAGACAGACTTAATTATTAATCTCTAGGAAAAGGATCCTCTAGGGAAGAGTGATCATAATATGATAGAATTTCATGTTGAGTTTGAAAGTGACATTCTTAAATCCGAAACTAGAGTCTGAACCTTAAATAAATTCAATTACATCGGTATGAGGGTCGAGTTGGCTAAGGTAGATTGGGAAACTAGATTAAAAGGTATGACGGCAGATAAGCAATGGTAAACTTTTAAAGAAATATTCAAAAATTCTCAATGAATACACATTCCATTGAGAAATAAAAAATCCATGGGAAAAGTGATCTATCCATGGCTAACTAAAGAAGTTAAGGATAGTATTCGTTTAAAAGACAAGGCTTATAACGTTGTGAAGAATAATAGTAAGCCTGAGGATTGGGAGAGCTTTAGAAACCAGCAAAGGATGACCAAAAAATTGATAAAAAGGGACAAAATATAACATGAGAGTAAACTACCAAGAAATATAAAAACAGATTTTAAGAGCTTCTACAAGTATGTAAAAAGGAAGAGAGTAGCAAAACTAAGCATTGGTACCTTAGAGGCTGAGACAGGAGAAATTATATTGGGGAACAAGGAAATGGCTGAGACTTTAAACAAATATTTTGTATCTCTCTTCACAGTAGAAAACACAAAAAGCATACCAAAAATAACGGGGAACCAAGGGGCTAATGAGAGTGAGGAACTTAAAGTAAATAATATCAGTAGAGAAAAAGTACTTGAGAAACTAATGGGATTAAAACCGACAAATCTCTTGGACCTGATGGTCTACATCCTAGGGTTCTAAAAGAGGTGGCTACAGAGATAGTGGATGCATTGGTTGTGATTTTCCAAATTTCCCTAGATCTGGAATGGTCCCAGTGGATTGGAAGGTCGAAAATGTAACCCCACTATTCAAGAAAGGAGGGAGAGAGAAAACAGGGAACAGTTAGCCTGACATCAGTCGTCAGGAAAATGCTGGAATCCATTATTAAGGAAATGGTAACAGGGCACTTAATAAATCACAATATGATTAGGCAGAGTCAATATGGTTTTATGAAAGGGAAATCATGTTTGACAAATTTATTAGAGTTTTTTGAGGATGTAACTAGCAGGGTAGATAAAGGAGAATAACAACAGAAAATGCTGGAAACACTCAGTAGGTCAGGCAGCATCGAGGAGAGAGAAACCGAGTCAATGTTTCGAGTCGGGGACCCTTCGTCAGAACTGGAAAAGGGTCCCCGACTCGGAACGTTGACTCTTTTTCTCTCTCCTCGATGCTCCCTGACCTACTGAGTGTTTCCAGCATTTTCTGTTGTTATTTCAGATTTCCAGCATCCACAGTATTTTGCTATTGTAGATAAAGGGGAATCAGTGGATGTAGTTTATTTGGATTTCCAAAAGACATTCGATAAGGTACCACATAAAAGGCTGTTACACAAGATAAGGGCTCCTGGGGTTGGGGGTAATGTATTAGCATTGATAGAGCATTGGTTAATGGACAGAAAACAGAGAGTAGGGATAAATGGGTCATTTTCAGGTTGGCAGGCTGCAACTAGTGGGTACTGCAAGGATCAGTGCTTGGGCCTCAGCTATTTCCAATCTATATTAATAACTTAGATGTGGAGACCGAGTGCTGACAATACAAAGCTAGGTGGGAAAGTAAGCTGTGAGGAGGATACAAAGAGCCTGCAAAGGGATATAGACAGGTTAAGTGAGTGGGTAATGAGGTGGCAGATGGAGTATAAGGTGGGGAAATGTGAGGTTATTCATTTTGGTAGGAAGAATAGTAAAACAGAATATTTTTAAATGGTGAGAAACTATTAAATGTTGGTGTTCAGAGAGATTTAGGTGTCCTAGTACAAGAAACACAGGGAGTTAGCATGCAGGTACAACAAGCGATTAGGAAGGCAAATGGCATGTTGGCCTTTATTGCAAGGGGTTTGGAGTACAAGAGTAAGGAAGTCTTGTTACAATTGTACAGGGCTTTGGTAAGACCACATCTGGAGTACAGTGCACAGTTTTGGTCTCCTTATCTAACGAAGTATGTACTTGCCTTAGAGGGGGTGCAACAAAGTTTGGATCCTAGATTAATTCCTGGGATGAGAGGGTAGTCCTATGAGGAGAAATTGAGTAGATTGGGTCTATACTCTGGTGTTTCAAAGAATGAGAGGTGATCTCATTGAAACATATATGATTGTGAGAGCAATTGACAGGATAGATGCTAAGAGATTTTTTCCCCTGGCTGGAGAGCCTAGAAGTAGGGGGCATAATCTCAGGATACGGGGTCGGCCTTTTAAGACTGAGGTGAGGAGGAATTTCTTCACTCAGAGGGTTGTGAATCTTTGGAATTCTCTGCCACAAAGGGCTGTGGATGCTCTGTCACTAAGTATATTCAAGGCTGAGATCGATATATTTTTGAACTCTAGGGGAATCAAGGGATGTGAGGATCAGGCGGGAAAGTGGAGTTGAGGTTGATGAACAGCCATGATCGTATTGAATGGCGGAGCAAGCTCAAAGGGCCATATGGTCTGCTCCTGTTCCTGATTCTTATGTTCTTATGTTATGTAGATCCAAACCCCTATAGATCCAAACCCTATAGATCCTAACCCTATAGACTAAACCCTTATATATCCAAACCATATCGACTAAACTCCTATAGATCCAAACCCTATAGATCCAAACCCTATAGACTAACCCCCTATAGATCCAAACCCTATAGAGTCACACCCCAAATAAACAAACGCTATAGATCCAAACCCCACAAAGAGGATGTTTGCTTTCAGGAAAGGGTATAAAGGGGAACGAATGGCGATAACATCTGCTGATATTCTGATCATAGGGCTGTATATTTTCGAGCAGAACTGATAAGGAATTCTCAGCGAGCAGCAATGAGCGCAGGGAGCGCCGGGCAGTCTCCGTCGGGTGAAGTTGATGAGTGGATTGTGAGGATCTAGGATGAGGAGTGGATTGTGAGGATCTAGGGTGAAGGTGAGAGGCTGGTGCTGAGCGCAGCTCTCCGAGTGCCCAGTTCCGCATTCAACCCGAATGGTGTCGGCGACCCGCCGCTGGACGGATTCTGCACAAGTTGAGTGGATCACAGCGCCTGTTCCTCTCTCTCTGTGTGACTCGGAGCAGAGGCCTGAGAGTCGGATCAGTGAACCCTGCACTCACTCAGAAACAGTTTGAGGCTAGGGGAGACAGACACTGGTGTCACCGACTGACTCTGCACCCAGGTAAGCTCCTGCCTGTCATCGAGGCTATCCCATAATGTCTCGATATGCTACATTGGAGCTCAGTGAGCTGTGGTTCTGGCTTGCTGAGAGAGGGAGCGACATCTGTTCTATTGGGGAATGCATGCAGGACAGCAAACAGCAGTGAGTTTGAGGGAGAGACTTTTGGTGATAAAGGGGATTTTTGCAGGGGGTTTGGGGGAGAGTGGTTGATTATTCTGGTTTGGAGCCGGATGCAATGTTCAGTGACTGTGCTCTCGGGCTTTGGGATATCACAGAGCCAGCGCCAGGTGATCCCAGAGCCCCGGGATCGGGACAAGGAGCCTGGGACACTGGAGGACTGAGCCGGGAGAGGGAGGTGGTCTGATCCTAGTTCGGTTACTTCCCATTCATTCAGCTTAAACCCTCCTTACATCTAAGACAAAATTATTTCTGAGGTTTTTCTGTATCATTTCCATTAACATTTGAGCTTTGAAATTAAATCCAAGTTGGAAAAAACACCATCCCGGTGCCCCGGGATTCGCCAGCCCAGCTGCACGGCTCGGATCCCGGTCTGGTCCGGTGCAGGAAGAAACGGGATTCAACGTGTGCGCGATTGGGTTCCAAACTAAAATAAGTTCACAGTCTCAAAAAAAATAACCCACCCTGAAAAACAGGCAATTGAACCCGAGCTGGTGGATGTGTTAATTTCAGGGGCTGGTTAATTTCAGTCTGTGCCTGAGTTTGTGTCCCGGGATATTCCAGCCCCTGTCCCGTGCCTGGTCCCCTCTCCGATCATTGGGCATCGAAAAAACACTTTTAAACTGTGAAGTGATTGAACCCCCCCCCCCCCCCACACACACACACACACACAGCCTAGGGTTAGGGTTAGGGGAGCTGAGGGATTGTATCCGGGTCTGTATTTCTGTCTATCCCTAACCCACCTGGGCTCTGAAAGATCGAACTGTGCCGAGGTTAAGGTGTGGAGTTTGTTCCGGCCCGGGGATTAGAATTCGGGGCCTGAGTTAATTTCCAGTACAATCGTCTCAAACAGTCTGAAGTGGAATTCCGATCGACCGCTTCATGCATTCAGTCCCCCCCCCCCCCCCCCCCCGCCACCCCGATACAGTAAACTGGGCTCAGTGTCCAGGTTTCTATTAAATATTTCATTATACTCCTTCTCCTGTCTGTACATTATCTGGTACACAAAACCAGCACTTTAAGTACTACAATATTGGAGACATACAGAGAGATTCGTTCTACACAAAGATTTATATTATATCTGAGATATTTATATCGTATGTAGAGAGAGAGATATCTATATTAGTTATCTTTATTACAGAGAGATAATTATATTATATGTATATATATATATATATAGATTTATATAGTGTCAGCTGTGGCTCAGTTGGTAGCACTCTCGTTTCTGAATCAGAAGGTTGTAAATTCATAGTCCCGCTCCAGAGACTTGAGCACTATAATCTAGGCTGACACTCCAGTGCAGCCCTGAGGCAGTGCTGCACTGTCCAAGGTGTAACTCAGAAGAGATGTTAAACCTCCGCTCTCTCCGGTAAAAGATCCCATGGCACTATTTCGAAGAAGAGCAGGGGAGTTATTCCGGTGCCCCTGGCCAATATTTATCCCTCAATCAACATCACTAAAAACAGATTATCTGATCATTATCACATTGCAGTTTGTGGGAGCTTGCTTGATTTCCTACATTACAACAGCGACTACACTTCAAAAGTACTTCATTGGCTGTAAAGCGCTCTGAGACGTCCAGTGGTCATGAAAGGCGCTATTTAAATGCAAATCTTTCTTTTATATATAGAGATATTTATATTAGTGGTGCTTATTACATAGCGATAATCCCATTATTTATAGATTGATATTAAATTATAGAGCTCTTTCATATTATACATTTATATTCTAAGTATTTCTATTATATAAATATATTTCTTTATATGATATTATTTGTAGAGATTTGTATATAGATATAAACACTTAGATTAGATAGATAATTATATTAGATTTTTATATCGATATATTTATATTAGATTAGCTAGGTATTTATATATTAGATTAAATTAAATTGTATTAAATAAGAATATATATGAAGATATTTGACATATTTTGAGCGTCTTAATTTCTTTCTATTCCTTCAGTTAACACTTTTTGGTTATTTCTCCTAATTCCTTCCCTTTTTCCCCACTATCCCAGTTTAATCCTGTTTTCTATCTCTCTATCCACACGCTGGTTTCGTTAGCGGCCGCACCAGGCGACCCAATCACCATTGTCTCCCCGCTCGGTGCGCGCTCTCTGGGCGGCTGGACTCTGCGCTTCACTCGAGCCTCCGCTGCTCCGCTACTGGAACCCCCCACCCCGTACCCTGGTTCGCTCGGTGCCTCCGATCTGAACACTGCTCTGGAATGGAATAGCTTTTACAAGCTGGACAGAAAAATCCGGGAGATTCACTGACAATCTCAGCAAATTCAGTAATTTAAAATCCCAAACCTGGTTTAAAATGAAAATCCAGTTTTATCATTGTTAGGTGATAACATTATAAATAAATCCCAGGAAGGTGTTGGTAAATAGAACGCTGTAGATCATTTACTGCAAGAAATGAGTTTGAAATTCCCCACACTGAAACGATTTCCCAGGAATGTGAGGGATGGACCGGGAATGATCAGAGAGCCCCCGAATAATCCTCCTGAAAGAGTTTCAAATGTGCAATAATTTAACTTGTCTTTCAGCATGTGTTCAATGCGACATCTGCAAACAAAGTGCAGGGGCGAGAGGCAAGAGGAGATGTTTGTGGGGTGAGGTCATTTAATAGTTCGAGAGGGATTACGCAGGGAAATCCCAGCCCGCGGCACATTGCATTCAAATATAACACAAGCAATGAAACAAACCGATTTAGTCGGAGCTTTTTATTATTGATGAAACACTCGTGCTTTCACGTATAACTTATTATATTTTTTAGGATATTTAAATGGAGGGGATTCTACACCCCGGCTCCTCCCGGCCCCTTTCCTGCCCCAGAACTCTCCCTTGCAATCTGTCCCATTTATGAAATCCTAAACCTCAGTCAGAGAGAGCATCCAGTCCTCTTGGCGACCCATACCTTTACCGCCCCGGCTCCGACCCGGGACTCGCTCCTGACAACACCTTACATCAGAAATAGCAGAATTTACCAACTCACAAAGCACAGGGAGCAAGATTAAACTCAATGCCACAGAAATAACGCCATGGATTTCGGGATATTGTCCCCGTGAGATACTGCACAGTTAAAACCCAATGGTTTAAATTGTGTCAATTCAGAATTTCAAATTCTTTGAATGTTTTCACTATCAATATTAATTTGAAGAGTATGCCACTTTTAGTATATATAACTAGTACATATAGTAATGCATAAATATTATTCCAGGTGCACATATATTACGTTATATATATATATATATATATTCAGCAGATATATTAACCTCAGTGTACGTATAATGTTATTTGAAATATATATTACAAACAAATATAATATTCTGTATATATAATCTCAGTGCATACATTTTTAGGATAGATTACATCAGTATAACGATATAGGTATATTATATATAATCCCAGTATATATATTCTCACTGTGCATAGATTATTCTCAGTATATTTAATATTTTTAGTATATGATGCTGACAGCAATACTATTCCCTGTTTGGAAAAATGATTCACAATATTCTATAATTAGACTAATTTTCTCAGCATATATTACATTCTCAGCATATTATACAGAATTTTACAGCACAGAAACAGGCCATTCGGCCCAACAGGTCTATGTTGGCGTTTGTGCTCCACATGAGCCTCCACCCACCCTCTTTATCTCACCACATCCTTTCTCCCTCATGTGTTTATCTAGTTTCCCCTTAAATGCAACTATGCTGTTCACCTCAACTACTCCCTGTGGTAACAAGAACAGAAAACGCTGGAAAAACTCAGCAGGCCAGGCAGCATCCCTGGAGAGAGAAAGAGAGTTAACGTTTCAGGTCGATGACCTTTCAGTTCTGATGAAAGGTCATCGACCTGAAACGTTAACTCTCTTTCTCTCTCCACGGATGCTGCCTGGCCTGCTGAGTTTTTCCAGCGTTTTCTGTTGTTGTTTCGGATTTCCAGCATCCGCAGTATTTTGCTATCGTACTCCCTGTGGTAGCGAGTTCCACATTCTCACCACTCTCTGGGTAAAGAAGTTTCTTCTGATTTCCCTATTGGATTTATTAGTAATTTATTAATAATATTGAAATATATTATACTGCTATATACATAAACTTCTCAGCAATTAATCTGTTTAATAATCTAATAGACAGTTTATTGAGGACAGTCTCTCTGTTTAATAATCTGATGGATAGTTCAGCCCATGCTGTACCTGCCCTGGGAGTGTTTGATGGGACAGTGTAGAGGAAGCTTTACTCTGTATCTAACCCGTGCTGTACCTGCCCTGGGAGTGTTTGATGGGACAGTGTAGAGGGAGCTTTACTCTGTATCTAACCTGTGCTGTACCTGCCCTGGGAGTGTTTGATGGGGACAATGTAGAAGGAGCTTTACTCTGTATCTAACCCCGTGCTGTACCTGCCCTGGGAGTGTTTGATGGGGACAGTGTAGAGGGAGCTTTACTCTGTATCTAACTCGTTCTGTACCCGCCCTGGGAGTGTTTGATGGGACAGTGTAGCGGGAGCTTTACTCTGTATCTAACCCGTGCTGTACCTGCCCTGGGAGTGTTTGATGGGACAGTGTAGAGGGAGTTTTACTCTGTATCTAACCCGTGCTGTACCTGCTCTGGGAGTGTTTGATGGGACAATGTAGAGGGAGCTTTACTCTGTATCTAACCCCGTACTGTACCTGCCCTGGGAGTGTTTGATGGGGACAGTGTAGAGGGAGCTTTACTCTGTATCTAACCCGTTCTGTACCCGCCCTGGGAGTGTTTGATGGGACAGTGTAGAGGGAGCTTTACTCTGTATCTAACCCGTTCTGTACCTGCCCTGGGAGTGTTTGATTGGACAGTGCAGAGGGAGTTTTACTCTGTATCTAACCCGTGCTGTACCTGCTCTGGGAGTGTTTGATGGGACAGTGTAGAGGGAGCTTTACTCTGTATCTAACCCGTGCTGTACCTGCTCTGGGAGTGTTTGATGGGACAATGTAGAGGGAGCTTTACTCTGTATCTAACCCGTTCTGTACCTGCCCTGGGAGTGTTTGATTGGACAGTGCAGAGGGAGTTTTACTCTGTATCTAACCCGTGCTGTACCTGCCCTGGAAGTGTTTGATGCTGACACTTGCTAGCCTGAATGGAAACTATTCCGTTTCCCAGATAGTAACGATCCTCATATCGATGAGCACAAATTAAATATGTTTCCAGTTGCCGCAGTATATGTAATAGCGACACACCCACATCAGCCCCTGCTGCTGCATTGAGTCCAGTCATCTCACCCACCTGTGATTGCCCTTCCCATCCTGTGGGTGCGATTATTGGTTTCTGATCCAATCACAGGCCAGTATGCATCTTGTTCCTACCTAAACTGTGGATAATTGGCAAAAATGTTGAAATCTTTGTTTTTTAAAAACTGGTTGGTTAAAGATAAACTAATTGAAAACAATAAAATAGGATTGAAAGAAAAGGGCAGATGGTGAGAGGCAGAGATAGAGAGAGAGAACGAGAGAGAGAAACAGAGAGAGTGATTCAGGGAGAGTGATTCCGAGACAGAGACAGATAGAATGTAGGAAGGGCAGGGAGAGACAGACAGAGAGACAAAGCGAGAGAGAGAGAGAAAGAGATAGACAGAATGGGAGAAAGAAAGACGGGGTAAGCTGAAGTATTTTTTGAAGTGTTATTCTTACTTGTTTAAGTTAGCGGCGTTGGGCTAATATTAGTAGATCTACTGCTGATCTGTGAGTCGCCTCATTCCTGTGACATCAGTGTTTCTGTGAGCATTGCGGTTTGTGAGACAAAAACTTAATAATGGTTAGCCCAGGGAGCCTGAAATTTCCCTGGATCTGCCAGCAGTCTATAGAGTTAAATTCACACACACCCTCCCAAACACCGTTGCAGTGTAAGTGTATCGGATAGGCAGTGCGAGCACACATCGAGGTGTAATATAAGATTACACTGTTACAAGTTTAGTCAATGCATGGGGCTGGCTAATTTAGAAATAACCCCGTCTGGCGCACAATGGTGAGTGTTTCTATCAACACTCTCTTTAAATGATCTTTTGCCTCTCCTGTTTATTTTGCATGTGTTAAAGCTGCAGTTTTAGCAGCAGAGCACATTACACAAATGTATTAGTCATTCACCTTCTAATATTACCAATGGGCATTCCCTGTCGATAGTTTTATTAAATAGCACAACACTTCAACAAGATGAGGTCTAAGACCTAAAGAATTACATTACTTGTCTTGAAAGTCAGCAATTTTCTCTCTCTGACTGCAAGGCAGCTCTTGAGTGTAGCAGGGACAATTGGGCGTGTAATTGGTGCAAATCTGAGGTCGGGAAATGCCCCAACAGAATTAATTCAGCGGATAAAACAGGGGCAGAATCATTTCCATTCAATGGCCTCAACCCTTCGCTCAGGCTGTGCTTAGAGTTCGCTGGAGTGGTTTGTTAAGGCAGGGGAGCCATCAGCTGCAATGAACTTGACACTCACCAAAAATTAAAACAATTAAACCACTTCACTGAATTAGAATTCATGTAAAAAAAAATTTAAAACTTGCATTTATACAGCACCTTTCAGATATCAGCCCCATCTCCAACCTTCCCTTCCTCTCCAAATCCTTGAATGTGTTGTCGCCTCCCAAGTCCGTGCCCATCTTTCCCGCAATTCCATGTTTGAATCCCTCCAATCAGGTTTCCGCCCTTGCCACAGTACCAAAACGGCTCTCATCATAGTCACAAATGACATCCTTTGTGACTGTGACAAAGGTAAACTATCCCTCCTCGTCCTTCTTGACTTGTCTGCAGCCTTTGACATGGTTGACCACTCCATCCTTCTCCAACACCTCTCCACCATCGTCCAGCTGGGTGGGACTGCACTTGCCTGGTTCCATTCTTATCTATCTAATCGTAACCAGAGAATCACCTGCAACGGCTTCTCTTCCCGCTCCCGCATCGTTACCTCTGGTGTCCCCCAAGGATCTATCCTTGGCCCCTTCCTATTTCTTATCTAAATGTTGCCTCTTGGTGACATCATCCGAAAACCCAGCGTCAGTTTCCACATGTATGCTGACGACACCCAGCTTTACCTCACTACCTCTTCTCTCGACCCCTCCACGGTCTCTAAATTGTCAGACTGCTTGTCCGACATACAGTTCTGGATGAGCAATAATTTTCTCCAATTAAATATTGGGAAGACCAGAGCCATTGTTTTCGGTCCCCACCACAAACTCCTTTCCCTAGCCACTGACTCCATCCCTCTCCCTAACATCTGTCTGAGGCTGAACCACACTGTTGGCAACCTTGGTGTCATATTTGACCCTGAAATGAGCTTCCGACCACATATCTGCAGCATAACAAAGACCACCTATTTCCACCTCCGTAACATTGCCCGTCTCCGCCCCTGCCTCAGCTCATCCACTGCTGAAACCCTCATCCATGCCTTTGTTACCTCCAGACTTGACTATTCCAATGCACTCCTGGCTGGCCTCCCACATTCCACCCTAAGTAAACTTGAGGTAATCCAAAACTCGGCTGCCCATATTCTAACCCGCACCAAGTCCCGTTCGCCCATCATCCCCTGTGCTCGCTGACCTACATTGGCTCCCGGTTAAGCAGCACCTCGAATTCAAAATTCCCATCCTTGTTTTCAAATCCTTCCATGGCCTCACCCCTTCCTATCTCTGTAATCTCCTTCAGCCCCACAACCCCCCGAGATATCTGCGCTCCTCTAATTCTGCCCTCTTGAGCATCCCTGATTATAATCACTCAACCTTTGGTGGCCGTGCCTTCTGTTGCCTAGGCCCTAAGCTCTGGAATTCCCTGCCTAAACCTCTCCGCCTCTCCACCTCTCTTTCCTCCTTTAAGACGTTCTATAAAACCTACCTCTTTGACCAAACTTTTGGTCACCTACCCTTATTTATCCTTATGTGGATCGGTGTCAAATTTATTGTATTAAAATACTCCTGTGCAGCGCCTTGGGACGTTTTACTATGTTAAAGGCGCTATATAAATAAAAGTTGTTGTTGCTGTTTTAGTGATGTTGCTTGAGGGATAAATATTTTCCAGGACACGGCGAGAACTCCCCTGCTCTTCTACACCCACCTGAAAGGGCAGACCAGGCCTTGGTTTAACTTCTCATCTGAAAGACGGCACCTCCGACAGTGCAGTGCTTCCTCGGTGCTGCACTGACGCGTCAGCTTGGATTCTTGTGCTGCAAGTCTCTGCAGTGCGACTTGAACACATAACCTTCTGAGTGAGAGGCGAGAGTGCTGCCCACTGAGCCACGGCCGAAATAAAAATAATGGGGCACTGCAGCCTGATTGGCAACTCTGGGATGGATCAATCAGCTCTCAGAGCTCTACTGCCTCTCCCTGTCTCATCGGCTCAGTGGGTGAGAATGAGCTGCCGTTGATATGGGTCCTGCAGGTGTGGGTCCTTACTTCTGTTTTAAGTCATAGTCATAGTCATAGAGTCATAACGGCACAGAAGGAGGCCATTCGGCCCATCGAGACCATGCTGGCTCTCTGTAGACCAATCCAGTCAGTCCCATTCCCCCGCTCTATCTCCGTAGCCCTGCAAGTTTATTTCCCTCAAGTGCCTATCCAGTCTCCCCTTGAAAACATTGAGTGTCTCCGCTTCCACCACTTCTGTCGACAGCGAATTCCAGGTCATCACCATTCGCTGCATAAACAAGTTTTCCCTCACATCCCCCCTGTATCTCTTGCCCAAAACTTTAAATCTGTGTCCCCTAGTCCTTGTACCATCAACTAGTGGGAACAGCCTTTCCCCGACTAGCCTATCCAAACCCGTCATAATCTTGTACACCTCTATCAAATCACCCCTCAACCTCATTTGCTCTAATGAAAACAAATCCAGCTTCTCTAACCTGTCCTTGTAGCTAAGATCCCCCATCCCCGGAACCATTCTGGTAAATCTCCTCTACACCCTCTCAAGGGTCTTCACATCCTTCCTAAAGTGTGGTGACCGGAACTGGATGCAATACTCCAGTTGTGGCCTAACCAGTGCTTTATAAAGATTCAGCATAACTTCTCTACTTTTGTACTCAATACCTCTATTTATGAAGCCCAAGATCCCATATGCTTTGTTAACCACTCTCTCAATATGTCCTGCCACCTTCAGGAACCTGTGCACATTAACTCCCAGATCCCTCTGTCCCTGCACACTTTTTAAAACTGTGCCATTAAGTGCATATTGCCTCTCCCTGTTCCTTCTGCCAAAATGCATCACCTCACACTTCTCTGTATTAAATTCCATCTGCCACTTGTCTACCCATTCTGCTAGCCTTTCTATGACCTGTTGCAGTCGATTGGCATCGTCATCACTGTTTGCCACCCCCCCAAATTTGGTGTCATCGGCAGTCTTAAAGATGAATTTCTCAGAGCAGATTTAGTGACTTTATTGCACGTGCCGCGGTTTCTCTGAAATCCGTGCCATGATTTGGAGAGCATGCTAGCAAATGACAGTGTGCCTTTAAGTGATTTGGTGACAAAAAAAATCACACCTTTTAAAAGCGTCTACTTGGCAAGTTTTCAAGTAAGTTCAGGACTGCAGTTGGAACAGATTAGTTGCTGTTTTACGTAACAGACTTGATAAAAGACTCGAAACTGGATCTTGTTTCGTTAGAACAGCACAGATTACCGGCGATATAATAGTAATGTTTCAAATTATGAAGCGATATGACAGGGTGGATGGAAACCGTTTCCAGCAGTTGAGGGGTCTAGAACGAAGGGCCATAGATACATGATTAAAGGTTAGAGATTTCGAACAGAGGGCAGGAAAAACTTCTTCACACTGAGAGTTGTGAGGCTGTGGAATTCACTCCCAAGGTTCGTGGTTGAGGTGTGAACATTCAAGATTAGATTGGAGAGGTGGATGAAGGAAAAGGAGATGAAGGGATATGGGAACAGGGCAGGTAAATGTGATTAGAGCTATTTGCTCGTGTGAAGGGTAAATGCTGATTTGGATTGGTTGGGCCGAATGGCCTGTGTCCATGATGTAACTTCTATGTACCTCTGGGACTTGAGTTCAATTCCAGCACAGATTGCTGGATGAATGTCTTCTCCATCTGCTGCCTGCAAGGATTCTATGTGAAATGATCCTGAGTAGATCCAATAATAGTTGCTCATTGGCATAGGTCCGTAGCATAGAACTAACAATCTCAGTCAGTGAGGGCAGAGAATGGCTGGTGTAGGAAAAGAAAATGTCACATTAGTGCTTTAGTGGGCTGAGGTATGTTATTTGCAGTGTGGAGGGAGCTTTGCGTTGCATTTAATTCATGCTGTACTTGACCTAGGAGCTTAGTGTGCAGCAGGGTGGTGAGAAGTTATTTTTTTTACAAGTCAAGCAACTGTCCCACTAATGTGGGGAAGCGTTTATTGTTCATTATTTTGTATTATTACATATTGATCTAACTAGAGGTCATAGATTCAAAATCATTGGAAGAAGATCTAGAGGGGAGATGAGGAGAAATGTGTTCAGTCAGAGAGTTGTCGGGATATGGAATGCTCTACCTGAGAAGGTGGTGGAAGCTGGTTCCATAAAAGGGAGTTGGACGGGTTCTTGAGGATGAGGAACTGACAGGGTTATGGATAAAAAGCGGGGATGTGGGACTGAGCACGACTGCTCTTTCAAAGAGCCAGCACAGGCACGACGGGCCGAATGGCCTCCTTCTGTGCTGTAAGTTTCTGTGATTCTAAGTTGTACTGATTGAACTAAGCGAATCGGATTGTAACTGTGGCTCCATCTGTTCACTCACTGTGAACTAGAGCAACTTAATGGCCCAGATATTCCGATCGCAGGTCTCCCGCGGGCGGAGGGCTGCGATCTTGAAAAATCTGCCCCCTTACCTGAGGGCTCCCGGGAGGCGCACAGTTCCGTTGCTGGGCCTCTCCAAAGTGCCCGGTGCGCAGGGTCCACGTATCCCAGGGGCGCAGGTAGTTTGCAGCGTCCCTGGGATCACGTGGGCCATGGGGAGCCAATCAGAGAAGGGAATCTCCCTTCATACATTTGACAGGAAGACCTGTCAATTATATGAATGGAGATCACCCCCAAAACAGTAAAACTTCAAATACATTTTTTTTAAATCACATTTTTAAAATGACTTGAAATTACATAAATTAACTATTTTAAACAAAAATTAAAATTTTTGAAAAAAATAATTGAAGTTTTTAACGGGGCTAAAAATAAACTTACCGTTTTTTAAAGTATTTTTAAATGATAAATCAGTGGAACATTTTTTTTTTACTTTTTTCAACTCTTATCCTGGTAAAAGCAGGCCTTACACCTGCTTTTACCAGGCGCAAGAATTGTAAGTGTTTTCTGCAGCCGGAGGGTCGCCAAAAAGCTGAACTATCCGCCCGCAGAGGCCCCTCTCCAGGGCAGCTTTCTTGACAGATCGGAAATGCCGGTTTCCAGCGCATGCGCAGTGCATGCCTGAAACCGGCATTTCCGATGTCCCTACGGGTGGGTACACAGCGCGTACACGCCCGTAGGGATCGGAATATCCGGCCCAATGATTCATATCTGGCCTCGTCATGCCAGTTGTTTCTCAGCGTGCCTTTGAAAACATTTGAGGAAATATACATGAGGATACCTGTGCAAGGTAGACTGTCTAGTCCATATGTGAATGGAGACACTTTGGGGTAGATCATGACTCTGTGCGATAGTGTAAGAGGGAAATAAAAATCGGGAAACATGTAAAACGGGCTGTTGAGTCGCTATCACCCGTTTTACACTATCGACCGCATTGGTACATCCCCGGGTTATGCGTTCATATAAGTAGATATTGGACAGTGTGAGTCAACTCCAGCACGTAGGGAGTGTGACAGCTTCTTATGGGAGAGTAACTTACACCACTGAACCCAAGGAGGTATCTACGGCAGAGTCATATTTGTAGCCGCAGTCTCCTACTTGCGCTCCCATCTAGAAAGGTCCCATATTAGGAGCACAGGATGATTGAATCTGCCTATGTGAGTGTGAAGCTCGTCAGGAATGAACACATTCTAATCAGCAGGGTCCTGTATTTGCATCTCCGGAGAGCCAAACCTGTTGAACAATGTTAGGGAAGGTGTAACCAGACGTGAATATTGGACAATCAACTTGCTCCTCAGGTTACAGAAAACACGTGCTATTTACATCAATGCAGCCATAGCAATTTAAATCAGTGCGCCAAACTAATCCAGGTTCAAAGGATGCTGTTTCTTCTTTGACTACAGAAAAAGAAAGACTTGCATTTCTACAGCGTCTTTCACGACCACCGGACATCCCAAAGCGCTTTACAGCCTATAAAGTACTTTTGAAGTGTAGTCACTGTTGTAGTGTAGAAAACGCGGCAGCCAATTTGCGCACAGCAAGCTCCCACAAACAGCAATATGATAATGACCAGATAATCTGTTTTAGTGATGTTCATAGTGCCGAATGTACAGCAGTCTGTCACAAGCCCAAATCTATTTCATACCCAGCTGATCATTATTTGGTTGGATTCAACAGACATATTTTGTTTCCTATTGACTTGATATTTATCTATTAATTTGATAGGTTTGTCTTATTGAATGTGCCAGGCAACATGAAAATAGAAGAGGCACCCACGTGTTTGAAACAAACTGGTCCAACCCTTGATTCCGGTGAGTATCTGCTCATTGTCCTCAGAATCCATTACTCTTCATAAGCCTGCTTTTTCCGATAAATGGCTTTCCAACATCCATTTTCATGCCCAGTGGTAGTAGCATCAACACATCAGGCATGGAGCATTGGATGTAGGACATGGGATATCAGGTATATTGCATGGGGTATCGGGTCCCCAGACACCTACTGCCCTTGTCCTTCGAGGTGGGAGAGATTGCGGGTTTGGGGGGTGCTGTCGAAAAAAAACTTGGTGAGTTGCTGCAGTGTGTCTTGTAGATGGTACACACTGCAGCCACAGTGCACTGGTGGTGGAAGGAGTGGATACTTAAGGTGGTAGAGGGCAACATTCCCTCTAAACTGCATGACCGCATGGCCAAGCAGGCTTCTGCCGGTCCCGTGCAGCCCGGGACCGGCTTTTTCAATGTTAAGTTTCACATGCACGAAACTGTGAATGGACCGTACAGCCCCTTACAGGTGCCACGCACCCAAAAAAACTAGAGAGGGAACACTGGTGGAGGGGCTGGGGGCAAAACTGAAGGATGAGAAAGGAAATTATTATGTAAACTCATTTCAGAATGTTGTTGTCTAGGCTCAGAGCTGAAACCAGGGCAGATGTGTGCGGGCTGCAACGTTACCATCACTGACCGCTACTTCCTGTGGGTCAATGAGCGATCCTGGCATGAAGCATGTTTGAAATGCAAAGCATGTCTGCAGGCACTCTCTGGTACCTGCTACTGCCGGGACAGGCAGCTGTACTGCAAGCACGACTACAAAAAGTAAGTCCCCTGGTTTATTCATTCGCTTTTAATGTATGAAAGGGTTAGATGTGAAATACAGCGATCCAGACTGGAACGATTGCGAGGATCTGAACATTGGTTTGAACATTGTGCTGATTTGCAAAGTGTACAGTGCTCGGGGGATTGTGATGAATTGTTGATTATTCCAGGATTTCGATGAATTGTTGATTATTCCGGGATTGCAATGAATAGTTGATTATTTCGAGATTGTGAAGAATTGTTGATTATTCCGGGATTGCGATGAATTGTTGATTATTCCGGGATTGCAATGAATTATTGATTATTCGGGGATTGTGAGGAATTATTGATTATTCCAGGATTTCGATTTATTGTTGATTATTCCGGGACTGCAATGAAATATTGATTATTCCAGGATTTTGATGAATTGTTGATTATTGCGGGATTGCAAAGAAAAGTTGATTATTGCGGGATTGCAAAGAAAAGTTGATTATTCCGGGATTGTGAAGAATTGTTCATTATTCCGGGATTGTGATGAATTGTTGATTACTCCAGGATTGTGAAGAAATGTTGATTATTCTGGGATTCTGATGAATTGTTGATTTTTCCAAGATTATGATGAATTGTTGATTTTTCCAGGTTTGCGATTAATTTTTGATATTTCCAGGATTTCGATGAATTGTTGATTATTCCTGATTACAATGAAATGTTGATTATTCCGGGATTGTGAAGAATTGTTGATTAATCTGGGATTCTGATGAATGGTTGATTATTCTGCGATTGTGAAGAATTGTTGATTATTCTGAGATGTTGAAGAATTGTTGATTATTCTGGGATTGTGATGAATTGTTGATGATTCTGGGATTGTGATGAATTGTTAATTATCCGGGGATTGTGATGAATTGTTGATTATTCCATTATTGTGATAAATGGTTGATTATTCTGGGATTATGATGAATTGTGAATTATTCTGGGATTGTGATGAATTGTTGATTATTCTGGGATTGCGAAGATTAGATGATTATCTTGGGATTGCAATGAATTGTTGATTACTCCGGGATTGTGATGATATGTTGATTATCCTGGGATACTCAAAAATTGTTGATTATTCTGGGATTGTGAAGAATTGTTGATTATTCTGGGATTGTGATCAATTGTTGATTATTCTAGAATACTGATGACTTGTTGATTATTTTGGGATTGTGATGAATTGTTAATTATTTAGGATTGTGATGAATTGCTGATTATTCCAGGACTGCGATGAATTGTTGATTATTCCTGATTGCAAGGAAATGTTGATTATTCCGGAATTGTGAAGAATTGTTGATTAATCTGGGATTCTGATGAATGGTTGATTATTCCGCGATTGTGATGAATTGTTCATTATTCTGGGATTTTGAAGAATTGTTGATTATTCTGGGATTGTGATGAATTGTTCATTATCTGGGGATTGTGCTGAATTGTATATTATTCCATAAATTGTGATAAATGGTTGATTATTCCGGGATTGTGATGAATTGTGGATTATTCGGGATTATGATGAACTGTTGATTATTGCGGGATTCTGATGAATTGTTGATTATTCTGCGATTGTGTTGAATAGTGGATTATTCAGGATTATGATGAATTGATCATTCTTCCGGGATTGTGATTAATTGTTGATTTTTCTGGGATTGTGATGAATTATTGATTATTCTGGGATTGTGATGAATTGTTGATTATTTCGGGATTTTGATGAATTGTTGTTTATTGCTGGATTGTGAAGAATTGTTGATTATTCCAGGATTGTGATTAATTGTTGATTATTCGGGATTGTGATGAATTGTTGATTATTCAGGGATTTTGGGGAATTGTTGATTATTCCATTATTGTGATGAATTGTTGATTAATCTGGGATTATGATGAATTGTTGATTATTGCTGGATTGTGATGAATTGTTCGTTATTCTGGGATAGTGAAGAATTGTTGATTATTCGGGATTGTGATGAATTGTTGATTATTCTGGGATAGTAATGAATTGTTGATTATTCGGGATTGTGATGAACTGTTGATTATTCTGGGATTTTGATGAATTGTTGCTTATTCTGGGATTTTGATGAATTGTTGATTATTCTGGGATTTTGATGAATTGTTGATTATTCTGGGATTTTGATGAATTGTTGATTATTCTGGGATTATGATGAATTGTTGATTATTCTGGGATTATGATGAATTGTTCGTTATTCTGGGATAGTAATGAATTGTTGATTATTCGGGATTGTGATGAATTGTTGATTATTCTGGGATTTTGATGAATTGTTGATTATTCTGGGATTATGATGAATTGTTCGTTATTCTGGGATAGTAATGAATTGTTGATTATTCGGGATTGTGATGAATTGTTGATTATTCTGGGATTTTGATGAATTGTTGCTTATTCTGGGATTTTGATGAATTGTAGATTAATCTGGGATTTTGATGAATTGTTGATTATTCTGGGATTATGATGAATAGTTGATTATTCTGGGATTTTGATGAATTGTTGATTATTCTGGGAATTTGATGAATTGTTGCTTATTCTGGGATTATGATGAATTGTTGATTATTCTGGGATTATGATGAATAGTTGATTATTCTGGGATTTTGATGAATTGTTGATTATTCTGGGATTTTGATGAATTGTTGATTATTCTGGGATTGTGATGAATTATTGATTATTTTGGGATTTTGATGAATTGTTGATTATTCTGGGATTTTGATGAATTGTTGATTATTCTGGGAATTTGATGAATGGTTGATTATTCCGCGATTGTGATGAATTGTTCATTATTCTGGGATTTTGAAGAATTGTTGATTATTCTGGGATTGTGATGAATTGTTCATTATCTGGGGATTGTGCTGAATTGTATATTATTCCATAAATTGTGATAAATGGTTGATTATTCCGGGATTGTGATGAATTGTGGATTATTCGGGATTATGATGAACTGTTGATTATTGCGGGATTCTGATGAATTGTTGATTATTCTGCGATTGTGTTGAATAGTGGATTATTCAGGATTATGATGAATTGATCATTCTTCCGGGATTGTGATTAATTGTTGATTTTTCTGGGATTGTGATGAATTATTGATTATTCTGGGATTGTGATGAATTGTTGATTATTTCGGGATTTTGATGAATTGTTGTTTATTGCTGGATTGTGAAGAATTGTTGATTATTCCAGGATTGTGATTAATTGTTGATTATTCGGGATTGTGATGAATTGTTGATTATTCAGGGATTTTGGGGAATTGTTGATTATTCCATTATTGTGATGAATTGTTGATTAATCTGGGATTATGATGAATTGTTGATTATTGCTGGATTGTGATGAATTGTTCGTTATTCTGGGATAGTGAAGAATTGTTGATTATTCGGGATTGTGATGAATTGTTGATTATTCTGGGATAGTAATGAATTGTTGATTATTCGGGATTGTGATGAACTGTTGATTATTCTGGGATTTTGATGAATTGTTGCTTATTCTGGGATTTTGATGAATTGTTGATTATTCTGGGATTTTGATGAATTGTTGATTATTCTGGGATTTTGATGAATTGTTGATTATTCTGGGATTATGATGAATTGTTGATTATTCTGGGATTATGATGAATTGTTCGTTATTCTGGGATAGTAATGAATTGTTGATTATTCGGGATTGTGATGAATTGTTGATTATTCTGGGATTTTGATGAATTGTTGATTATTCTGGGATTATGATGAATTGTTCGTTATTCTGGGATAGTAATGAATTGTTGATTATTCGGGATTGTGATGAATTGTTGATTATTCTGGGATTTTGATGAATTGTTGCTTATTCTGGGATTTTGATGAATTGTTGATTATTCTGGGATTTTGATGAATTGTTGATTATTCTGGGATTATGATGAATAGTTGATTATTCTGGGATTTTGATGAATTGTTGATTATTCTGGGAATTTGATGAATTGTTGCTTATTCTGGGATTATGATGAATTGTTGATTATTCTGGGATTATGATGAATAGTTGATTATTCTGGGATTTTGATGAATTGTTGATTATTCTGGGATTTTGATGAATTGTTGATTATTCTGGGATTGTGATGAATTATTGATTATTTTGGGATTTTGATGAATTGTTGATTATTCTGGGATTTTGATGAATTGTTGATTATTCTGGGAATTTGATGAATGGTTGATTATTCCGCGATTGTGATGAATTGTTCATTATTCTGGGATTTTGAAGAATTGTTGATTATTCTGGGATTGTGATGAATTGTTCATTATCTGGGGATTGTGCTGAATTGTATATTATTCCATAAATTGTGATAAATGGTTGATTATTCCGGGATTGTGATGAATTGTGGATTATTCGGGATTATGATGAACTGTTGATTATTGCGGGATTCTGATGAATTGTTGATTATTCTGCGATTGTGTTGAATAGTGGATTATTCAGGATTATGATGAATTGATCATTCTTCCGGGATTGTGATTAATTGTTGATTTTTCTGGGATTGTGATGAATTATTGATTATTCTGGGATTGTGATGAATTGTTGATTATTTCGGGATTTTGATGAATTGTTGTTTATTGCTGGATTGTGAAGAATTGTTGATTATTCCAGGATTGTGATTAATTGTTGATTATTCGGGATTGTGATGAATTGTTGATTATTCAGGGATTTTGGGGAATTGTTGATTATTCCATTATTGTGATGAATTGTTGATTAATCTGGGATTATGATGAATTGTTGATTATTGCTGGATTGTGATGAATTGTTCGTTATTCTGGGATAGTGAAGAATTGTTGATTATTCGGGATTGTGATGAATTGTTGATTATTCTGGGATAGTAATGAATTGTTGATTATTCGGGATTGTGATGAACTGTTGATTATTCTGGGATTTTGATGAATTGTTGCTTATTCTGGGATTTTGATGAATTGTTGATTATTCTGGGATTTTGATGAATTGTTGATTATTCTGGGATTTTGATGAATTGTTGATTATTCTGGGATTATGATGAATTGTTGATTATTCTGGGATTATGATGAATTGTTCGTTATTCTGGGATAGTAATGAATTGTTGATTATTCGGGATTGTGATGAATTGTTGATTATTCTGGGATTTTGATGAATTGTTGATTATTCTGGGATTATGATGAATTGTTCGTTATTCTGGGATAGTAATGAATTGTTGATTATTCGGGATTGTGATGAATTGTTGATTATTCTGGGATTTTGATGAATTGTTGCTTATTCTGGGATTTTGATGAATTGTTGATTATTCTGGGATTTTGATGAATTGTTGATTATTCTGGGATTATGATGAATAGTTGATTATTCTGGGATTTTGATGAATTGTTGATTATTCTGGGAATTTGATGAATTGTTGCTTATTCTGGGATTATGATGAATTGTTGATTATTCTGGGATTATGATGAATAGTTGATTATTCTGGGATTTTGATGAATTGTTGATTATTCTGGGATTTTGATGAATTGTTGATTATTCTGGGATTGTGATGAATTATTGATTATTTTGGGATTTTGATGAATTGTTGATTATTCTGGGATTTTGATGAATTGTTGATTATTCTGGGAATTTGATGAATTGTTGCTTATTCTGGGATTATGATGAATTGTTGATTATTCTGGGATTATGATGAATAGTTGATTATTCTGGGATTTTGATGAATTGTTGATTATTCTGGGATTTTGATGAATTGTTGATTATTCTGGGATTATGATGAATAGTTGATTATTCTGGGATTTTGATGAATTGTTGATTATTCTGGGATTTTGATGAATTGTTGATTATTCTGGGATTGTGATGAATTGTTCGTTATTCTGGGATAGTAATGAATTGTTGATTATTCGGGATTGTGATGAACTGTTGATTATTCTGGGATTTTGATGAATTGTTGCTTATTCTGGGATTTTGATGAATTGTTGATTATTCTGGGATTGTGATGAATTGTTGATTATTCTGGGATTATGATGAATTGTTGATTATTCTGGGATTATGATGAATAGTTGATTATTCTGGGATTGCGATGAATTGTTGATTATTCTGGGATTATGATGAATTGTTGATTATTCTGGGATTATGATGAATAGTTGATTATTCTGGGATTGCGATGAATTGTTGATTATTCTGGGATTGCGATGAATTGTTGATTATTCTGGATTGCGATGAATTTTATATTATTCAGGATTGTGATGAATTGTTGACTATTCCGAGATTGAGATGAATTGTTGATTATTCTGGGATTGTGAAGAATTGTTGCTTATTCCAGTTTGTGATGAATTGTTCATTATTCTTGGAATTCGATGAATTGTGGATTATTGCGGGATTCTGATGAATTTATAATTATTCCGGGATTGTGAGGATTTGTTGATTATTCAGGGATTGTGAGGAATTGTTGACTATTCAAGGATTTTGATGAATTGTTGATTATTCTGGGATTATGATGAATTGTCAATTCTTCCAAGATTGTGATGAATTGTGGATTATTCTGGATTTGGATGAATTGCTGATTATTCCGGGATTGTGATAAATTGTTGATAACTCCGCAAATTGAGAAGAAAAGTTGATTATTCTGGGATTTTGATGAATTGCTGATTATTCTAGGATTGTGATGAATTGTTGATTATTCCAGTTTGTGATGAATTGTTGATTACTCTGGGATTTTGATGAATTGTGCATTATTGCGAGATTGTAATGAATTATTAATTATTGCGGGATTCTGATGAATTTGTGATAATTGCAGGATTGTGATGATTTTTTGATTATTCTGGGATTGTGATGAATTGTTGATTAATCTGAGATTGTGAGGATTTTTTGATTATTCTGGGATTGAGATGAATTGTTAATTATTCCAGGACTGTGATGAATTGTTGATTATACCGGGATTGTGTTGCTTTTTTGATTATTCCAGGATTGTGAAGAATTGTTGATTATTCTGATATTGTGATGAATTATTGATTATTGCGGGATTCTGATGAATTTATCATTATTCTGTGATTGTGAGGATTTGTTGATTATTCGGGGATTGTGAGGAATTGTTGATTATTCAAGGATTTTGATGAATTGTTGATTATTCCGGGAATATGATGAATTGTCAATTCTTCCACGATTGAGAAGAATTGTTGATTATTCTGGGATTTTGAAGAATTGTGCATTATTGCGAGATTGTAATGAATTATTGATTATTGCAGGATTCTGAATTGGTGATAATTCCAGGATTGTGATGAATTTTTGATTATACTGGGTTTGTGATGAATTGTTGATTATTCCGAATTGTGATAAATTGTTAATTATTCCGAGATGGTGAGGAATTTTTGATTATTCTGGGATTGTGATAAATTGTTGACTATTCCGTGATTGAGATGAATTGTTGATTATTCTGGGATTGTGATGAATTGTTGCTTATTCCAGTTTGTGATGAATTGTTGATTATTCTTGGAATTCGATGAAATGTGGATTATTACGGGATTCTGATGAATTTATGATTATTCCGGGATTGTGTGGATTTCTTGATTATTCGGGGATTGTGAGGAATTGTTGACTATTCAAGGATTTTGATGAATTGTTGATTATTCCAGGATTATGATGAATTGTCAATTCTTCCACGATTGTGATAAATTGTGGATTATTCTGGATTAGGATGAATTGCTGATTATTCTGGGATTGTGATGAATTGTTGATAACTCTGCAAATTGAGAAGAATAGTTGATTATTCTGGAATTGTGATGAATTGTTGATTATTCTAGGATTTTGATCAATTGTGGATTATTGCGAGATTGTAATGAATTATTGATTATTGCGGGATTCTGATGAATTGGTGATTATACTGGGATTGTGATGAATTACTGATTATTCTGGATTGTGAGGAATTTTTGATTATTCTGGGATTGTGAGGAATTGTTGATTATTCCGGGATTGTGATGAATTGTTGATTATTCCATGATTGAGATGAATTTTTGATGATTCTCGGATTGTGTTGAATTGTTGATTATTCTGGGATTGTGAGGATTTTTGATTTTTCTGGGATTGTGATGAATTGTTGCTTATTCCAGTTTGTGATGAATTGTTGATTATTCTGGGATTGTGAGGATTTTTGATTTTTCTGGGATTGTGATGAATTGTTGATTATTCCAGTTTGTGATGAATTGTTGATTATTCTGGGATGTTGATGAATTGTTGATTATTGCGAGATCTTAATGAATTGTTGATTTTACTGGGATTGTGATCAATTGCTGATTATTTTGGATTGTGATGAATTGTTGATTAATCCGAGATTGTGATGAATGCTTGATTATTCTGGGATTGTGAGCAATTTTTGACTTTTCTGGGAATGTGATGAATTGTTGATTATTCCAGTTTGTGATGAATTGTTGATTATTCTGGGATTGTGATGAATTGTTGATTATTCTGGGATTCTGAGGAATTGTTGATTATTCCAGGGATTATGATGAATTGGTGATAATTCCAGGATTGTGATGAATTGTTGATTATTCGGGGATTCTGAGGAATTGTTGATTATTCTGGATTGTGATGAATTATTGATTATTCCGAGATTGTAAGGATTTTTTGATTATTCAGGGATTGTGAGGAATTGTTGATTATTCAAGGATTTTGATGAATTGTTGATTATTCCAGAATTATGATGAATTGTCAATTTTTCCACGATTGTGATGAATTGTTGATTATTCTGGATTTGGATGAATTGCTGATTATTCCAGGATTGTGAAAAATTGTTGATTATCCGGGGATTCTGAGGAATTGTTTGATTATTCAAGGATTGTGTTGAATTGTTGATTATTCCGGGATTTAGATGAATTGTTAATTCTTCCCCGATTGTGTTGAATTGTTGTTTAATCCGAGATTGTGATGAATTGTTGATTATTCTGGGATTGTGAGCAATTTTTGACTTTTCTGGGAATGTGATGAATTGTTGATTATTCCAGTTTGTGATGAATTGTTGATTATTCTGGGATTGTGATGAATTGTTGATTATTCTGGGATTCTGAGGAATTGTTGATTATTCCAGGATTATGATGAATTGGTGATAATTCCAGGATTGTGATGAATTGTTGATTATTCGGGGATTCTGAGGAATTGTTGATTATTCTGGATTGTGATGAATTATTGATTATTCCGAGATTGTAAGGATTTTTTGATTATTCAGGGATTGTGAGGAATTGTTGATTATTCAAGGATTTTGATGAATTGTTGATTATTCCAGAATTATGATGAATTGTCAATTCTTCCACGATTGTGATGAATTGTTGATTATTCTGGATTTGGATGAATTGCTGATTATTCCAGGATTGTGAAGAATTGTTGATTATCCGGGGATTCTGAGGAATTGTTTGATTATTCAAGGATTGTGTTGAATTGTTGATTATTCCGGGATTTAGATGAATTGTTAATTCTTCCCCGATTGTGTTGAATTGTTGTTTATTCTGGATTTGGATGAATTGCTGATTATTCCAGTTTCTGATGAATTGTTGATTATTCTGGGATTTTGATGATCTCTGGATTATTGCGAGATTGTGATGAATTGTTGATTATTCTGGGATTCTGATGAATTGGTGATAATTCCAGGATTGTGATGAATTGTTGATTATTCTGGTTTGTGATGAATTATTGATTATTCCGAGATTGTAACGATTTTTTGATTACTCAGGGATTGTGAGGAATTGTTGATTATTCAAGGATTTTGATGAATTGTTGATTATTCCAGGATTATGATGAATTGTCAATTCTTCCACGATTGTGATGAATTGTTGATTATTCTGGATTTGGATGAATTGCTGATTATTCTGGGATTGTGAAGAATTGTTGAATATCCGGGGATTGTGAGGAATTGTTTGATTATTCAAGGATTTTGATGAATTGTTGATTATTCCAGGATCATGATGAATTGTCAATTCATCCACGATTGTGATGAATTGTTGATTATTCTGGATTTGGATGAATTGCTGAATATTCTGGGGTTGTAATGAATTGTAGATAACTCCGTAAATTGAGAAGAATTTTTGATTTTTCTGGTATTGTGATGAATTTTTGATTATTCCAGTTTGTGATGTATTACTGATTATTCTGGTATTGTGCTGAATTGTGGATTATTGCGAGATTGTAATGAATGATTGATTATTGCGGGATTCTGATGAATTGGTGATAATTCCAGGATTGTGATGAATTTTTTGATTATACTGGGATTGTTATGAATTGTTGATTATTCCGAAATTGTGAGGAATTTTTGATGATTCTCGGATTGTGATGAATTGTTGATTATTCTGGGATTGTGAGGATTTTTGATTTTTCTGGGATTGTGATGAATTGCTGATTATTCAAGTTTATGATGAATTGTTGATTATTCCGGGATTGTGATGAATTGTTGATTATTCCGAGATTGTAACGATTTTTTGATTACTCAGGGATTGTGAGGAATTGTTGATTATTCAAGGATTTTGATGAATTGTTGATTATTCCAGGATTATGATGAATTGTCAATTCTTCCACGATTGTGATGAATTGTTGATTATTCTGGATTTGGATGAATTGCTGATTATTCCGGGATTGTGAAGAATTGTTGAATATCCGGGGATTGTGAGGAATTGTTTGATTATTCAAGGATTTTGATGAATTGTTGATTATTCCAGGATCATGATGAATTGTCAATTCATCCACGATTGTGATGAATTGTTGATTATTCTGGATTTGGATGAATTGCTGAATATTCTGGGGTTGTAATGAATTGTAGATAACTCCGTAAATTGAGAAGAATTTTTGATTTTTCTGGTATTGTGATGAATTTTTGATTATTCCAGTTTGTGATGTATTACTGATTATTCTGGTATTGTGCTGAATTGTGGATTATTGCGAGATTGTAATGAATGATTGATTATTGCGGGATTCTGATGAATTGGTGATAATTCCAGGATTGTGATGAATTTTTTGATTATACTGGGATTGTTATGAATTGTTGATTATTCCGAAATTGTGAGGAATTTTTGATGATTCTCGGATTGTGATGAATTGTTGATTATTCTGGGATTGTGAGGATTTTTGATTTTTCTGGGATTGTGATGAATTGCTGATTATTCAAGTTTATGATGAATTGTTGATTATTCCGGGATTGTGATAAATTGTTGATTATTCCGGGATTGTGATGAATTGTTGATTATTCCGTGATTGAGAGGAATTGTTGTTATTCTGGGATTGTTATGAATTTTAGCTTATTCCAGTTTGTGATGAATTGTTGATTATTCTGGGATTTCGATGAATTGTGCATTATTCCCGGATTATGATGAATTGTTGATTATTGCGGGATTGTGATGAGTTGTTGATTATTCGGGGATTGCAATAAGTTGTTGATTATTCGGGAATTGTGAGCAATTGTTGATTATTCAATGATTTTGATGAATTGTTGATTATTCCGGGATTATGATGAATTGTTAATAATTCCAGGATTGTGATAAATTGTTGATTATTCTGGGTTTGGATGAATTGCTGATTAATCAGGGAGTGTGATGAATTGTTGATTACTCTGCGATTCAGAAGAATTGTTGATTATTCCAGTTTGTGATGAATTGTTGATTACTCTGGGATTTTGATGAATTGTGCATTATTGCAAGATTGTAATGAATTATTAATTATTGCGGGATTCTGATGAATTTGTGATAATTGCAGGATTGTGTATATTTTTTGATTATTCTGGGATTGTGATGAATTGTTGATTAATCTGAGATTGTGAGGATTTTTTGATTATTCTGGGATTGAGATGAATTGTTAATTATTCCGGGACTGTGATGAATTGTTGATTATACCGGGATTGTGTTGCTTTTTTGATTATTCCAGGATTGTGAAGAATTGTTGATTATTCTGATATTGTGATGAATTATTGATTATTGCAGGATTCTGATGAATTGTTGATTATTCTGTGATTGTGAGGATTTGTTGATTATTCGGGGATTGTGAGGAATTGTTGATTATTCAAGGATTTTGATGAATTGTTGATTATTCTGGGATTTTGATGAATTGTTGATTATTCTGGGATTGTGATGAATTGTTGATTAATCTGAGATTGTGAGGATTTTTTGATTATTCTGGGATTGAGATGAATTGTTAATTATTCCGGGACTGTGATGAATTGTTGATTATACCGGGATTGTGTTGCTTTTTTGATTATTCCAGGATTGTGAAGAATTGTTGATTATTCTGATATTGTGATGAATTATTGATTATTGCAGGATTCTGATGAATTGTTGATTATTCTGTGATTGTGAGGATTTGTTGATTATTCGGGGATTGTGAGGAATTGTTGATTATTCAAGGATTTTGATGAATTGTTGATTATTCTGGGATTTTGATGAATTGTTGATTATTCTGGGATTTTGATGAATTGTTGATTATTCTGGGATTTTGATGAATTGTTGATTATTCTGGGATTTTGATGAATTGTTGATTATTCTGGGATTGTGATGAATTATTGATTATTTTGGGATTGTGATGAATTGTTCGTTATTCTGGGATAGTAATGAATTATTGATTATTCTGGGATTTTGATGAATTGTTGATTATTCTGGGATTTTGATGAATTGTTGATTATTCTGGGATTGTGATGAATTATTGATTATTTTGGGATTGTGATGAATTGGTCGTTATTCTGGGATAGTAATGAATTGTTGATTATTCGGGATTGTGATGAATTGTTGATTATTCTGGGATTTTGATGAATTGTTGATTATTCTGGGATTTTGATGAATTGTTGATTATTCTGGGATTTTGATGAATTGTTGATTATTCTGGGATTATGATGAATTGCTGATTATTCTGGGATTATGATGAACTGTTGATTATTCTGGGATTGCGATGAATTGTTGATTATTCTGGGATTATGATGAATTGTTGATTATTCTGGGATTATGATGAATAGTTGATTATTCTGGGATTGCGATGAATTGTTGATTATTCTGGGATTATGATGAATTGTTGATTATTCTGGGATTATGATGAATAGTTGATTATTCTGGGATTGCGATGAATTGTTGATTATTCTGGGATTGCGATGAATTGTTGATTATTCTGGGATTTTGATGAATTGTTGATTATTCTTGGAATTCGATGAATTGTGGATTATTGCGGGATTCTGATGAATTTATAATTATTCCGGGATTGTGAGGATTTGTTGATTATTCAGGGATTGTGAGGAATTGTTGACTATTCAAGGATTCTGATGAATTGTTGATTATTCTGGGATTATGATGAATTGTCAATTCTTCCAAGATTGTGATGAATTGTGGATTATTCTGGATTTGGATGAATTGCTGATTATTCCGGGATTGTGATGAATTGTTGATAACTCCGCAAATTGAGAAGAAAAGTTGCTTATTCTGGGATTTTGATGAATTGCTGATTATTCTAGGATTGTGATGAATTGTTGATTACTCTGGGATTTTGATGAATTGTGCATTATTGCGAGATTGTAATGAATTATTAATTATTGCGGGATTCTGATGAATTTGTGATAATTGCAGGATTGTGATGATTTTTTGATTATTCTGGGATTGTGATGAATTGTTGATTAATCTGAGATTGTGAGGATTTTTTAATTATTCTGGGATTGAGATGAATTGTTAATTATTCCGGGACTGTGATGAATTGTTGATTATACCGGGTTTGTGTTGCTTTTTGATTATTCCAGGATTGTGAAGAATTGTTGATTATTCTGATATTGTGATGAATTATTGATTATTGCGGGATTCTGATGAATTTATCATTATTCTGTGATTGTGAGGATTTGTTGATTATTCGGGGATTGTGAGGAATTGTTGATTATTCAAGGATTTTGAAGAATTGTTGATTATTCCGGGAATATGATGAATTGTCAATTCTTCCACGATTGAGAAGAATTGTTGATTATTCTGGGATTTTGAAGAATTGTGCATTATTGCGAGATTGTAATGAATTATTGATTATTGCAGGATTCTGAATTGGTGATAATTCCAGGATTGTGATGAATTTTTGATTATACTGGGTTTGTGATGAATTGTTGATTATTCCGAATTGTGATGAATTGTTAATTATTCCGAGATGGTGAGGAATTTTTGATTATTCTGGGATTGTGATAAATTGTTGACTATTCCGTGATTGAGATGAATTGTTGATTATTCTGGGATTGTGATGAATTGTTGCTTATTCCAGTTTGTGATGAATTGTTGATTATTCTTGGAATTCGATGAAATGTGGATTATTACGGGATTCTGATGAATTTATGATTATTCCGGGATTGTGTGGATTTCTTGATTATTCGGGGATTGTGAGGAATTGTTGACTATTCAAGGATTTTGATGAATTGTTGATTATTCCAGGATTATGATGAACTGTCAATTCTTCCACGATTGTGATGAATTGTGGATTATTCTGGATTAGGATGAATTGCTGATTATTCTGGGATTGTGATGAATTGTTGATAACTCTGCAAATTGAGAAGAATAGTTGATTATTCTGGAATTGTGATGAATTGTTGATTATTCTAGGATTTTGATCAATTGTGGATTATTGCGAGATTGTAATGAATTATTGATTATTGCGGGATTCTGATGAATTGGTGATTATACTGGGATTGTGATGAATTACTGATTATTCTGGATTGTGAGGAATTTTTGATTATTCTGGGATTGTGAGGAATTGTTGATTATTCCGGGATTGTGATGAATTGTTGATTATTCCATGATTGAGATGAATTTTTGATGATTCTCGGATTGTGTTGAATTGTTGATTATTCTGGGATTGTGAGGATTTTTGATTTTTCTGGGATTGTGATGAATTGTTGCTTATTCCAGTTTGTGATGAATTGTTGATTATTCTGGGATTGTGAGGATTTTTGATTTTTCTGGGATTGTGATGAATTGTTGCTTATTCCAGTTTGTGATGAATTGTTGATTATTCTGGGATTGTGAGGATTTTTGATTTTTCTGGGATTGTGATGAATTGTTGATTATTCCAGTTTGTGATGAATTGTTGATTATTCTGGTATGTTGATGAATTGTTGATTATTGCGAGATCTTAATGAATTATTGATTATACTGGGATTGTGATCAATTGCTGATTATTTTGGATTGTGATGAATTGTTGATTAATCCGAGATTGTGATGAATTCTTGATTATTCTGGGATTGTGAGCAATTTTTGACTTTTCTGGGAATGTGATGAATTGTTGATTATTCCAGTTTGTGATGAATTGTTGATTATTCTGGGATTGTGATGAATTGTTGATTATTCTGGGATTCTGAGGAATTGTTGATTATTCCGGGATTATGATGAATTGGTGATAATTCCAGGATTGTGATGAATTGTTGATTATTCCGGGATTCTGAGGAATTGTTGGTTATTCTGGATTGTGATGAATTATTGATTATTCCGAGATTGTAAGGATTTTTTGATTATTCAGGGATTGTGAGGAATTGTTGATTATTCAAGGATTTTGATGAATTGTTGATTATTCCAGGATTATGATGAATTGTCAATTCTTCCACGATTGTGATGAATTGTTGATTATTCTGGATTTGGATGAATTGCTGATTATTCCGGGATTGTGAAGAATTGTTGAATATCCGGGGATTGTGAGGAATTGTTTGATTATTCAAGGATTTTGATGAATTGTTGATTATTCCAGGATCATGATGAATTGTCAATTCATCCACGATTGTGATGAATTGTTGATTATTCTGGATTTGGATGAATTGCTGATTATTCTGGGGTTGTGATGAATTGTAGATAACTCCGTAAATTGAGAAGAATTTTTGATTATTCCAGTTTGTGATGTATTACTGATTATTCTGGTATTGTGCTGAATTGTGGATTATTGCGAGATTGTAATGAATGATTGATTATTGGGGGATTCTGATGAATTGGTGATAATTCCAGGATTGTGATGAATTTTTTGATTATACTGGGATTGTTATGAATTGTTGATTATTCCGAAATTGTGAGGAATTTTTGATGATTCTCGGATTGTGATGAATTGTTGATTATTCTGGGATTGTGAGGATTTTTGATTTTTCTGGGATTGTGATGAATTGCTGATTATTCCAGTTTGTGATGAATTGCTGATTATTCTAGGATTGTGATGAATTGTTGATTATTCCAGTTTGTGATGAATTGTTGATTACTCTGGGATTTTGATGAATTGTGCATTATTGCGAGATTGTAATGAATTATTAATTATTGCGGGATTCTGATGAATTTGTGATAATTGCAGGATTGTGTATATTTTTTGATTATTCTGGGATTGTGATGAATTGTTGATTAATCTGAGATTGTGAGGATTTTTTGATTATTCTGGGATTGAGATGAATTGTTAATTATTCCGGGACTGTGATGAATTGTTGATTATACCGGGATTGTGTTGCTTTTTTGATTATTCCAGGATTGAGATGAATTTTTGATGATTCTCGGATTGTGTTGAATTGTTGATTATTCTGGGATTGTGAGGATTTTTGATTTTTCTGGGATTGTGATGAATTGTTGCTTATTCCAGTTTGTGATGAATTGTTGATTATTCTGGGATTGTGAGGATTTTTGATTTTTCTGGGATTGTGATGAATTGTTGATTATTCCAGTTTGTGATGAATTGTTGATTATTCTGGGATGTTGATGAATTGTTGATTATTGCGAGATCTTAATGAATTATTGATTATACTGGGATTGTGATCAATTGCTGATTATTTTGGATTGTGATGAATTGTTGATTAATCCGAGATTGTGATGAATTCTTGATTATTCTGGGATTGTGAGCAATTTTTGACTTTTCTGGGAATGTGATGAATTGTTGATTATTCCAGTTTGTGATGAATTGTTGATTATTCTGGGATTGTGATGAATTGTTGATTATTCTGGGATTCTGAGGAATTGTTGATTATTCCGGGATTATGATGAATTGGTGATAATTCCAGGATTGTGATGAATTGTTGATTATTCGGGGATTCTGAGGAATTGTTGATTATTCTGGATTGTGATGAATTATTGATTATTCCGAGATTGTAAGGATTTTTTGATTATTCAGGGATTGTGAGGAATTGTTGATTATTCAAGGATTTTGATGAATTGTTGATTATTCCAGGATTATGATGAATTGTCAATTCTTCCACGATTGTGATGAATTGTTGATTATTCTGGATTTGGATGAATTGCTGATTATTCCGGGATTGTGAAGAATTGTTGAATATCCGGGGATTGTGAGGAATTGTTTGATTATTCAAGGATTTTGATGAATTGTTGATTATTCCAGGATCATGATGAATTGTCAATTCATCCACGATTGTGATGAATTGTTGATTATTCTGGATTTGGATGAATTGCTGATTATTCTGGGGTTGTGATGAATTATAGATAACTCCGTAAATTGAGAAGAATTTTTGATTATTCCAGTTTGTGATGTATTACTGATTATTCTGGTATTGTGCTGAATTGTGGATTATTGCGAGATTGTAATGAATGATTGATTATTGCGGGATTCTGATGAATTGGTGATAATTCCAGGATTGTGATGAATTTTTTGATTATACTGGGATTGTTATGAATTGTTGATTATTCCGAAATTGTGAGGAATTTTTGATGATTCTCGGATTGTGATGAATTGTTGATTATTCTGGGATTGTGAGGATTTTTGATTTTTCTGGGATTGTGATGAATTGCTGATTATTCCAGTTTGTGATGAATTGCTGATTATTCTAGGATTGTGATGAATTGTTGATTATTCCAGTTTGTGATGAATTGTTGATTACTCTGGGATTTTGATGAATTGTGCATTATTGCGAGATTGTAATGAATTATTAATTATTGCGGGATTCTGATGAATTTGTGATAATTGCAGGATTGTGTATATTTTTTGATTATTCTGGGATTGTGATGAATTGTTGATTAATCTGAGATTGTGAGGATTTTTTGATTATTCTGGGATTGAGATGAATTGTTAATTATTCTGGGACTGTGATGAATTGTTGATTATACCGGGATTGTGTTGCTTTTTTGATTATTCCAGGATTGTGAAGAATTGTTGATTATTCTGATATTGTGATGAATTATTGATTATTGCGGGATTCTGATGAATTTAACATTATTCTGTGATTGTGAGGATTTGTTGATTATTCGGGGATTGTGAGGAATTGTTGATTATTCAAGGATTTTGATGAATTGTTGATTATTCTGGGATTTTGATGAATTGTTGATTATTCTGGGATTTTGATGAATTGTTGATTATTCTGGGATTTTGATGAATTGTTGATTATTCTGGGATTTTGATGAATTGTTGATTATTCTGGGATTGTGATGAATTATTGATTATTTTGGGATTGTGATGAATTGTTCGTTATTCTGGGATAGTAATGAATTGTTGATTATTCGGGATTGTGATGAATTGTTGATTATTCTGGGATTTTGATGAATTGTTGATTATTCTGGGATTTTGATGAATTGTTGATTATTCTGGGATTTTGATGAATTGTTGATTATTCTGGGAATATGATGAATAGTTGATTATTCTGGGATTGCGATGAATTGTTGATTATTCTGGGATTATGATGAATTGTTGATTATTCTGGGATTATGATGAATAGTTGATTATTCTGGGATTGCGATGAATTGTTGATTATTCTGGGATTGCGATGAATTGTTGATTATTCTGGATTTTGATGAATTGTTGATTATTCTTGGAATTCGATGAATTGTGGATTATTGCGGGATTCTGATGAATTTATAATTATTCCAGGATTGTGAGGATTTGTTGATTATTCAGGGATTGTGAGGAATTGTTGACTATTCAAGGATTCTGATGAATTGTTGATTATTCTGGGATTATGATGAATTGTCAATTCTTCCAAGATTGTGATGAATTGTGGATTATTCTGGATTTGGATGAATTGCTGATTATTCCGGGATTGTGATGAATTGTTGATAACTCCGCAAATTGAGAAGAAAAGTTGCTTATTCTGGGATTTTGATGAATTGCTGATTATTCTAGGATTGTGATGAATTGTTGATTATTCCAGTTTGTGATGAATTGTTGATTACTCTGGGATTTTGATGAATTGTGCATTATTGTGAGATTGTAATGAATTATTAATTATTGCGGGATTCTGATGAATTTGTGATAATTGCAGGATTGTGATGATTTTTTGATTATTCTGGGATTGTGATGAATTGTTGATTAATCTGAGATTGTGAGGATTTTTTAATTATTCTGGGATTGAGATGAATTGTTAATTATTCCGGGACTGTGATGAATTGTTGATTATACCGGGATTGTGTTGCTTTTTGATTATTCCAGGATTGTGAAGAATTGTTGATTATTCTGATATTGTGATGAATTATTGATTATTGCGGGATTCTGATGAATTTATCATTATTCTGTGATTGTGAGGATTTGTTGATTATTCGGGGATTGTGAGGAATTGTTGATTATTCAAGGATTTTGAAGAATTGTTGATTATTCTGGGATTTTGATGAATTGTTGATTATTCTGGGATTTTGATGAATTGTTGATTATTCTGGGATTTTGATGAATTGTTGATTATTCTGGGATTTTGATGAATTGTTGATTATTCTGGGATTGTGATGAATTATTGATTATTTTGGGATTGTGATGAATTGTTCGTTATTCTGGGATAGTAATGAATTGTTGATTATTCGGGATTGTGATGAATTGTTGATTATTCTGGGATTTTGATGAATTGTTGATTATTCTGGGATTTTGATGAATTGTTGATTATTCTGGGATTTTGATGAATTGTTGATTATTCTGGGAATATGATGAATAGTTGATTATTCTGGGATTGCGATGAATTGTTGATTATTCTGGGATTTTGATGAATTGTTGATTATTCTGGGAATATGATGAATAGTTGATTATTCTGGGATTGCGATGAATTGTTGATTATTCTGGGATTATGATGAATTGTTGATTATTCTGGGATTATGATGAATAGTTGATTATTCTTGGAATTCGATGAATTGTGGATTATTGCGGGATTCTGATGAATTTATAATTATTCCAGGATTGTGAGGATTTGTTGATTATTCAGGGATTGTGAGGAATTGTTGACTATTCAAGGATTCTGATGAATTGTTGATTATTCTGGGATTATGATGAATTGTCAATTCTTCCAAGATTGTGATGAATTGTGGATTATTCTGGATTTGGATGAATTGCTGATTATTCCGGGATTGTGATGAATTGTTGATAACTCCGCAAATTGAGAAGAAAAGTTGCTTATTCTGGGATTTTGATGAATTGCTGATTATTCTAGGATTGTGATGAATTGTTGATTATTCCAGTTTGTGATGAATTGTTGATTACTCTGGGATTTTGATGAATTGTGCATTATTGTGAGATTGTAATGAATTATTAATTATTGCGGGATTCTGATGAATTTGTGATAATTGCAGGATTGTGATGATTTTTTGATTATTCTGGGATTGTGATGAATTGTTGATTAATCTGAGATTGTGAGGATTTTTTAATTATTCTGGGATTGAGATGAATTGTTAATTATTCCGGGACTGTGATGAATTGTTGATTATACCGGGATTGTGTTGCTTTTTGATTATTCCAGGATTGTGAAGAATTGTTGATTATTCTGATATTGTGATGAATTATTGATTATTGCGGGATTCTGATGAATTTATCATTATTCTGTGATTGTGAGGATTTGTTGATTATTCGGGGATTGTGAGGAATTGTTGATTATTCAAGGATTTTGAAGAATTGTTGATTATTCCGGGAATATGATGAATTGTCAATTCTTCCACGATTGAGAAGAATTGTTGATTATTCTGGGATTTTGAAGAATTGTGCATTATTGCGAGATTGTAATGAATTATTGATTATTGCAGGATTCTGAATTGGTGATAATTCCAGGATTGTGATGAATTTTTGATTATACTGGGTTTGTGATGAATTGTTGATTATTCCGAATTGTGATGAATTGTTAATTATTCCGAGATGGTGAGGAATTTTTGATTATTCTGGGATTGTGATAAATTGTTGACTATTCCGTGATTGAGATGAATTGTTGATTATTCTGGGATTGTGATGAATTGTTGCTTATTCCAGTTTGTGATGAATTGTTGATTATTCTTGGAATTCGATGAAATGTGGATTATTACGGGATTCTGATGAATTTATGATTATTCCGGGATTGTGTGGATTTCTTGATTATTCGGGGATTGTGAGGAATTGTTGACTATTCAAGGATTTTGATGAATTGTTGATTATTCCAGGATTATGATGAATTGTCAATTCTTCCACGATTGTGATGAATTGTGGATTATTCTGGATTAGGATGAATTGCTGATTATTCTGGGATTGTGATGAATTGTTGATAACTCTGCAAATTGAGAAGAATAGTTGATTATTCTGGAATTGTGATGAATTGTTGATTATTCTAGGATTTTGATCAATTGTGGATTATTGCGAGATTGTAATGAATTATTGATTATTGCGGGATTCTGATGAATTGGTGATTATACTGGGATTGTGATGAATTACTGATTATTCTGGATTGTGAGGAATTTTTGATTATTCTGGGATTGTGAGGAATTGTTGATTATTCCGGGATTGTGATGAATTGTTGATTATTCCATGATTGAGATGAATTTTTGATGATTCTCGGATTGTGTTGAATTGTTGATTATTCTGGGATTGTGAGGATTTTTGATTTTTCTGGGATTGTGATGAATTGTTGCTTATTCCAGTTTGTGATGAATTGTTGATTATTCTGGGATTGTGAGGATTTTTGATTTTTCTGGGATTGTGATGAATTGTTGCTTATTCCAGTTTGTGATGAATTGTTGATTATTCTGGGATTGTGAGGATTTTTGATTTTTCTGGGATTGTGATGAATTGTTGATTATTCCAGTTTGTGATGAATTGTTGATTATTCTGGTATGTTGATGAATTGTTGATTATTGCGAGATCTTAATGAATTATTGATTATACTGGGATTGTGATCAATTGCTGATTATTTTGGATTGTGATGAATTGTTGATTAATCCGAGATTGTGATGAATTGTTGATTATTCTGGGATTGTGAGCAATTTTTGACTTTTCTGGGAATGTGATGAATTGTTGATTATTCCAGTTTGTGATGAATTGTTGATTATTCTGGGATTGTGATGAATTGTTGATTATTCTGGGATTCTGAGGAATTGTTGATTATTCCGGGATTATGATGAATTGGTGATAATTCCAGGATTGTGATGAATTGTTGATTATTCCGGGATTCTGAGGAATTGTTGGTTATTCTGGATTGTGATGAATTATTGATTATTCCGAGATTGTAAGGATTTTTTGATTATTCAGGGATTGTGAGGAATTGTTGATTATTCAAGGATTTTGATGAATTGTTGATTATTCCAGGATTATGATGAATTGTCAATTCTTCCACGATTGTGATGAATTGTTGATTATTCTGGATTTGGATGAATTGCTGATTATTCCGGGATTGTGAAGAATTGTTGAATATCCGGGGATTGTGAGGAATTGTTTGATTATTCAAGGATTTTGATGAATTGTTGATTATTCCAGGATCATGATGAATTGTCAATTCATCCACGATTGTGATGAATTGTTGATTATTCTGGATTTGGATGAATTGCTGATTATTCTGGGGTGTGATGAATTGTAGATAACTCCGTAAATTGAGAAGAATTTTTGATTATTCCAGTTTGTGATGTATTACTGATTATTCTGGTATTGTGCTGAATTGTGGATTATTGCGAGATTGTAATGAATGATTGATTATTGGGGGATTCTGATGAATTGGTGATAATTCCAGGATTGTGATGAATTTTTTGATTATACTGGGATTGTTATGAATTGTTGATTATTCCGAAATTGTGAGGAATTTTTGATGATTCTCGGATTGTGATGATTGTTGATTATTCTGGGATTGTGAGGATTTTTGATTTTTCTGGGATTGTGATGAATTGCTGATTATTCCAGTTTGTGATGAATTGCTGATTATTCTAGGATTGTGATGAATTGTTGATTATTCCAGTTTGTGATGAATTGTTGATTACTCTGGGATTTTGATGAATTGTGCATTATTGCGAGATTGTAATGAATTATTAATTATTGCGGGATTCTGATGAATTTGTGATAATTGCAGGATTGTGTATATTTTTTGATTATTCTGGGATTGTGATGAATTGTTGATTAATCTGAGATTGTGAGGATTTTTTGATTATTCTGGGATTGAGATGAATTGTTAATTATTCCGGGACTGTGATGAATTGTTGATTATACCGGGATTGTGTTGCTTTTTTGATTATTCCAGGATTGAGATGAATTTTTGATGATTCTCGGATTGTGTTGAATTGTTGATTATTCTGGGATTGTGAGAATTTTTGATTTTTCTGGGATTGTGATGAATTGTTGCTTATTCCAGTTTGTGATGAATTGTTGATTATTCTGGGATTGTGAGGATTTTTGATTTTTCTGGGATTGTGATGAATTGTTGATTATTCCAGTTTGTGATGAATTGTTGATTATTCTGGGATGTTGATGAATTGTTGATTATTGCGAGATCTTAATGAATTATTGATTATACTGGGATTGTGATCAATTGCTGATTATTTTGGATTGTGATGAATTGTTGATTAATCCGAGATTGTGATGAATTCTTGATTATTCTGGGATTGTGAGCAATTTTTGACTTTTCTGGGAATGTGATGAATTGTTGATTATTCCAGTTTGTGATGAATTGTTGATTATTCTGGGATTGTGATGAATTGTTGATTATTCTGGGATTCTGAGGAATTGTTGATTATTCCGGGATTATGATGAATTGGTGATAATTCCAGGATTGTGATGAATTGTTGATTATTCGGGGATTCTGAGGAATTGTTGATTATTCTGGATTGTGATGAATTATTGATTATTCCGAGATTGTAAGGATTTTTTGATTATTCAGGGATTGTGAGGAATTGTTTGATTATTCAAGGATTTTGATGAATTGTTGATTATTCCAGGATTATGATGAATTGTCAATTCTTCCACGATTGTGATGAATTGTTGATTATTCTGGATTTGGATGAATTGCTGATTAATCCGGGATTCTGAAGAATTGTTGAATATCCGGGGATTGTGAGGAATTGTTTGATTATTCAAGGATTTTGATGAATTGTTGATTATTCCAGGATCATGATGAATTGTCAATTCATCCACGATTGTGATGAATTGTTGATTATTCTGGATTTGGATGAATTGCTGATTATTCTGGGGTTGTGATGAATTATAGATAACTCCGTAAATTGAGAAGAATTTTTGATTATTCCAGTTTGTGATGTATTACTGATTATTCTGGTATTGTGCTGAATTGTGGATTATTGCGAGATTGTAATGAATGATTGATTATTGCGGGGATTCTGATGAATTGGTGATAATTCCAGGATTGTGATGAATTTTTTGATTATACTGGGATTGTTATGAATTGTTGATTATTCCAAAATTGTGAGGAATTTTTGATGATTCTCGGATTGTGATGAATTGTTGATTATTCTGGGATTGTGAGGATTTTTGATTTTTCTGGGATTGTGATGAATTGCTGATTATTCCAGTTTGTGATGAATTGCTGATTATTCTAGGATTGTGATGAATTGTTGATTATTCCAGTTTGTGATGAATTGTTGATTACTCTGGGATTTTGATGAATTGTGCATTATTGCGAGATTGTAATGAATTATTAATTATTGCGGGATTCTGATGAATTTGTGATAATTGCAGGATTGTGTATATTTTTTGATTATTCTGGGATTGTGATGAATTGTTGATTAATCTGAGATTGTGAGGATTTTTTGATTATTCTGGGATTGAGATGAATTGTTAATTATTCTGGGACTGTGATGAATTGTTGATTATACCGGGATTGTGTTGCTTTTTTGATTATTCCAGGATTGTGAAGAATTGTTGATTATTCTGATATTGTGATGAATTATTGATTATTGCGGGATTCTGATGAATTTAACATTATTCTGTGATTGTGAGGATTTGTTGATTATTCGGGGATTGTGAGGAATTGTTGATTATTCAAGGATTTTGATGAATTGTTGATTATTCTGGGATTTTGATGAATTGTTGATTATTCTGGGATTTTGATGAATTGTTGATTATTCTGGGATTTTGATGAATTGTTGATTATTCTGGGATTTTGATGAATTGTTGATTATTCTGGGATTGTGATGAATTATTGATTATTTTGGGATTGTGATGAATTGTTCGTTATTCTGGGATAGTAATGAATTGTTGATTATTCGGGATTGTGATGAATTGTTGATTATTCTGGGATTTTGATGAATTGTTGATTATTCTGGGATTTTGATGAATTGTTGATTATTCTGGGATTTTGATGAATTGTTGATTATTCTGGGAATATGATGAATAGTTGATTATTCTGGGATTGCGATGAATTGTTGATTATTCTGGGATTATGATGAATTGTTGATTATTCTGGGATTATGATGAATAGTTGATTATTCTGGGATTGCGATGAATTGTTGATTATTCTGGGATTGCGATGAATTGTTGATTATTCTGGGATTTTGATGAATTGTTGATTATTCTTGGAATTCGATGAATTGTGGATTATTGCGGGATTCTGATGAATTTATAATTATTCCAGGATTGTGAGGATTTGTTGATTATTCAGGGATTGTGAGGAATTGTTGACTATTCAAGGATTCTGATGAATTGTTGATTATTCTGGGATTATGATGAATTGTCAATTCTTCCAAGATTGTGATGAATTGTGGATTATTCTGGATTTGGATGAATTGCTGATTATTCCGGGATTGTGATGAATTGTTGATAACTCCGCAAATTGAGAAGAAAAGTTGCTTATTCTGGGATTTTGATGAATTGCTGATTATTCTAGGATTGTGATGAATTGTTGATTATTCCAGTTTGTGATGAATTGTTGATTACTCTGGGATTTTGATGAATTGTGCATTATTGTGAGATTGTAATGAATTATTAATTATTGCGGGATTCTGATGAATTTGTGATAATTGCAGGATTGTGATGATTTTTTGATTATTCTGGGATTGTGATGAATTGTTGATTAATCTGAGATTGTGAGGATTTTTTAATTATTCTGGGATTGAGATGAATTGTTAATTATTCCGGGACTGTGATGAATTGTTGATTATACCGGGATTGTGTTGCTTTTTGATTATTCCAGGATTGTGAAGAATTGTTGATTATTCTGATATTGTGATGAATTATTGATTATTGCGGGATT
>CM059445.1:1414317-1643976 GCA_030390025.1 Squalus acanthias | reverse complement strand
TCCACGATTGTGTTGAATTGTTGATTATTCCACAATTGTGAAGAATTGCTGGTTATTCCAGGATTGTGATGAATTGTTGATTATTCCGGGATTGTGATGAATTGTTGATTATTCTACGATTTCGAAGAATTGTGGATTATTGCGAGATTGTGACGAACTGTTGATTATTCCGGGATTGTGATGAATTGGTGATTCAAACAGAGCGCCGAGAGTGGGAGAGGCTGATTTAAACAGAGCAGAGGCTGCGGACTAGAGTGGTACCCGAGCTGGGCACGAGAGATTGATACATGGGAAAGTGAGTGTAAAGAATTAATAAGTAATCATAGTGTGACGTCAGCAGAAAGCAGGAAAGTGAGTGGTTGTTGAGTATTTCTTTATCGCTTTTTTCCAAAATTGGGCATCTAAATTTAAGTGCCTTGATTAAAAGATATACGTGTTCCAAATTCCAAATGTTAAAATGAATGAATTAATTAATCGAGATGGGAGACCAGGCAATGTGTTGTTGTTGTTGCATATGGGAGCTGGTGGACACGATTGAGGCCCAAGGCGACCACATCTGCAGCAAATGTTGGCGGCTCAAGGAACTTTGGCTCAGAGTTGATGAGCTGGAGTCCGAGTTTCAGACACTGCGACAATTAAGGGAGGGGGAGCGTTACCTGGACATTAGGTTCCAGGAGGCAGTCACACCCACTAGGGTAATTATTTCCAATTTGGCCCATGGCCAGGGACAGGAGGGTGTGACTAAAAGCGAGGCAGGTAATGGGATCCAGGAGGTAGTGATGAAGGAGACTCAGCCCTTGGCCTTGTCCAACAGGTATGAGATTTTTGCTCGCTGTGTGGACGAGGGCAGGAACATCAGGGTAGATGAGCAATCTGACGACAGCACCGTGGTACAGGAAGCCATTCAAGTGGGGGGAGTAAAAAGAAATGTTGTAGTGATAAGGGCCAGTATATTTAGAGGGATTGATACTGTTCTCTGCAGCAAAGAGTGTGAGTCCCGAAGGTTGTGTTGCCTGCCCAGTGCCAGGGTTAAGGACATCTCTTTGGGCTGGAGAGGAACTTGGGGTGGGAGGGGGATGATGAAGTTGTCATGGTCCACATAGGTACCAATGACATAGGTAGGACAAAGAAAGAGTTTCTGTTGAGAGAGTATGTGCAGCTAGGTGCTAAATGAAGATGCAGAAACACCATGGTAATAATGTCTGGATTACTACCTGAGCTGCGATCGAATTTGCATCGGGTAAATGAGATCAGAGAAATGAACGAGTGCCTCAAAGACAGTTGTGGGAGAAATGGGTTTAGATTTGTGGGGAACTAGCACAGTACTAGGATAAGAGGGAGCTGTTCCATTTGGAAGGGCTTCACTTTAACCATGCTGGGGCTAGACTCCTGGATTGTGAAGAATTGTTGATTATTCCAGAATTGTGATGAACTGTTGGCTATTCTGGGATTGTGATGAATTGTTGATTATTCCGGGTTGTAATGAATTGTTGATTATTCTGGGATTTCGATGAATTTTTGTTTTTTCCGGAATTTGATGAATTGTTGATTATTCTGAGATTGAGATAAATTGTTGATTATTCTGGGATTGTGATGAATTGTTGATTTTACCAGCTTGTGATGAATTGTTGACTATTCTGGGATTTCGATGAATTGTGGATTATTGCGAGATTGTGAAGAATTATTGATTATTCCGCTATTGTGATGATTTTTGATTATTCGGGGATTGCGAGGTATTGTTGATTAATCTGGGATTTTGATGAATTGTTGATTATTCAGGGATTATGATGCATTGTTAATTCTTCCACGATTGTGATGAATTGTTGATTTTTCCGGATTGGATGAATTGTTGATTATTCTGGGACTGTGATGAATTAGTGATTATTCCGGGATTGTGAAGAATTTTTGACAATTCCAAGATTTTCATGAATTGATGATTATTCCGGGATTTTGGTGAATTGTTGATTATTGTGGATTGTGATTAATTGTTGATTATACTGGGATTGGGATGAATTGTCAATTATTCTGGATTGTGATGAATTGTTGATTATTCTGGGATTTCGATGAATTGTGGATTATTGCGAGATTGTGATGAACTGATGATTATTCCGGGATTGTGAAGAATTTGTGATCATTCTGTGATTGAGATGAATTGTTGATTATACCAGAATTCGGATGAGTTGTTGATTGTTCTGGGATTGTGATGAATTCTTCATTATTCCGGGACTGTGATGAATTGTTGATTATTCCGGGATTGTGATGAATTGTTGATTATTTTGAATTGTCATTAATTGTTGATTGTACCGGAATTGGGATGAATTGTTGATTATTCTGGCTTGTGATGAATTGTTGATTATTCCTGGAATGTGATGAATTGTTGATTATTCTGGGATTGTGATGAATTGTTGATTATTCAGGGATGTGATGAATTATCAATTATTCCGGGATTGTGATGAATTGTTGATTATTCTGGGGTTTCGAAGAATTATGGATTATTGCAAGATTGTGATGAATTGTTGATTATTCCGGGATTATTGATGAATTGTTGTTTTAAACAGAGCATCGATAGAGGAAGAGGCTGGTTTAAACAGAGAGCCAAGTGCAGGAGAAGCTGATTTAAACAGAGCAGAGGCTGCGGACCTGAGCGGGACCCGAGCTGGGAGCGAGAGAGAGATACAACGGACTGGGGAGTGTAAAGAAGTAAAAAGCAATCATAGTGTGACATTACCAGAAAGCAGGTAAGTGATTGGTTGGTGAGTATTTCTCTATTTCTCGCTTTTTTCCAAAATTGGGCGTGCCTTGATTAAAAGATATACGTGTTCCAAATGTTAAAACTTATTAATTAATTAATCGAGATGGGAAACCAGGCAATGTGTTGTTGTCGTTGCATGTGGGAGCTGGTGGACACCATTGAGGCCCAAGGCAACCACATCTGCAGCAAATGTTGGCTGCTCAAGGAATTCAGCACAGAGTTGATGAGCTGGAGTCCGAGTTTCAGACACTGCAACACTTTAGGGAGGGTGAGCATTACCTGGACACTAAGTTCCAGGAGGCAGTCACACCCACTAGGGTAATTACTTCCAATTTGGCCCGTAGCCAGGGGCAGGAGGGTGTGACTACAAGCGAGGCAGGTAATGGGATCCAGGAGGTAGTGATGAAGGAGACTCCACCCTTGGCCTTGTCCAACAGGTACGAGATTCTTGCACACTGTGTGAATGAGGGCAGGGACTGCAGGGTGGATGAGCAATCTGACTACAGCACCGTGGTACAGGGAGCCATTCAAGTCGGGGGAGTAAAAATAAATGTTGTAGTGATAGTGGCCAGTATAGTTAGGGGGATAGAGACTGTTCTCTGCAGCCAAGAGCATGAGTTCCGAAGGCTGTGTTGCCTGCCAGGGTTAAGGACATATCTTCTGGGCTGGAGAGGAACTCTGAGTGGGAGGGGGAAGATCCAGTTGTCATCGTCCACGTAGGTACCAATGACATAGGTAGGACAAAGAAAGTGGTTCTGCTGAGAGAGTATGAGCAGCTAGGGGCTAAATTAAGAAGCAGAATCACCATGGTAATAATGTCTGGATTACTACCTGAGCCGCAATCGAATTTGCATCGGGTAAATGAGATCAGAGAAATGAACGAGTGGCTCAAAGACTGCTGTGGGAGAAATGGGTTTAGATTTGTTGGGCACTGGCACAGAACTAGGATAAGAGGGAGCTGTTCCGTTTGGAAGGGCTTCACTTTAACGATGCTGGGGCTAGACTCCTGGATTTTGAAGAATTGTTGATTATTCCGGGATTGTGATGAATTGTTGATTATTCCGGAATTGTGATGAACTGTTGGTTACTCTGGGATTGTGATGAATTGTTGATTTTACCAGTTTGTGATGAATTGTTAACTATTCTGGGATTTCGATGAATTGTAGAATATTGCGAGATTGTGAAGAATTGTTAATTATTCTGGTATTGTGATGATTTGTTGATTATTCGGGGATTGTGATGTATTGTTGATTATTCCAGGATTTTTATGAATTGTTGATTATTCAGGGATTATGATGAATTGTTCATTCTTCCACGATTGTGATGAATTGTTGATTTATCCGGATTTGGATGAATTGTTGATTATTTCAGAATTGCCATGAATTGGTGATTATTCCGGGATCGTGAAGAATTTGTGATCATTCCGGGACTGTGATTAATTGTTGATTATACTGGCTTTATGATGAATTGTTGATTATTGTGGATTGTGATCAATTGTTGGTTATACTGGGATTGGGATGAATTGTCAATTATTCTGGATTGTGATGAATTGTTGATTATTCTGGGACTTTGATGAATTGTTGACTATTTCAGTATTGCCATGAATTGATGATCATTCCGGGATTGTGATGAATTGTTGATTATTCTGGCTTGTGATGAATTGTTGATTATTCCTGGATTGTGATGAATTGTGGATTATTCAGGGATTCTGATGAATTGCTGATTATTCCGGGATTTTGATGAATTGTTGATTATTCCGGGATTATGATGAATTGTTGATTTAACCAGGCGCCGAGAGCAGGAGAGGCTGGTTTAAACAGAGAGCCGAGTGCGGGAGAGACTGATTTAAACAGAGCAGTGGCTGCGGACCTGTGCAGGACTTGAGCTGGGAGCGAGAGAGAGATACAACGGACTGGGGAGTGTGAAGAAGTAAAAAGTAATCATAGTGTGACATCACCAGAAAGCAGGTAAGTGATTGGTTGGTGAGTATTTCTCTATTTCTCGCTTTTTTCCAAAATTGGGCGTCTAAATTTAAGTGCCTTGATTAAAAGATATTCGTATTCCAAAGTTTAAAACTAATTAATTAATTAACTGAGATGGGAGACCAGGCAATGTGTTGTTGTTGCATGTGGGAGCTGGTGGACACCATTGAGGTCCAAGGTGACCACATCTGCATAGTGGCCATGATGCGGAGATCAGTACTCAACACCAACAACAGCCAATCTCCAGATGCCATCCTACAACTCATTCGCTTCATCCTTGACCACAATGTCTTCACCTTCGACAACCAGTTTTTTACCCAAACACACGGAACAGCCATGGGGACCAAATTCACACCCCAATACGCCAACATCTTCATGCACAAGTTCGAGCAAGACTTCTTCGCTGCACAGGACCTCCAACCAACGCTGTACACCAGATACATCGACGACATTTTCTTCCTTTGGACCCACGGCGAAGGATCACTGAAAAGACTACACAATAACATCAACAAGTTCCATCCCACCATCAAACTCACCATGGACTACTCCTCAGAATCGGTTTCATTCTTGGACGCACGAATCTCCATCAAAGACGGACACCTCAGCACTTCACTCTACCGCAAGCCCACGGACAACCTCACGATGCTCCATTTCTCCAACTTCCACCCTAACCACGTTAAAGAAGCCATCCCCTATGGACAAGCCCTGCGAATACACAGGATCTGCTCAGACAAGGAGGAACGTGATGGACACCTACAGACGCTGAAAGACGCCCTCGTAAGAACGGGATATGACCCTCGACTCGTCGATCGACAGTTCCGACGGGCCACAGTGAAAAATCGCATAGACCTCCTCAGAAGACAAACATGGGACACAACCAACAGAGTACCCTACATCGTCCAGTACTTCCCCGGAGCGGAGAAACTATGCCATGTTCTTCGCAGCCTTCAACATGTCATTGATGATGACGAACACCTTGCTAAGGCCATCCCCACGCCTCCACTACTCGCCTTCAAACAGCCGCCTAACCTCAAAAGTACCATAGTTTGCAGCAAATTACCCAGCTTTCAGGAGAACAGCGACCACGACACCACACAACCCTGCCACGGCAACCTCTGCAAGACATGCCAGATCATCAACACAGATACCATCATCACACGTGAGGACACTACCCACCAGGTACATGGTACATACTCATGTGACTCGGCCAACGTTGTCTACCTCATACGCTGCAGGAAAGGATGCCCCGGAGCATGGTACATCGGCGAGACCATGCAGACACTGCGACAATGTATGAACGGACACCGCGCAACAATCACCAGGCAGGAGTGTTACCTCCCAGTCGGGGAACACTTCAGTAGTCAAGGACATTCAGCCTTGGATCTTCGGGTAAGCATTCTCCAAGGCGGCCTTCGAGACACACGACAATGCAAAATCATCGAGCAGAAACTGATAGCCAAGTTCAGCACCCATGAGGACGGCCTCAACCGGGATCTTGGGTGTATGTCACGCTACATGTAACCCCACCTGACGTAGAGTCATCCAGACTCGAGTCGTCGTTGGCTTGCTCACAGATGTGATTTCCAGTAAAAAAAGTAAAAAAGTTTAAAGTTTTTGGTTTTCCATACAGACTGCAGCCTCTGCCACATTAGACCCCCTGTGACCCCACCTCATTGTCTTTGTTGTATTTTGCTATCGTCTTTGATGTAATGTCTTCCTGGTTGGGATTTGATTGCCGTGATTGTCTCTCTGCTGAGGTGTGATAAAGGGCAGTCAGAAAGATTAAATGTAGTCGTCTGGAATTGTTCTCTGCACAGGCATTGTTCTCTGTCTATATATGCTGTGCTCATTTGTATTTCTTCACTTCACCTGACGAAGCAGCAGCCGCTCCGAAAGCTTGTGATTTCAAATAAAACTGTTGGGGGTAAAAATTCAGTTGGTTGCGCCTCCCGTTAGCGCCTTAAGAGGGCGCTAATGGGGCGCAAAGCCGCTAACGCCCGGGCGCAGCGATGTTTGCGCCGCTCGGGAACTTAACTAGAGATTGTGCGGCGGCGCTAAACCTTACCGCTGCGACCACCTGCGCGCGCAGATTGTGACGTCATTCCATGGTGCAACGCCCTTGTGGCGCCCCAGAGCGGAAATTGAGTGGCGCCCCCTGCCTTACCGCCTGGCGCATCCAACGACCAGAAGACTGGAACGCTATCAATCGCTGTGGGGCTGGGGGGGGCGCTATTTAAAGGGGGCCTCTTCCTGTCTTTTATTGTTGGTGGCATTTTTGAACTACGCATTCTGAGAGAGCGAGGGAGAGACTTCTGGAGAGATTCAACGTTGTGTGAAGGAGTTTTGGGTACTGAGCAGCACTTTGCAGGTTCATTTTGATTTGCCATTCCTTGTATCGATTTAGCAGAGACTGTGGGAGCTGCACTCTGAGCTCTTTGCCTGGTACTCTCCATTGTTCTTTCCAGCACATTTGATGTGCAAGTCTCTCCAGGCCGAGATTCAAGGCTGCAATGAACAGGATGTGGATGGAAAGCAAGATTAACCATCCCCTTTAAGAACTGGCCCGTGCCATTGTGTGTGTGTTCCATTGCTGACTGACATTACATGAGCTTCGCCAGCGCTCTGAGTTAGCGCCTCACTCCTTGGCCTTTGCGCCTTAAGACAGGTGTGCAGCGCCTGATTTAGCGCTCCACTCACCTCCCGGGGCGGTAAAAGTGAAGTTTCCAGTCAGTGCCGATAATTAGCGCCAGGCGCTAATATTTGCGTCCAGACGATATTTGCGCCCCAAATGGGGCGCGACCTGAATTTCTCCCCCTTCGACTATAACCTGGTGTTGAGCGACTTCTCACTTTTGTACACATTAGGGAGGGGAAGCGTTATCTGGACACTAAGATCCAGGAGGCAGTCACACCCACTATAGTAATTACTTCCAATTTGGCACGTGGTCAGCGACAGGAGGGTGTGAGTACAAGCAAGGCAGATATTGGGATCCAGGAGGTAGTGATGGAGGAGCCTCCACCCTTGTCCTTGTCCAACAGGTAAGAGATTCTTGCTCGCTGTGTGGACGAGGGCAGGGACTGCAGGGTGGATAAGCAATCTGACAACAGCACTGTGTTACAGGGAGCCATTCAAGTGAGGGGAGTAAAAATAAATGTTGTAGTGATAGGGGCCAGTATAGTTAGGGGGATAGATACTGTTCTCTGCAGCCGAGCAGTGAGTCCTGAAGGCTGTGTTTCCTGCCCGGTGCCAGGGTTAAGGACATCTCTTCTGGGCTGGTGAGGAACTTGGAGTGGGGGGGGGAAGATCCAGTTGTCATCGTCCACGTAGGTACCAATGACATACGTAGCACAAAGGAGGAGGTTCTGCTGACAGAGAATGAGCAGCTAGGGCTAAATTAATAAGGTGAACCAAAAAGGTAATAATGCCTGGATTGCTACCTGTGCTGCGATCGAATTTGCATAGGGTAAATAAGATCAGAGAAATGAACGAGTGGCTCAAAGACTGGTGTGGGAGAAATGGGTTTCGATTTGTGGGGCACTGGCACAGAACTAGGATAAGAGGGAGCTGTTCCATTTGGACGGACTTCACTTGAACCATGCTGAGACTAGAGTCCTGGATTGTGAAGAATTGTTGATTATTCCAGGTTGGTGATCAATTGTTTATTATTCGTGGATTGTGATGAATTGTTGATCATTCCGGGATTTTGATGAATTGTTGATTATTCCGAGATTGTCATGAATTGATGATCATTCCGGGATTATGAAGAATTGATGATCATTCTGGGATTGTGATGAATTGTTGATTTTACTGGGATTGTGATCAATTTTTTGATTATTCCAGGTTGGTGATAAATTGTACATTATTCTAGGATTGTGATGAATTGTTGATTATTATGAGATTCCGAAGAATTGTGGATTATTGCGAGATTGTGGTGAATTGTTGATTTAAACAGAACGCTGAGAGAGGGAGAGGCTGATTTAAACAGATCGGAGGCTGTGGACCTGAGCGGGGCCTGAGCTGGGAGCGAGAGAGAAACAACGGACTGGGGAGTGTAAAGAAGTAAAAAGTAATCATAGTGTAACGTCACCAGAAAGCAGGTACGTGATTGGTTGGTGAGTATTTCTCTATTTCTCGCTTTTTTCCAAACTTGGGCGTCTAAATTTAAGTGCCTTGATTAAAAGATATACGTGATCCAAATTTTAAAACCAATTAAGTAATTAATTGAGATGGAAGATCAGGGATTGTGATGAATTGTTGATTATTCCGGGATTGTGAAGAATTATTGAGTATTTTGAATTGTGATTAATTGTTGATTATACCAGAATTGTGATGAATTGTTGATTATTCTGGCTTGTGATGAATTGTTGATTATTCCACGATTGAGATGAATTTTTGGTTATTCTAGGATTGTGATGAATTGCAGGTTACTCCGGGATTGTGATGAATTGTTGATTATTCCGGGATTGTGATGAATTGTTCATTATTCCGGGATTGTGATGAATTGTTGATTATTCTGGGATTTCGAAGAATTATGGATTATTGCAAGATTGTGATGAATTGTTGATTATTCCGGGATTATGATGAATTGTTGATTTAAACAGAGCATCGATAGAGGAAGAGGCTGGTTTAAACAGAGAGCCAAGTGCAGGAGAAGCTGATTTAAACAGAGCAGAGGCTGCGGACCTAAGCGGGAACCGAGCTGGGAGCGAGAGAGAGATACAACGGACTGGGGAGTGTAAATAAGTAAAAAGTAATCATAGTGTGACATCACCAGAAAGCAGGTTAGTGATTGGTTGGTGAGTATTTATCTATTACTCGCTTTTTTCCAAAATTGGGCGTCTATATTTAAGTGCCTTGATTAAAAGATATACGTGTTCCAAATGTTAAAACTAATTAATTAATTAATCGAGATGGGAGATCAGGCAATGTGTTGTTGTTGCATGTGGGAGCTGGTGGACACCATTGAGGCCCAAGGCGACCACATCTGCAGCAAATGTTGGCTGCTCAAGGAACTTTGGCTCAGAGTTGATGAGCTGGAGTCCAAGCTTCAGACACTGCGACACAGTAGGGAGGGGAAGCGTTACCTGGACATTAAGTTCCAGGATGTAGTCACGCCCACTAGGGTAACTACTTCCAATTTGGCCCATGGTCAGGGACAGGAGGGTGTTACTACAAACGAGGCAGGTAATGGGATCCAGGAGGTGGTGATGAAGGAGCCTTCGCCCTTGGCTTTGTCCAACAGGTACGAGATTCTTGCTCACTGTGTGAACGAGGGCAGGGACTGCAGGGTGGATAAGCAATCTGATGACAGCACCATGGTACAGGGAGCCATTCAAGTGATGGGAGTAAAAAGAAATATTTTAGTAATAGGGGCCAGTATAGTTAGGGGGATAGATACTGTTCTCTGCAGCCAAGAGTGTGAGTCCCGAATGCTGTGTTGCCTGCCCAGTGCCAAGGTTAAGGACATCTCTTCTGGGCTGGAGAGGAACTTGGAGTGGGAGGGGGAAGATCCAGTTGTCATTGTCCACGTAGGTACCAATGACTTTGGTGGGACAAAGAAAGTGGTTCTTCTGAGAGAGTATGAGCAGCTAGGGACAAAATTAATAAGCAGAACCACAAAGGTAATAATGTCTGGATTACTACCTGAGCTGCGATCGAATTTGCATAGGGTAAATAAGATCAGAGAAATGAATGAGTGGCTCAAAGACTGGTGTGGGAGAAATGGGTTTCGATTTGTGGGGCACTAGCACAGAACTAGGATAAGAGGGAGCTGTTCTATTTCGACGTGCTTCACTTGAACCATGCTGGGGCTAGAGTCCTGGATTGTGAAGAATTGTTGGTTATTCCAGGACTGTGATGAATTGTTGATTTAAACAGAGAGTGGGAGAGGCTGATTTTAACAGAAAGCCCAGAGCGGGCGAGGCTGATTTAAACGGAGCAGAGTCTGTGGACTTGAGCAGGACTCGAGCTGGGAGCGAGAGAGAGATACAACGGACTGGGGAGTGTAAAGAAGTAAAAAGTTATCGTAGTGTGACGTCACCAGAAAGCAGGTAAGTGATTGGTTGGTGAGTATTTCTCTATCTCTCCAAACTTGGGCGTCTAAATTTAAGTGCCTTGATTAAAAGATATACATTTTCCAAATGTTAAAACGAATAACTTAATTAATTGAGATGGGAGACCAGACAATGTGTTGGTGTTGTTGCATGTCGGAGCTGATGGACACCATTGAGGTCCAAGGTGACCACATCTGCAGCAAATGTTGGCTGCTCGAAGAACTTCGGCTCAGAGTTGATGAGCTGGAGTCCGAGCTTCAGACACTGCGACACATTGGGGAGGTGGAGCGTTATCTGGACACTAAGTTCCAGGAGGCAGTCACACCCACTAGGGTAATTGCTTCCAATTTGGCCCATGGACAGGGACAGGAGGGTGTGACTACATGCGAGGCAGGTATTGGGATCCAGGCGGTAGTGATTGAGGAGCCTCCGCCCTTGGCCTTGTCCAACATGTACGAGATTCTTGCTCGCTGTGTGGACGTGGTCAGGGACTGCAGGGTGGATGAGCAATCTGACGACAGCACCATGGTACAGGGAGCCATTCAAGTGCTGGGAGTAAAAAGAAATGTTGTAGTAATAGGGGCCAGTATAGTTAGGGGGATAGATACTGTTCTCTACAGCCAAAAGCGTGAGTCCGGAAGGCTGTGTTGCCTGCTCAGTGCCAGGGTTAAGGACATCTCTTCTGGGCTGGAGAGGAACTAGGAGTAGGAGGGGGAAGATCCAGTAGTAATGGTCCACATAGGTACCAATGGCATAGGTAGGACAAAGAAGGAGGTTTTGCTGAGAGCATATGAGCAGCTAGGTGCTAAATTAATAAGCAGAACCACAAAGGTAATAAAGTCTGGATTACTACCTGAGCCACGATCGAATGTTCATTGGGTAAATAAGATCAGAGAAATGAACGAGTGGCTCAAAGACTGGCGTGGGAAAAATGGGTTTCGATTTGTGGGGCACTGGCACAGTACGAGGATAAGAGGGAGCTGTTCCATTTGGACGGGCTTCACTTGAACCATGCTGAGACTAGAGTCCTAGATTGTGAAGAATTGTTTATTAATCCCGGATTGTGATGAATTTTTGATTATTCCGGGTTGTGATGAATTGTGATTATTCTGGGATTTCGATGAATTGTTGATTATTGCGGGATTGTGATGAACTGTTGATTATTCCGCAATTATGATGAATTGTTGGTTATTCTGGGACTGTGTTGAATTGTTTATTATACCGGAATTCTGTTGAATTTTTAATTATTCCAGCATTGTGCTTATTTGGTGATTATTCGTGGATTGTGATGAATTGTTGATTATTCCGGGATTTTAATGAATTGTTGATTATTCCTGGATTGTCATAAATTGGTGATTATTCTGGGATTGTGTTGAATTATTGATTATTCCGGGATTGTGGTGAATTGTTGATTATTCCGGGATTGTGATGAATTGTTGATTATTACGAGATTCCGAAGAATTGTGGATTATTGCGAGATTGTGATGAATTGTTGGTTATTCCAGGACTGTGATGAATTGTTGATTTAAACAGAGAGTGGGAGAGGCTGATTTTAACAGAAAGCCCAGAGCGGGCGAGGCTGATTTAAACGGAGCAGAGTCTGTGGACTTGAGCGGGACTCGAGCTGGGAGCAAGAGAGAGATACAACGGACTGGGGAGTGTAAAGAAGTAAAAAGTTATCGTAGTGTGACGTCACCAGAAAGCAGGTAAGTGATTGGTTGGTGAGTATTTCTCTATTTCTCCAAACTTGGGCGTCTAAATTTAAGTGCCCTTGATTAAAAGATATACATTTTCCAAATGTTAAAACGAATTACTTAATTAATTGAGATGGGAGACCAGGCAATGTGTTGTTGTTGTTGCATGTCGGAGCTCATGGACACCATTGAGGTCCAAGGCGACCAAATCTGCAGCAAATGTTGGCTGCTCGAAGAACTTCGGCTCAGAGTTGATGAGCTGGAGTCCGAGCCTTAGACACTGCGACACATTAGGGAGGTGCAGCGTTATCTGGACACTAGGTTCCAGGAGGCAGTCACACCCACTAGGGTAATTGCTTCCAATTTGGCCCATTGACAGGGACAGGAGGGTGTGACTACATGTGAGGTAGGTATTGGGATCCAGGAGGTAGTGATTAAGGAGCCTCCGCCCTTGGCCTTGTCCAACAGGTACGAGATTCTTGCTCGCTGTGTGGACGAGTTCAAGGACTGCAGAGTGGATGAGCAATCTGACGACAGCACCATGGTACAGGGAGCCATTCAAGTGCTGGGAGTAAAAAGAAATGTTGTAGTAATAGGGGCCAGTATAGTTAGGGGGATAGATACTGTTATCTGCAGCCAAGAGCATAAGTCTGGAAGCATTTGTTGCCTGCCCAGTGCCAGGGTTAAGGACATCTCCTCTGGGCTGGAGAGGAACTAGGAGTGGGAGGGGGAAGATCCATTAGTCATGGTCCACGTAGGGACCAATGGCATAGGTAGGACAAAGAAGGAGCTTCTGCTGAGGGAGTATGAGCAGCTAGGAGCTAAATTAATAAGCAGAACCACAAAGGTAATAAAGTCTGGATTAGTACCTGAGCCACGATCGAATTTTCATCGGATAAATAAGATCAGAGAAATGAACGAGTGGCTCAAAGACTGGTGTGGGAGAAATGGGTTTCGATTTGTGAGGCACTGGCCCAGTACGAGGATAAGACGGAGCTGTTCCATTTGGACGGGCTTCACTTGAACCATGCTGAGACTAGAGTCCTGGATTGTGACGTTGTTAGGAGTTTTCTACAGGCCCCCAAATAGTCATAGAGATGTGGAGGAAGAAATTGCAAAGCAGATTATGAATAGGTGTGGAGGTCACAGAGTAGTTGTCATGGGTGACTTCAACTTTCCAAATATTGATTGGAACCTTTATAGGTCAAACAGTTCGGATGGGATAGTTTTTGCACAGTGTGTGCAGGAGGGTTTCCTGACACAATATGTGGATAGGCCGACAAGAGCTGGGGCCACGTTGGATTTGGTACTGGGTAATGAACCGGGCCAACTGTTTGATTTGTATGTGGGAGAGCACTTTGGAGATAGTGACCACAATTCGGTAACTTTCATTATTGCAATGGAGAGGGATAGGGCCATACGGCAGGGCAGGGTTTATAATTGGGGGAGGGGTAATTATGATGCGATTAGGCAAGAATTAGGGAGTATAAGATGGGAACAGAAACTATCAGGGAAAGGCACAAACGAAAAGTGGAGCTTTTTCATGGAGCAATTACTGCGTGTCCTTGATAGGTATGTCCCTGTCAGGCAGGGAGGAAATGGCCGAGTGAGAGAACCATGGTTCACAAAAGAGGTTGAATGTCTAGTCAAGAGGAAAAAGGAAGCGTATGTAAGGATGAGAAAACAAGGTTCAGTTGGGTCGATTGAGGGGTACAAGGTAGCAAGGAATGAGCTAAAAAAAGAGCTTAGGAGAGCTAGGAGGGGGCATGAGAAGTCCTTGGCGGGTCGGATCAAGAAAAACCCCAAGGCCTTTTACTCTTATGTGAGAAATAAAAGAATGACCAGGGTGAGGGTAGGGCCGGTCAAGGACAGTAGTGGGAACTTGTGCATGGAGTCAGAAGAGATAGGAGAGGTGATGAATGAATACTTTTCGTCAGTGTTCACCGAGGAGAGGGGCCATGTTCTTGAGGATGAGAGTGTGATAAAGGTGGATAGGCTGGAGGTGGTAGATGTTCTGAGGGAAGATGTTTTAGCAATTTTGAAGAACCTGAGGGTCGATAAGTCCCCTGGGCCAGATGGGATATATCCTAGGATTCTTTGGGAGGCAAGGGAGGAGATTGCAGAGCCTCTGGCTTTGATCTTTGGGTCCTCACTGTCCACGGGAATGGTGCCAGAGGACTGGAGAGTAGCGAATGTTGTTCCTCTCTTCAAGAAAGGAAATAGGAATGACCCTGGTAATTATAGGCCGGTTAGTCTTACTTCGGTGGTTGGTAAGATAATGGAAAAGGTCCTGAGGGATAGGATTTATGACCATTTGGAAAGGGGCAACTTAATCAGGGATAGTCAACACGGATTCGTGAAGGGTAAGTCTTGCCTAACAAATTTGATTGAATTCTTTGAGGAGGTAACTAAGTGTGTAGATGAAGGTAGAGCAGTTGATGTCGTATACATGGATTTTAGTAAGGCGTTTGATAAGGTTCCCCATGGTCGGCTCATGAAGAAAGTAAGGAGTTGTGGGATAGAGGGAAATTTGGCCGATTGGATAAGTAACTGGCTATCTCATAGAATTGAGAGGTCGCACAACACCAGGTTATAGTCCAACAGTTTTATTTGAAATCACAAGCTTTCGGAGCTATCACTCCTTCCTCAGGTGAAGTAGGCAGAGGGTGGTGGTGGATGGAGCATTTTCGGACTGGAGACCAGTTATCAGCGGTGTGCCACAGGGGTCGGTGCTGGGTCCTCTGCTGTTTGTGATTTTTATCAATGACTTGGAGGAGGGGACTGAAGGGTGGATCAGTAAATTTGCTGATGACACCAAGATTGGTGGAGCAGTGGATGAGGTGGAGGGCTGTTGTAGGCTGCAAAGAGACATTGATAGGATGCAGAGCTGGGCCGAAAAATGGCAGATGGAATTTAACCCTGATAAGTGCGAGGTGATTCATTTTGGTAGGGCAAATTTGAATAAGGATTACAGGGTCAACGGCAGGGTTCTGAGGAACGTGGAGGAACAGAGGGATCTGGGGGTTCATATCCACAGATCTCTGAAGGTTGCCACTCAAGTGGATAGAGCAGTAAAGAAGGCCTATGGTGTGTTGGCGTTTATTAACAGAGGGTTTGAGTTTAAGAACCGTGAGGTTATGCTGCAACTGTACAGGACCTTGGTGAGACCACATTTGGAATATTGTGTGCAGTTCTGGTCACCTCACTATAGGAAGGACGTGGAAGCATTGGAAAGAGTGCAAAGGAGATTCACCAGGATGCTGCCTGGTTTGGGGGGGAGGTCTTATGAGGAAAGATTGAGGGAGTTGGGGCTTTTCTCTTTAGAGCGGAGGAGGATGAGAGGCGACTTAATAGAGGTTTATAAGATGATGAGGGGGATAGATAGAGTGGATGTTCAGAGACTATTTCCTCGGGTAGAGGCAGCTGTTACAAGGGGGCATAACTATAAGGTGCATGGGGGGAGATATAGAAGGGATGTCCGAGGTAGATTCTTTACTCAGAGAGTGGTTGGGGTGTGGAATGGACTGCCTGCTGTGATAGTGGAGTCGGACACTTTAGGAACTTTCAAGCGGTTATTGGATAAGCACATGGAGCACACCAGAGTGATAGGGAGTGTGATAGCTTGATCTTGGTCTCGGACAATGCTCGGCACAACATCGAGGGCCGAAGGGCCTGTACTGTGCTGTACTGTTCTATGTTCTATGTTCTATGTTCTATGTTCTATGTTCTATTCCGGGATTGTGATTAATTTTTGATTATTCCGGGTTGTGATGAATTGTGATTATTCTGGGATTTCGATGAATTGTTGATTATTGCGGGATTGAGATGAATTGTTGACTATTCCGCAATTACGATGAATTGTTGGGTATTCTGGAATTATGATGAATTGTTGATTATCCTGGGTTGTGATGAATTCTTGATTATTCTGGGATATCGATGAATTGCTGATTATTGCCAGATTGTGATTATTCCAGGATTTTGATCAATTGTAGATTATTCCAGGTTGGTGATACATTGCTCATTATTCTGGGATTATGATGAATTGTTGATTCTTCTGGATTATGATGAATTGTTGATTATTCTGGGATTTCAATGAATTGTTGATTATTGCGGTATTGTTATGAATTGTGGATTATACCGGGATTGTGGTGAATTGTTGATTTTTCCACGACTGAGATGAGTTTTTGATTATTCTGAGATTGTGTTGAATTGTTGATTATTCCGGAACTCTGATGAATTTATAATTATTCCGGGATTGTGCTGATTTGTTGATTATTTGGGGAATGTGATGAATTGTTGATTATTCCGGGATTGTGATGAATTGTTGATTATTGCGGGATTGAGATGATTTTTTGATTATTCTAGGATTGTTTTGAATTGTTGATTATTCCGCAATTCTGATGAATATTTAATTGTTCCGGGATTATGCTGAATTTTTGATTATTCGCGGATTGTGATAAATTGTTGATTTTACTGGGATTGAGATGAATTGTTGGTTATTTGCCGATTGTGATGAATTGTTGTTTATTTCGAGATTTTGATAAATTGTTGATTATTCCTGGATTGTCATGAATTGGTGATTATTCCAGAATTGTGATGAATTGTTGATTATACTGGGATTGTGCTGAATTGTTGATTATTCCAGGATTTTGATGAATTGTTGATTATTCCTGCATTGTCATGAATTGGTGATGATTCCGGGATTTTGATGATTGTTGATAATTCACGGAATGTGATGAATGTAGATTATTCTGTGATTGTGTTGAATTGTTGATTATTCCAGGACTGTGATGAATTGTTGATTATTACGGCATTGTCATCAATTGGTGATTATTCCAGGATTGTGAAGAATTGGTGATCATTCCGGGATTGTGTTGAATTGTTGATTATTCCGGATTATGCTGAAATGTTGATTATTCCGGGATTGTGATCAATTGCTGATTATTCAGGTTTGTGATGAATTGTTGGTTATTCCACGATTGAGATGAATTTTTGATTATTCTGGGATTGTGTTGAATTGTTTATTAATCTGGAATTCTGTTGAATTGTTAATTATTCCATGATTGTGCTTATTTGTTGATTATTCGTGGATTGTGATGAATTGTTGATTATTCCGGGATTTTGATGAATTCTTGATTATTGTGATTGTGATGAATTATTGATTATTCCATGATTGTGATGAACTTTTCATTATTCCGGGATTGTGTTGAATTATTGATTCTTCCAGGATTGTGATGAATTGTTGATTATTCCGGGATTGTGAGGAATTGTTGATTATTCCGGGATTGTGAAAAATTGGTGATCATTCCGGGATTGTGCTGAATTGTTGATCATTCCGGGATTGTGATGAATTGTTGATTATTTTGGGATTGTGATGAATTGTTGATTATTCAGCGATTGTGATGAATTGTTGATTATTCAGCGATTGTGTTGAATTATTGATTATTCCGGGTTTGTGATGAATTGTTGATTATTATGAGATTCCAAAGAATTGTGGATTATTGCGAGATTGTGATGAATTGTTGATTTAAACAGAAGGCCGAGAGTGGGAGAGGCTGATTTAAACATAGCAGGTTCTGTGGACCTGAGCGGTACACGAGCTGGGAGCGAGAGAGAGAGACAACGGACTGGGGAGTGTAAAGAATTAAAAAGCAATCATAGTGTAACGTCACCAGAAAGCAGGTACGTGATTGGTTGGTGAGTATTTATCTATTTCTCCAAACTTGGGCATCTAAACTTAAGTGCCTTGATTAAAAATACATTTTCCCAACTTTAAGACTAATTAATTAATTAATTGAGATGGGAAACCAGGCACTGTGTTGTTCTTGTTGCATGTGGGAGCAGGTGGACACCACTGAGGTCCAAGGCGACCACATCTGCTCGAGGAACTTCGGCTCAGAGTTGATGAGCTGGAGTCCGAGCTTTAGACACTGCGACACATTAGGGAGGGGGAGCGTTACCTGGACACTAAGTTCCAGGAGGCAGTCACACCAGCTAGAGTAATTACTTCCAATTTGGCCCATGGTCAGGGACAGGAGGGTATGACTAAAAGCGAGGCTGGAATTGGGATCCAGGAGGTAGTGATGGAGGAGCCTCCACCCTTGGCCTTGTCCAACAGGTTCGAGATTCTTGCTTGCTGTGTGGACGAGGGCAGGGACTGCAGGGTGGATGAGCAATCTGACGACAGCATCGTGGTACAAGGAGCCATTCAAGTGATGGGAGTAAAAAGAAATGTTGTAGTGATAGGGGCCAATATAGTTAGGGGGATAGATATTGTTCTCTTCAGCCGAGAAGTGAGTCCCGAAGGCTGTGTTGCCTGCCCATTGCCAGGGATAAGGACATCCCTTCTGGGCTGGAGAGGAACTTGGAGTGGGAGGGGGAAGATCCAGTTGTCATTGTCCACGTAGGTACCAAAGAAATAGGTAGGACAAAGAAGGAAGTTCTGCTGAGAGAGTATGAGCAGCTAGAGACAAAATTAATAAGCAGAACCACAAAGGTAATAATGTCTGGATTACTACCTGAGCCATGATCGAATTTGCATAGGGTAAATAAGATCAGAGAAATGAACGAGTGGCTCAAAGACTGGTGTTGGAGAAATGGTTTTCGATTTGTGGGGCACTGGCACAGCAATAGGATAAGAGGGAGCTGTTCTATTTGAACGGGCTTCACTTGAACAATGCTGGGGCTAGAGTCCTGGATTGTGAAGAATTGCTGAGTATTCTGGGATTGTGATGAATTGTTGATTAATCCGGGATTGTGATGAATTTTTGATTATTCCGGGATTGGGATGATTTATTGATTATTCTGGGATTTCGATGAATTGTTGATTATTGCGGAATTGTGATGAATTGTTGATTATTCCATGATGGTGATAAATTGTTCATTATTCTGGGAGTGTGATGAATTGTTGATTATTCCGGGATTTTGAAGAATTGTTTATTATTCCAGGATTGTGATGACTTGTTGATTATAATGGATAATAATGAATTGTTTATTATTCCGGGATTGTGATGAACTGTTGCTTGTTCCAGGTTGCTGATAAACTGTTCATTTTTCCGTGATTGCGATGATTTTTTGATTATTCCCGGATTGTGAAGAATTGTTGATTATTCTGACATTACGATGAATTGTTGATTATTCTGGATTGTGTTAAATGGTTGATTTTTCCGGGATTGTGATCAATTGCTTATTATTCAGGATTGTGATGAATTATTGATTATTTTGGGATTGTGATGAATTGTTGATTATTCCGGGATTGTGATGAATTGTTTATTATTCCTTGATTGTCATGAATTTGTGATTATTCCGGGTTTGAGAAGAATTATTGATTATACTGGAATTGTGATGAATTGTTGATTATTGTGGGATTCTGATTATTTATTGATTATTCTGTAACGTGATGAATTGTTGATTATTCTGGATTGTGATGAATTGTTGATTATTCCGGGATTCTGTTGAATTGTTGATTATTCTGGGATTGTGTTGAATTGTTGATTATTCTGGATTATGATGAATTGTTGATTATTATATTATTGTGAACAATTGCTTATTATTCTGGAATTCTGATGAATAGTTGATTATTCCGAGATTGTGGTGAATTGTTGATTATTCCGGGATTGTGTTGAATTGTTGATTATTCTGGGATTGTGTTGAATTGTTGATTATTCCGGGATTGTGTTGAATTGTTGATTATTCCGGGATTCTGTTGAATTGTTGATTATTCTGGGATTGTGATGAATTGTTGATTATTCCGGGATTGTAACAAATTGTTGATTATTCTGGATTGTGATGAATTGTTGATTATTCCGAGATTGTGGTGAATTGTTGATTATTCCGAGATTGTGGTGAATTGTTGATTATTCTGGGATTGTGTTGAATTGTTGATTATTCTGGGATTGTGTTGAATTGTTGATTATTCTGGGATTGTGTTGAATTGTTGATTATTCTGGGATTGTGTTGAATTGTTGATTATTCCGAGATTGTGGTGAATTGTTGATTATTCCGGGATTGTGTTGAATTGTTGATTATTCTGGGATTGTAACACATTGTTGATTATTCTGGATTATGATGAATTGTTGATTATTATATTATTGTGCTGTATTGCTGATTATCCCGGGATTGTGAAGAATTGTTGATTATTTCCGGGATTATGATGAATTGTTGTTTATTGGGGATTGTGAGGAATTGTTCATTTTTCTGGGATTTTGATAAATTGCTGATTATTCAGGATTGTGCAGGATTGTTGCTTATTCTGGGATTGTGATAAACTGTTGGTTATTCTGGGATTCTGAGGAATTATGATTATTTTGGGATTGCGAAGAATTGCTGATTATATTGGGATTGTTAACAATTGGTGATTATTCCGGGATTGTGCTGAATTGTTGATTAATCTGGATTGTGCTGAATTGCTGATTTTCCCGGGATTGTGAAGAATTGTTATTTATTCGGGATTGTGAAGAATTATTGATTATTCCGGGATTGTGAAGAATTGTTGATTATTCCGAATTGTGCTAAATTGTTGATTATTATGGTATTGTGAACAATTGTTGCTTATTCTGGGATTGTGATGAATTGTTGATTATCCAGGATTGTGAAAATTGTTCCTTATTCCGGGATTGTGATGAATTGTTCATTATTCCGGGATTTTGATGAATTTTTGATTATTCGGAGATTGTTATGGGATTATTCTGGGATTGCAATGAATTGTTGATTATTCTGGGATTGTCATGATTTTTTTATTCTTCTGGATTGTGCTGAATTTAGATTATTCTATGATTGTGATGATTTGTTGATTATTCTGTATTTTGATGAATTGTAGATTATTCTTGGATTGTGAAGAATTTTTGATTATTCGGGGATTGTGAGGAATTGTTGTTTATTCGGGATTGCGATGAATTATTCCGGGATTGTGTTCGGATTATTCTGGGATTTCGATGAATTGTTGATTATATGGGATTGTGATGAATTTTTGATTATTCCGGGATTGTGATAAATTGTTGATTATTCTGGGATTGTGAGGAATTATGATTATTTTCGGATTGCGAAGAATTGGTGATTATTCCGGGATTGTGATGAATTGTTGATTATTCTGGGATTGTGAGGAATTGTTGATTATTCCGGGATTGTGAAGAATTGTTGATTATTCCAGGATTATGTTGAATTGCTCATTATTCAGGTTTGTGATGAATTGTTGCTTATTCTGTATTTTGATGAATTGCTGATTATTCTGGGATTGTAATGAATTGTTGAATATTCCAGGATTGTGTTGAATTGTTGATTATTATGTTATTGTGAGGAATTGTTTATTATTCTGGAATTCTGATGAATTGTTGATTAATGAGGAATTGTGGATTATGCTGTGATTGTGATGAATTGTAGATTATTCTTGGATTGTGATTTATTTTTGATTATTCCGGGATTGTGATGAATTGTTGATAAATCCGGGATTATGATGAATTGTTGGTTATTCTGGGATTGTGATGAATTATTGATTATTCCGGGATTGTGATGAATTATTGATTATTCCAGGATTGTGAGGAATTGCTGTTTATTCCGGGATTGTGATGAATCGTTGATTATTCCGCGTTATGATGAATTGTTGGTTATTCTGGGATTTTGATGAATTGTTGATTATTGCGGGATTGTAATGACTTATTGATTATTCTGGGATTTTGATGAATTGTTGATTATAATATTATTGTGCTGTATTGCTGATTATCCCGGGATTGTGAAGAATTGTTGATTATTTCCGGGATTATGATGAATTGTTGTTTATTGGGGATTGTGAGGAATTGTTCATTTTTCTGGGATTTTGATAAATTGCTGATTATTCAGGATTGTGCAGGATTGTTGCTTATTCTGGGATTGTGATAAACTGTTGGTTATTCTGGGATTCTGAGGAATTATGATTATTTTGGGATTGCGAAGAATTGCTGATTATATTGGGATTGTTAACAATTGGTGATTATTCCGGGATTGTGCTGAATTGTTGATTAATCTGGATTGTGCTGAATTGCTGATTTTCCCGGGATTGTGAAGAATCGTTATTTATTCGGGATTGTGAAGAATTATTGATTATTCCGGGATTGTGAAGAATTGTTGATTATTCCGAATTGTGCTAAATTGTTGATTATTATGGTATTGTGAACAATTGTTGCTTATTCTGGGATTGTGATGAATTGTTGATTATCCAGGATTGTGAAAATTGTTCCTTATTCCGGGATTGTGATGAATTGTTCATTATTCCGGGATTTTGATGAATTTTTGATTATTCGGAGATTGTTATGGGATTATTCTGGGATTGCAATGAATTGTTGATTATTCTGGGATTGTCATGATTTTTTTATTCTTCTGGATTGTGCTGAATTTAGATTATTCTATGATTGTGATGATTTGTTGATTATTCTGTATTTTGATGAATTGTAGATTATTCTTGGATTGTGAAGAATTTTTGATTATTCGGGGATTGTGAGGAATTGTTGTTTATTCGGGATTGCGATGAATTGTTGATTCTTCCAGGATTGTGATGAATTATTCCGGGATTGTGTTCGGATTATTCTGGGATTTCGATGAATTGTTGATTATATGGGATTGTGATTAATTTTTGTTTATTCCAGGATTGTGATAAATTGTTGATTATTCTGGGATTGTGAGGAATTATGATTATTTTCGGATTGCGAAGAATTGGTGATTATTCCGGGATTGTGATGAATTGTTGATTATTCTGGGATTGTGAGGAATTGTTGATTATTCCGGGATTGTGAAGAATTGTTGATTATTCCAGGATTATGTTGAATTGCTCATTATTCAGGTTTGTGATGAATTGTTGCTTATTCTGTATTTTGATGAATTGCTGATTATTCTGGGATTGTGTTGAATTGTTGATTATTATGTTATTGTGAGGAATTGTTTATTATTCTGGAATTCTGATGAATTGTTGATTAATGAGGAATTGTGGATTATGCTGTGATTGTGATGAATTGTAGATTATTCTTGGATTGTGATTTATTTTTGATTATTCCGGGATTGTGATGAATTGTTGATAAATCCGGGATTATGATGAATTGTTGGTTATTCTGGGATTGTGATGAATTGTTGATTATTGCGGGATTGTAATGACTTATTGATTATTCTGGGATTTTGATGAATTGTTGATTCTTCTGTATTGTGATGAATTGTAGATTATTCTTGGATTTTGAAGAATTGTTGATTATTCCGGGATTAAGAACATAAGAAATAGGAGCAGGAGTGGGCCAAACGGCCCCTCGAACCTGCTCCGCCATTCAATAAAATGATGGCTGAACTTTTACATCAGCTCCACTTTTCTGCCCCATATCCCCATTCCCTTCATATCCAAATATCTATCGATCTCAATCTTGAATTTACTCATTGACTGCGCATCCACAGCCCTCTGGGTAGATAATTCCAAAAGTTCACAACCCTTTGCCTAAAGAAACTTCGAATCTCAGTCCTAAATGCTTGACCACTTATTCTGTGTCCCATATTTCTTGACTCTCCAGCTAGGGGAAGCTGCCTTTCAGCATCTACCCAGTCAAGCCCTCCAAGAATTTTATACTTTTCAACAAGATCGCCTCAAATTCTTCTAAACTCCAGAGAATATAAGACCATTCTACTCACTCTCTCCTCATTGGACAGCCCTCTCATCCCATCAATTAATCTAGTGAACCTTTGTTGCACCCCCTCTAAGGCAAGCATATATTTCCTTTGGTAAGGAAATCAAAACTGTACACAGCACTCCAGGTGTGGTCTCACCAAAGCCCGATATAATTGCAGCAAGACTTCCTTACTCTTGTACTCCAATCCCGTTGCAATAAAGGTTAACATACCATTTGCTTTCCTAATTGCTTGCTGTACCTGCATGTTAAGGTTCTGTGATTCGTGTACAAAGACACCAAAATCCCTCTGAATACCAACATTTACTAGTCTCTCACCTTTAAAAATATTCTGCTTTTCTATTCTTCCTATCACAGTGGATAATTTCATTCTTCCCCACATTATACTCGATCTGCCACCTTCTTGCTCTGTCTGTATCCCTTTGCAGCCTCTTTGCATCCTTCTCAGCTTACTTTCCCAGCTAGCTTTGTATCGTCAGAAAACTTGGATATATTACACTCGGTCCCCTCATCTAAGTCATTGATTATAGATTGTGAATAGCTGAGGTCCAAGCACTTATCCTTGCAGCATTTCACGAGTTGCACCCTGCCATCCCAAAAATAAACCATTTATTCCTATTCTCTATTTTCTGTCCGTCAACCAATCCTCAATCCATGCTGATATATTACCCCCAATTCCATGAGACCTTATCTTGTGTAACAACCTCTTGTGTGGCACCTTATCGAATGCCTTCTGAAAATCCAAATATTCTACATCCACTAGTTCCCCCTTATCTACCCTGTTAGTTACACCCTCAAAATCTCTAATAGATTGGTTAAACACAATTTCCCTTTCATAAAACCGCGTTGCTCTGCCTAATCATATTGTAATTTTCCAAGTGCCCTGTTACCATGTTCTTAATAATAGAGTCTAGCATTTTTCCTACTATTGATGTCAGGCTAACTGGCCTGGTGATTATTCTGGGACTGTAATAGTTTGTTGATTATTCTGTGATTGTGATGATTTGTAGATTATTCTAGAATCGTAATGATTGGTACATCAGTGTTTTACCTTCTCTCTGACTTGCTCCCTTTCGATGCTGAATTGCTGCCTTTCTCTGGGTTTGGTCCTGTGGTTAGCATTTTGCGCGTGATATCTTGCCCAAATACCTATTCCTCTTCTGCCAGCCTTTCAATTGTGTGACATGTCCAACCCGAAGGATCCCACCCTTACTCAGCATCTTAGGTCATCGGGCGAGTCGCTGGATGGCAACCGGGAGCAGCAACCCAGGCCGAGTTGTCCCTTCCCTCAGTTTGGGGGCACTGAGGACAGCGAATTCAGCAGAGATTGGGAATCAAACCTGGCGCCTTCCTGGCCTGAGCGGGTCTAAGTATCACTCCTGGCTCTGCACTCATCCATGCGCCATCAGGGGAACTTGTTCAACGCATTTATTGCTGAGTATAATGAACACTCCTCTGTCTCCCATGAAAACGTCACATCCTGAAACTGCACAGTACTTGTGCCGATATCCCAGCCCCAGGACTCACTCAATAAAGCTGCTCAGCCGAGTTATTCAGGTGAGTGACACTGTGGTCGGAGATTTCCTAATGGGAAGAAGCTGCTGTCACTCACTGGAGTTGTCAGGATCTTGTCCAATAGATAGCTAGGGCCTGGTGGAGGGGCACAATGATGAGCAAAATAAGTAAAGAAGCTGGATCCCAACGGGTGAACTCTGACCTTGAGTTGGATGCTATAATCAGTAACGGGACTTGAAGGAGTATTAGGTACACAAATAAAAAATAAATACAGTAGCATGAACTCTACTGCCAATTTTAATTCCTGTCTCCCAGTTAAAATTGGCACCAGTTTATGCGCAGGTTTGCCTGGCTTGTAAATGGGAAGCTCTTACCAGCCCTGCCATTCTAAACGGGTACAGTTTAGGGACATGTTTCTCAGTCGTCATTCTATTGCAGTGATAGAGATCCTATTGGGGTAGATTATGCCTCGCAGCCGTCAATCGGCTGGGCCGGGCACAGGACGGAGAATCTGGTGATGCGGATTGCACGGCCCTTGGAGAATTTGCCAGATTTTACCACCATTACTTTAAATGGAAGGAAAACCAGGGCTTGTTCTGTTATCGGCCTGCAGTCCTCCCTGCGGGAGTTCCCATTGCCTCCCCACTGAGCGGGTGTAGTCACACAGACCCCCCGGCCTTGGACCTCCTCCAGGTTGACTCACATTGACGACAGCAGCCGTGTGACATCATCATGAAAGACAGAAGATGTTGTGACAATGCTGCGGAGCCCTTTTAAACAGTCAAGCAGAACAATTGTATTCTCCCCCCCCCCCCCCCCCCACCCTGTAAAGAAATTCTTACACCCAGGTACTGGGCACGACAGCAGCTGGAAGCTCTAATTTAGCCTGAGGCTTTAGGCCGAGATGTAGGCCTCCCTCAGCTGCATACCTCCTGGTTAAAGTTAAACTTGCGAAATGACAGCTATGCAGCAGAACATTGATTTCGTGTGGTGGAACAGGGAAGGGAGTTTGAATCTATGGATTAGTTAACTTTGGATCAAATACAAAAGCCAGTCAAGCAGAGAGGTGCAATGCATCATTCCAGTCACTTTCACTGTGCGTGGAAGGCCCCCACCCAAGCATGTCATTCTCCTGGCAAAGATTCCACTTGTCATTCATTTTTATTTTGTGACTTGATCGTGGCTGGCCTGATTCTGGCAGCTCAGTGCGAATAGATCCGATCATTGATTTGTTGCTGATTGCATATTTCCGGTCACCAATGGCAACAGAAATGGTGCAGAGTTCCATTCTGGGATAGTGCTCTTAGCTAAGAAAGTGGCCATTTTGTGTTACACGTAATGTTGTCCATTCATGAGTTCCTTTAACAAAACACTGACTAAAGCACATTTTGAGGAACAATTCTAGGATTGAAGCAGAACGTGAAAGCAAATGAAGATGTGATAAAGTCCTTAAGGTTCGATTGAAAGCTTTGAAGGCCTGGGAAAGGAAATATAAGAGGTGCAGACATGGGTTCAGACCTGTCATTTGTACTTGGGGGCGGGTGGAGTCCTTCTTGTTCCCCCTCAATGGACAACAAGCAATGGAGCTCTCAGTAAGTAGTAGAGGTAGGGATTTGTACTTTGGGCCCCGAGGGCTCTCCATGTATCTGTATATTTATAACCTATTAAAAGTTTAACTTCTAGTAAGCACTTCCTGTGCTTACAGGGAGGTCATGTCACACTATTTCCGTCATGCCTGGGTGTCACGCCTGGGAGTTAGCTTTTAGCTGTAAGGTATGCATACTTTCCATTATATGCACCTGCCCATGTTGGGTGGCACTGTTACTCACTTTAACCCTATCTCTGGTTTCCTGACCTGCAGGTACGTTTTATTAACCCGACTCTTCCCTTCTCTTGCTTTCCGTCACCCGCTCTTTTTTCAATCCCGGTTCCTTTTTCTTTAACTGTTTTGTCGGGCCCCGGTCCTGTCACGGCCACAGCCTGAGCGGCTGTTGGACTCTGACCCTCCCCCGCCCCCCCCCCCCCCCCCCACCCACCACCACCACCACCACCTCACCCCACCACCCATACACTTCTTCCAATGAAAAAAGACCCAGCTTTTCAATACTTAAGCAGGGCGGGTCGGGGGAATATGAAATGCACTGTCCGCGAGGTGTAGAGTCAGCTGAGCTGTCACTGGGAGATGGGAGGTTGCTCAGACTGGGTAGCTGTAATCAGAAGCACCTCATTGGGACTAGGCCTCTGCCACCTGCTCCTCGACACATTTCCCAATCCCTGTTGTGCTGTGGAAAGCCATCTTGGGTTTGAATGAGTTGCCATCACCAAAGCTTTGGCATGTTGTGTTTGACCAAATCACATCATAGATTGACCTGGCTGTCAGCGCAGAGAGATGGCAGTCAGTGATATTACCACTTTGTGCTATCCTTAGCAGAAGCTTTTATCCATTTACAGTAAAACAGGTTCATGTCTGTGTTAAAATGGCAGAGAATCCCTTTGAACGCTAATGCCAGCAATGGTAGCTTCTAGGCTCATGTCAATCTTCAGGGCTTTGGGTCTCAACTGACTGAGAAACCAACCTCCGGAGATGGTTTATAGTTAACCTCAGGCCAAACCTTTTTGCTGTGGTTCCCGATTTGAAGGATAGGAAGCTCAGAAACTAAAATTAAAATAAAAACAAGAAGGAATGGGGAGAGTGAGCAGAAGTGAAGTGTATAATTTTTTAATTTGTAACCGTATGTCACATTTACTTTAGTTTCATGCAGTGAGTGTTGCAGTTGTTATGAGGGGGGGTAAATGTGGACGTTCTTACTTATAATTTGCTCCACAAATCAATCGGGTTCGCAACATTAAATGTCAGATGTCACAGATTTATTAAGCGTGCGATAATTAAACAAAAGTACTTACGGCAAAACTTTGTGAGTTTTAGCCGAAGAATTCAAAGGCGCTGCAGTTCCGAGCTCAGTTTTACAGATTAATCAGACCTTAATTGAATTCTAAAGTATCTGTTCCAACACCCAATTTTATATTTTTTCTCACCCCTTCTACGTGACAATTCACATGTTTCATATTATGTATCATTCAACACTGAATTAATTATGTTCTACCTACAAATCCGTGAATCCCTTTACTTGACCCAGGCTCTGGGTTGTGGTCTTTCTCACACAGGTGCTTATCTGCAGTAAGGCTTCAAGGCCTACTTTCTAACGAATGAACAAAGGGAGCTTTTCTGCCAGTCCTGTGTCTGTGTAGAACAACTTGAATTTATACGGCACCTTTAACCTTGTAAAACATCCCAAGGTGCTTCACAGGAGCGTTATTAAACAAAATTTGACAGCGAGCCACATAAGGGGATATTAGAAATAACAGCAGAAAGTGCTGGAAAAACTCAGCAGGCCAGGCAACATCCATGGAGAGAGAAACAGAGTTAACGTTTCAGGTCGAAGACCCTTTGTCAGAACTGAGAATAAAAGCAAGAAATGAAACAGATGAAAAAGCAAGTTTGGAGGCTGGGGGAGGGAATAAAAGAACAAAAGGGGAGGTCTGTGAGAAGTAGAGACATTAAGAGATGCTCAAGGCGAGACGAGATGGTAATAGGACAGGTTAGAAACAAAAGATGGCTCTAGAAGTGTGAAATGCGCTGGCAGAATGAAAGACAGCTGCCATGTGGGAGAGAGAGAAAAAAGGGAAAAAGCACAAACCAAAAGTGTGGATAAAAAAAATATATATATAAATATATAGTAGGGGCCGAGGTTATGATCTGAAATTGTTGAACTCGATATTGAGTCCGGAAGGCTGTAAAGCGCCGTGCATTTCACACCTCTAGAGCCATCTTTTGTTTCTTAACCTGTCCTATTACCATCTCGTCTCGCCTTGAGTATCTCTTAATGTCTCTTCACTTCTCACAGACCTCCCCTTTTGTTCTTTTATTCCCTCCCCCAGCCTCCAAACTTGCTTTTTCATCTGTTTCATTTCCTGCTTTTTTCTCAGTTCTGACGAAGGGTCTTCGACCTGAAACGTTAACTCTGTTTCTCTCTCCACGGATGTTGCCTGGCCTGCTGAGTTTTTCCAGCACTTTCTGTTGTTATTTCAGTTTTCCAGCATCCGCAGTATTTTGCTATTGTATCAGTGTAAGGGGATATTAGGACAGGTGACCAAAATCGTCAAAGGGGTAGGTTTTAAGGAGCATCTTAAAGGAGGAGAGAGAGGTAACGAGGTGGAGAGGTTTAGAGAGGGAATTTTAGAGCTTAGGGCCTCGGCAGCTGAAGGCACGGCCACCAATGGTGGAGTAAAGTATATCGGGGATGCGCAAGAGGTCCGAATTGGAGGAGCGCAGAGATCTTGGAGGATTGTCAGGCTAGAGGAGGGGACAGAGATAGGGAGGGGCGAGGCCATGGAAGGATTTGAAAACAAGGATGAGAATTTTAAATTCGAGACATTGCAGCCAATGTAGGTCAGCGAGCAAATGTCTCCTATTAACTTTTCTCATTAAGCTGGTGGTTAAAACTTTAGGATTGCTGTATACTTCTAACCATTTTGAGATATTACAATTTAAGAACCATACATCCCTACTTAACAAACAAAGGCTAAAAACCAATGCTGCAGTATAAAAAATCATTAGCAGTATTACATTAGCACACTTCAAGTCAGTCTGATTAACCCTTTCCTCACACAGCGCAAGCTAGCCCTGATGTGTGTGGATTTTTTATTACTGTAATATTAGGGTTTGTTTCAGCTTCACAAAATGGCCAGCATAGGGAGATTGGAACTTCCATCGACTGGCCATAAACTAAGGGTCAATGACCTCTGTAAAGATGAGCACTGGGAATTTCCTTGAGGATTCTCCGGATTGGTCGCTGTAATTCGATCGGAGGGTCATGGGGTTCCTGCTGATCAGGAGAACCCCCCCAAGGAACTGCCCGGTGATAGTGACACTAAATTGCGTCAACAGTAATATCTTCTCGGGGGAGGGATGTTACCCAATTGTTCAATGGGGCTTGGAGGCTGAGCACTGAGACAGTAAATGTGTTACAGTGATCAGAAGATTGAGTTGTATACCGGGTAGTGGTTGTGTTACTGGACTAGTAATCCAGAGACTTGAGTTAATAATCCAGGGAAAGTAAATTCAAATCTTATCATGGCATTATGAATTTTGAATTCAGTTTTTAAAAAATCTGGAAATAATAAAAAGCTGATATCAGTAAACGTGACCATGAATCTGTGGGATTGTCATAAAAACCCAACTGATTCACTAATATCCTTTAGGCCAGTGTCATCCAATGACTACCCAAAAGTGTGGCTACGGCGACGATGTTTTAACCACGTGCACCAATTTTAGTAGAAACAGCCTCACACTCATTACTGGTTAAATGTACTTCACATCAATGTTCCCTTTCTGTCTGGAGCTCCCGCGCAGCCGGCTCACCGGCTTTTAAATGCAGAAACCACGCATGCGCAGAATTTTAAATGCACCGCGTAGTCCCTTAAAGCGGCCGTGCGCCCCCCAAAAAATTTGAGGGACTATTGCTTCACACACATTTACTTAAATATCTGCCACCACTCAGTGACCAAGGAAGTAACGGCAGCTACAGCGATCCTAAAACACTCGCACACTCTGCTTTTCATTTCACCATTTTACCAACAAACGCACAACAAGGTTAAACTTCACATACACACGCCGTCCGAATATAAGGATTGAAATCACAGGCTCAACGACAGTGTCTATTACTCGTTGGATTCCCAATTAGCCACATGAGGCTGCAACAATAACAACTTGGATTTATATAGCGCCTTTAACTTAGGAAAACATCCCAAGGCACTTCACAGGAGTGTAATAAAATAAAACTTGACACCGAGCCAAAGAAGGAGATATTAGGGCATGTGACTAAAAGCTTGGTCAAAGAGGTAGGTTTTAAGGAGCACCTTAAAGGAGGAGGTGGAGATGCGGAGAGGTTTAGGAAAGTGGCTAATATATTGGACCATGATTCTTCAATGAAGGAAACCTGCCATCTTTACCTGGTCTGTCCTCTATGTGGCTCTTAACTGCTCTCTGCAATGGCCTAGCAAGCCGCTCACTTGTATCAAACCACTACAGCACTGCAGGAGTACCTTCACCACACGGACTGCAGTGGTTCAAGAAGAAGGCTCACTACCACCTTCTTAGGGCAACTAGGGCTGGACAATAAATGCCGGCCTTGCCAGCAACGCCTACCTCCTGAGAATGAATGAAGTATTCAATCTCAAAACTAGAGCTTCAAAGAATTGCAACCAGCCCCGGTGACATCACCAACGAAAAACAAGGGCTTTCTCAGTTGACACTGAGACATGCACAAGTCATACAGAATCAGGTGTGAGTGAATTATCAGCTCTTAGCTACTTGTGTTGCCCACGTGCACCTGCTAGTTTTGATGAGGAACCAAGATGATGGTCCATCACCCATAGTACAGGCCACTGCATGAGGCTGAACAGAGTAGGAGGGAATAATAGATAAACCAACAAGTTGTGATTAGATTTCTGCCGAGCTTGGTTTTTAGGAGGAAGGGAAGACTAAGGGGCTTGAAGAGTTCCACAGAAATGATTTAGAGCAGGAGACCCTACAGTAAACCTCGATTGCAGCGCAGTGAAGATACAGGGAGGAAGACATGCGAAGCTTAGGTGGAACAGGAGAGGAACCTTTCAGAGATGCAATCACCGTGGATTAAATAGAAATCAACAAGACAGGTTGGAACAGATAGAGAGAGCTTGAAGTCTGAACTGAGGGAAAGTTCGACAGGCAAATGTGTGGAGTGAGTAGGAGCCTTGATTTTAGCGTTGTGAGGACCCAGTGGGGCAGAAGAGTGTGTAGGATATCCAACCGAGGGGAAGTGGGAGAGGAAAGCTCAGGACAGCAATGATCAAAGTAGGATCAATAAAACAGTTGATGTTGAGACATGCAATGCCAATGAAATAAACAGATGCAGATCATTAGCAACGTTGGAACTGTTGCTTTAAGCCAGAAGTTCAGGTCACAGTGGGGGCCCTTTGGAATTTCTTGGCTTTGCATCCGTCCTTTCAGCCAGTTTTTTTTTGAACGTCACTTGTGACACATGAGTCTTGTGCAATGGTGCCGATTTTATCTATCAACTGTAAATCAGGCTTGGAAAACCTTCCTCCCACACTGACACAACTTGCAGTTCATTCCAGATGTTTAAAAACAGCCATAATTCTGGTAAACTTGGAGTACAGAGTGACATTAGTTCCCATGTAACAATGTTTCATTACCAATATATGGCCTTTAATCTGTGTGTGTGAGGGCGGGGGAGGGTTACACCCATAGACTGTGTAACTAAGTGGTGATAATGAGTTACTAATGTTAAATGATATAGCAGGGTACAGCTGAAGACAACTGGGACAGGGGCAGATACCTCATAGGGCCAGAAATTTCACAGTGACAGATATCTCACATGGAGAGATACCTCATGGGGACAGATACCTCATAGGGAGAGCTATTTCACATGGAGTGCTACCTCACATGGACAGATACCTCACATGGAGAGATACCTCACATGGAGAGATACCTCATAGGGACAGATACCTCATAGGGAGAGCTATTTCACATGGAGTGCTACCTCACATGGACAGATACCTCACATGGAGAGATACCTCACATGGAGAGATACCTCATAGGGACAGATACCTCATAGGAAGAGCTATTTCACATGGAGTGCTACCTCACATGGACAGATACCTCACATGGACAGATACCTCATAGGGACAGATACCTCATAGGGAGAGCTATTTCACATGGAGTGCTACCTCACATGGACAGATACCTCACATGGAGAGATACCTCATAGGGACAGATACCTCATAGGGAGAGCTATTTCACATGGAGTGCTACCTCACATGGACAGATACCTCACATGGAGAGATACCTCATGGGGACAGGTACTTCAAAGTGACAGTTATTTCACAGGTTTGACCCTGGTGGTTGTTATGACCACAAAGAGACTCGGGGTGATTGCACCAATTCACAGATTTCCCCCAGGCGCAAACGTGCTCCATCAACCCTGGTTCCACAAGTCACTGTGTGTTCGCAAGTGACCGCCCTCTTCCCAGATACCCAGTAGTGGGATGCCACATTCTTGCTACAGGGATGTAAGAACAATGGGCCAGAATTTGCTCGCAAAATAATGTGTAAATCGTCCAACAACTTGTGGCGTGGAAGCGATACCTCGTGAGTTGGGGACTTAAGCCCCGCTGGAGGATGTGATCTGGGCTAACATTGCAGTGCAATGCTGCGGGAGTGCTGCATTGTCAGGGCTGCCATCTTTTGGATGAGACGTTAACGTGAGGAACGTCTGTCCCCTTGGGTGAATGTTGAAGATCCCACGGCATTATTTGAAGAAGAGTTCTCCCAGCATCCTGGGCAACATCCTTTCCCTCGGCCAACAGTGCAAAAAACAAATTGGGGGTGAAATTGGTCTTGGAAGGTAATGCAAAGCGTGCATTTCACACTCGGAGGAGAAGATCGGGCGGAATATAAAATGGGCAGCCGATTCACTACCGCCTCAGACCATTTCGCCCCCACATTATCGACTTGTTCATCCATTTACTGCTTGTGGGACTTGGCTGGATGCAACTGGCTGCCGTGTTTCTCTACATAACAACAGTGACTGCACTTCAAGAATGAATTCGCTGGCAGTCAAGCTCCTGGAGAGATCCTGAGGATGTGAAAGGTTACTGGATGATCATCTGGCATGTTGGGGGCACATGAGTGCCCTAGACGCACCCACCATTCACTGGGAACTGTGATGAGGTCAACAGTGGAGGTCATGAGCGGGCGCATCGCCGCACGTACTCCATGATGTTCACCCTCGCCTTGCGGATTTTCATCCCCCTGCCTACTGTTATGCAGGGACATGAGGTTAGAATAGTAGCTTCATTTGTGGAGCTAGGACTGACGCAGGCCCAAAGGGCTGAAAGGCATCCTTCTGTGTTGTAATTTCTACCATGGGATCAAATGCTTAAGTAAGGGCATCTTCGTCCATGTGCTGGGATCATCCTCCGTGAGACCATTCAGGAGGAAGATGATGAAATACAATAAGCAGAGATTATGGGGAAAGCGCTCTCACACTGAACAAAGATCAGCGTGAGTTCAACAAAACAGTAATAAACTGTAATACATCTTCACAAGGACGATTGCAGCCAAACTACAACCATCGCAGCAACCAATGGTATTGCCGCTGAATGAAAGAGCCCGGTGCGATTGGCAAATGACAGGTTCATATCTGATTTCACCTAAGTTACTCAACCAGGTGAGAAGCGATAGTGCTTGAAGTGAGGGACTGAGATCTTGATTTCCCTCCAAGGGTGCAATCAGCGAACGTGCGCCCAGAGAGCGCCCGTCTGGCCAAGTTTCATTGGCGTAAGCCCCAACTTGAAATCTTCCATGAATCGGCGCAAGCAAGCAGCGTCATCGAACGTAATCGATTGGTAACTGGAACGGGGCCGAGGGGCCTGAAGGTGCCAGGGTGGGGTCGTATAAAAGGTAACGACTACAAAATCCCCCTTCAGAGTAAGGCTGGGACCACAAGGTAAACAACACCTATCTTTCTGATCTGCAAACTTTACACAGTAATTAATTTAAATCGCTCTGAAAGGTCTGAACGTATTTGTAACATGTCCGTTCCTGCAGGTGATTGATATTGAGAAGAAGGAGCAGAATGTTGCCCGCAAGAGGGCCTCCAGCCTTGCAGAGGAGGATCTTCAGGCTCTCCTCGATGAGGTCGAGGCACGACAGGGGATGCTGGTCACTTCATCGGGTGCAGCCCTCACGGGTGGTGAGGAGGCGTGCGTGGGTGGAGGGGACCAAGTAATTCAACGCCTCATCCATAGTCCCCAGGACGGCGAACGAGTGCGGAATTAGCTCAATGACCTGATGAGGTCAGGGAAGGTAAGACATTTATTTCAAATACTTTCTGTTACGCCCCAATCTGTCAGACTCAGGTGAGACAACCAGACCACTGACCTGTCGGAGAGAACAGGGCCCCCCAGAGGGCTGAAACCACCCTCCCGATGACAGACCCCCCCACCCCCCACCTCGAGGACAGACCCCATCCGAGGACGGACTCCTCACCCGAGGCCAGAACACCTCCTCCCGAGGCCAAAACCCCCCTCTCGAGGCGAGAACTCCCCCTCACGAGACCAGAGACCCCTGAGGCCACAATCCCTCCTGACGCCAGAATATCCCCCCTGCCTCTCACCACCCCCCACCGATGACAGAACCCCCGGGGGGGCCAAAACACCCCTCCCGAGCCATAGCCCCCTCAGGCCACAATCCCTCCTGATGACAGAATGCCCCCCCTGCCCCCCCCCCCCCAGGACAAGCCCCCCAAGACCAAAACCCCCTCCCGAGGCCAGAACCCCCCTCTCGAGGCCAGAGCCCACCCACCCCCCACCCCCAGTGGGTATAAAGCAGGAGCGTGTAACACATTTTTGATCTTTTCCTTTTATCTTTGCAGGGGAAGACTGACACACAATGCCCGGGAGAGGGTGAGGAGCGGTGGGGGTCCAAAACCTCTGAACTTTGACCCCCTCATGAGCAGAAGGCAGAGGAGCAGGTGGGGAGTCGCACCATCGGGGCCGAGGTGGGAGGGGAGAGTCCACAAGCTGTGAATACCTACCCGCTGGCCATTTATCAAAGCTCCTGTACAAAGGGTTGCCACCACCACCCCCACCCACTCTTCTCTCCTCTTCCCATCCAAGGCTTCTTCGACAGCACCTCCCAAACCCGCAACCTCTACCACCTACACAAACAAGGGCAGCAGGCGCATGGGAACACCACCACCTCCAAGTTCCCCTCCAAGTCACGCACCATCCTGACTTGGACATATATCGGCCATTCCTTCATCGTCGCTGGGTCAAAATCCTGGAACTCCCTCCCTAACAGCACTGTGGGAGCACCTTCACCACACGGACTGCAGCGGATCAAGAAGATGGCCCACCTTCTCCAGGGCAATTAGTGATGGACAATAAATACCAGCCTTGCCAACGACGCCCACATCCTGTGAATGAATATATTAAAAACAAAATTCTAAATCTCTGGGTTTTCTCCTCACAGGTAGGAAGAGAAGAGAAGAGTGAAATCTGCTGCCTCGGAGGGGGATAACTTGGAGGTGGAGGAGGGGGCGTGGGACAGTGAGGCAGAGCTGCCCAAGAGGGAGACGGGGGGAAAGTGACCTGGCTTCATAATGCAGCTCGTGCCCTATGAGCTGGCAGTTGAGGGTCTGACAGAATTCCAGGGCTCCTCACTAACGCTCCTTCCTGGGAGAGGACCCTCAACCCCACCCTCAGGCCACCCCCAAACAGAGACAGAGTCAAGTGACTCTCCTCAGCCGGGCACCAGCGCGGACACAGGTTAATGCATGTCGGGGAACGATTCAGTGCCGCAATAGCACCCAGGCGTCTGACTCCAGCAGCACTATGGTGGTGGGAGATTTGGAGGAGGTGGAGGATGTATCTGCCTCTCCAATGAGACCAGCCAGAAGGCGGACACGGAGCGGTGCATTAGCCAGAGCATGAAAAGATGCCTGCTGATGGAGCATCAAAGAGGGATGAGGACCCTTGGCTCCATCAACAATAACCTTGCCATTTGGTGTCAGAATCAGCAGCAACGCACAGGCAACGGTGCAACTGCAGGAGCCCATCCAGCGGTTGACTGCTGCCTTGGGATATCCGGCAAGGGCTCAATGAAGTAAATGTCCTTCAAGCCTTGGGAGACAGACCAGAGGGCGAGATGGCTCGCAGTTTTCAGTGTCCCAAAGAGGCCTTGCAGGACTTGGCCGGCTGCCATTATTCCACCCATTGGCTGAGGTCGCAGGTCAATTCCGCACTGGTGGGTCGGGCCATGGGGTCCGAGTGGCTGATGCTTGCACACGGCAGGCCCCTCGCCACACCTGGCAGTGCTGCATGAAGCAGATCGGGACCTCAATCCTGGGATCCAGGCGGCAGCAAGTCCAGCCCCAGGAGCAGATGGCCGCGAGAGTCAGTAAACCACAGGACTATGGCTGATCAGACTGGCATTGTTCCACCATACCAGCCGCACCACCCACAATGGCTGGTAGACAGTGCATGGGAGCAACAGGCCGAAGGGTTAGCCTGGGCACGAGGTGTCCAAGACAAGTGCCTTGAGGGAGTCGGGAGAATTTAATTCCTGCCTCTACCACCTCCATATTCTCTTCCGTGTTGTCCAATGGGAGGGAGAGCTACCAGGCCCCCAAATGCTTGTTAAAATGGCTGTTGGAATATCGCAAATTTTTGAACTTCTGTAAACTATTGTTGAAGTTGGAAAGTCTTTGCATTCTTGTTCATGTTTACAGCAAGGGGTAAAGTTTCTTGATTGTGCTCAAATTGGGCTGGTTAGGTTACATTCCGTGATTTCACTAAAAATCATTTGCATAATCACAAACGTAAAATCCTCCATGAACCAGCGCAATCTAGCCGTGCAAAAGAATTGTTTCTTTTTTTAATCTTTCCATTAAAAAGTACTCCTTGATATATTTAAGAGCGGTAACCTGGTGCAGTTTTATCAATACAGCTGAAAATGGGTTTTTAGGCAAAAATAAGCATTTTTAATAAGCGTGTGCCGTCCTCCACCCGTGAGTAACCCGATTCTAAATCACTGAAACTTCAAAAAAACTAGACTGAACCGTTCTCTCTCCACGGATGCTGCCTGGCCTGCTGAGTTTTTCCAGCGTTTTCTGTTGTTATTTTGAACCGTTTAATAGTTTTGTTGGTGTACACTAGACAGTTTCTTAGTAAATTATATATTTTCTAAGACATACAAAACTTTTAAGACGTGCCTTCCATTGTCTGTGCGCCTAAGAAAATGAGTGCAATTTGAAGAGCCTTCCCGAACCAGCGCAGTCGGCAGAATCTCACAATTTTGAGATGGGGGCATGGCCAGATTTGTGGGCGGGGCCTGATTCGATCGAATTGAATCTTGAACCAGTGTAAAAGAGCACGAAAAACACGAACGTAAGTGGTTTTGGGCGAAACTCATTTACGTTTAAAATTCCTCGAATTTCAACGATAAATCATATCTGGCAAATTTGATCGAGTTTTTTGATGAAGTAACAGAGAGGATTGATAAAGGTAGTGCGGTTGATGTGTATATGGACTTTCAAAAGGATTTTGATAAAGTACCACATAATAGACTAGTTAGCAAAATTGAAGCCCATGGGATTAAAGGGACAGTGGCTGCGAGGATATGAAATTGGCTAAGAGACAGAAAGCAGAGAGTAGAGGTGAACGGTTGTTTTTCAGACTGGGGGTAGGTATACAGTGGTGTTCCCCAGGGGTCGGTATTAAGACCACTGCTCTTTTTGATATATATTAATGACCTGGATTTGGGTATACAGGGCATAATTTCAAAGTTTGCAGATGAAACGAAACTCGTAAGTAAACAGTGAGGAGGATAGCAGCAGACTTCAGAAGAACATAGACAGTCTGGTGAAATGAGCAGACACATAGAAGATAACATTTAATGCAGAGAAGTGTGAAGTGATGCATTTTGGCAGGAGAAATGAGGAGAGGCAATATAAACTAAATGGTACAATTTTAAAAGAGGTTCAGGAACAGAGAGACCTGGGGGTTCACATACACAACTCAAGTTGAGAAGGCTGTTAAAAGGGCATACGGGATCCTGGGCTTCATAAACCAAGGCATAGAGTACCAAAGCAAGGAATTTATGCTAAACCTTTATAAAACACTGGTTAGGCTTTAGCAGAAGTATTGGCCCATATTTTCCGATCCCTACGGGTGTGTACGAGCTGTGTAGGGACCTTGCAAGTGTCAGTTTCAGGCATGCGAAGCTCATGCACTGAAAACTGGCATTTCCGATCTGTCAAGAATCCTCTTTAGATCGGACGCCTGCCCTGGAGAAGGGCCTCTGCGGGGGGAGAGTTCCGCTTTCTGCAAAACCTCCGCCCGCTGAAATCCTTTAAAAATCTTATGCCTGGTATAAGGCCTGCTTTTACCAGCATAAGAGTTTAAAAAAAGTAAACAAAATTTTTTTTCACTCATTTATAATTTAAAAATATTTTAAAAAAAGGTAAGTTTATTTTTAGCCCCGTAAAAAACTTTAATGTTTTTGTCAAAAAATAAAATTTTTGTTTAAAATATTTAATTTAATGTAATTTTAACTAATTTTAAAAATGTGATAAAAAATAAATTATTTGATATTTTGATGTGTATTTGGAGTGATCTCCATTCATACTTTTGACGGGTCTAAGCTGAGAGACCTGTCGAAAGTATGAAGGGGGATTCCCTTCTTCCATTGGTTCCCCCTGGCCCACATGATCCCAGGGATGCTTGCGAACCGCATGCACCCCGGGATACCTGGGCCCTGCGCATTTCATAGTGGAGAGGCCCAGGAGCGGAAATGTCCGGACCTCCGGAGCCCTCGGGTAAGGGCGGAGATTTTTTCCAGATCTGAGTCCTCCGCACGCAGGAAGCCTCCGATCGGAAAATACGGGCCAATATGTCCAATTCTGGGCACTGCACTTTAGGAAGAATGTCAAGGCCTTGGAGAGGGTGCAGAGGAGATTTGCTGGAATGGTACCAGGAATGAGGGACTTCAGTTGCGTTGAATTACTAGATAAGCTGGGATTGTTCTCCTTAGAGCAGAGAAGGTTATAAGGGGAGATTTAATAAAGGTGTTCAAAATTATGAGGGGTTTTGATAGAGTAGATAGGGAGAAACTCTTTCCATTGGAAGGAGGGTCGGTAACCAAAGGACATAGATTTAAGGTAATTGCCAAAAAAGCCAGGGGAGAGCTGAGGATAATTTTTTATGCAGCGAGTTTCTATTATCTGGGATGCACTGCCTGAAACCGTGGTAGAAGCAGATTCAATAGTAACTTTCAAAAGTGAATTGGATAAATATTTGAAAAGGTGAAAAATTGCAGGGCGATGGGGAAAGAGCTGGGCAGTGGGACTAATTGGGTAGCTCTTTCAAAGAGCCGACACAGGCACGATGGGCCGAATGGCCTCTTTCTGTGCTGTAAGATAGTTCGACTCTACTGTTCTCGCACAATTGTTGAATTTGGTAAATTGTTGCCCTTTTGTTCATGTTTACATTTAATGTTGTTTCTGAGTAATTGTTGGAACATGGGATAAATGGTTGCACGCTTGTTCATGTTTAAATGTTAAAGCTTAATACAGAATTAGCAAAAAATTGACATTGTTGGACTTACAAAGTAAAACAAGGAACATTTCTACATAGTTACAATTCAGGAACTGCAAAAAAGTCTCATTTTCTGTTCTATTTATCGGTAAAAGTTGAAAGTTGAAATGATTGTAGTAAATCTCTTTTGCATTTTAACTGATCAGAGACCGAGTCTCCATCTGCCGGCAGCCCTGGGGGTTGATGAGGGAGGGGGAGGCTCATTGCCTGGCAGACTGCTCCACAACCCATGCTCTAACAGACCAGCCCTGTAGGGAGCAGGGTTCCTGCGCAGGATCAACTCACCTCTGCTCACTTCATTGTAACACTCCTCCTCCTCACTGTATCTCTCCTCCTCCTCATTCTACCTCTCCTCCCCTCATTGTACCTCTCCTCCCCTCATTGTACCTCTCCTCCCCTCATTGTACCTCTCCTCCCCTCATTGTACCTCTCCTCCCCTCATTCTATCTCTCCTCCCCTCATTCTATCTCTCCTCCCCTCATTCTACCTCTCCTCCCCTCATTGTACCTCTCCTCCCTTCATTGTATCTCTCCTCCCCTCATTCTACATCTCCTCCCCTCATTGCACCTCTCCTCCCCTCATTGTACCTCTCCTCCCCTCATTGTACCTCTCCTCCCTTCATTATATCTCTCCTCCCCTCATTCTACATCTCCTCCCCTCATTGTACCTCTCCTCCCCTCATTGTACCTCTCCTCCCCTCATTGTATCTCTCCTCCCCTCATTGTATCTCTCCTCCCCTCATTCTACCTCTCCTCCCCTCATTCTACCTCTCCTCCCCTCATTGTATCTCTCCTCCCCTCATTGTATCTCTCCTCCCCTCATTCTACCTCTCCTCCCCTCATTGTATCTCTCCTCCCCTCATTGTATCTCTCCTCCCCTCATTCTACCTCTCCTCCCCTCATTGTATCTCTCCTCCCCTCATTGTATCTCTCCTCCCCTCATTGTATCTCTCCTCCCCTCATTGTATCTCTCCTCCCCTCATTCTACCTCTCCTCCTCCTCATTGTACAACAGTGACTGTACTTCAAAAGTACTTAATTCGCTGTAAAGCGCTTTGGCAGGTCTTGAGTTCGTGAAAGATGCTATATAAATGCAAGCTCTTTCTTATTGTAGCCTTTCCCCTCTCTCTCATGCTCTCTCCATTCCATCATTACAATGAGGGGAGGAGAGGTAGAATGAGGGGAGGATGTAACTGGGAAAAGAGGATGTAACTGGGAAAATAGATAAGGGAGAACCAGTAGATGTGGTGTATTTGGACTTTCAAAAGGCTTTCGATAAGGTCCCGCATAAGAGATTAGCGTGTAAAGTTAAGGCACATGGGATTGGGGGCAAGGTATTGACTTGGTTAGAGAACTGGTTGGCGGACAGAAAGCAGAGAGTAGGAATTAATGGGTCTTTTTCCGAGTGGCAGGCAGTGACTAGTGGGGTACCGCAGGGATCGGTCCTTGGACCCCAGCTATTCACAATATACATTAATGATCTAGATAAGGGAACTAAATGTAATATCTCCAAGTTTGCAGATGACACAAAGCTGGGTGGGCGTGTGTGCTGCGAGGAGGATACCGAGAAACTCCAGGATGATTTGGACAGGTTGGGTGAGTGGGCAGAAGCGTGGCAGATGCAATATAACGTGGATAAATGCGAGGTTATCCACTTTGGTGTCAAAAACAGAAAGGCAGACTATTATCTGAATGGCAATAGATTGGGAGATGGGGAAGTGCAACGAGACCTGGGTGTCCTTGTGCACCAGTCGCTGAAGGTAAGCATGCAGGTGCAGCAGGCAGTGAAGAAGGCAAATGGTATGTTGGCCTTCATAGCGAAAGGGTTTGAGTATAGAAACAGGGATTCCTGCTGCAGTTGTACAGGGCCTTGGTGAGACCACACCTTGAGTACTGTGTGCAGTTTTGGTCGCCTTATCTGAGGAAGGATGTTCTTGCCATGGAAGGAGTTCAGTGAAGATTCACAAGGCTGATACCTGGGATGGCAGGAATGACATATGAGGAGAGATTGGGTCGATTGGGCTTATACTCGCTGGAGTTTGGAAGAATGAGAGGGGATCTCATCGAAACATATAAAATTCTGACAGGTCTGGACAAACTAGATGCAGGAAGAATGTTCCTGATGGTCGGAGAGTCCGGAACCAGGGGTCATAATCTAAGGATAAGGGGTAAGCCATTTAGGACAGAAATGAGGAAGAATTTCTTCACCCAGAGAGTGGTGAACCTGTGGAATTCTCTACCACAGAAGGTAGTTGAGGCCAAGTCATTAAATATATTCAAGAATGAGTTAGATATATTTCATAAAGCTAAAGGTATCAAGGGATATGGGGAGAAGGCAGGTACAGGGTACTGAGTTTGGATGATCAGCCATGATCTCATCGAATGGCGGAGCAGGCTCGATGGGCCGAATGGCCTACTCCTGCTCCTATCTTCTATGTTTCTATTATGGGGTAAAAATTCAGTTGGTTGCACCTCCCGTTAGCGCCTTAAGAGGGCGCTAATGGGGCGCAAAGCCGCTAACGCCCGGGCGCAGCGATGTTTGCGCCGCTCGGGAACTTAACTTGACATTGTGCGGCGGCGCTAAAACTTACCGCTGCGACCACCTGCGCGCGCAGATTGTGACGTCATTCCATGGTGCAACGCCCTTGTGGCGCCCCGGAGCGGAAATTGAGTGGCGCCCCCTGCCTTACCGCCTGGCGCTTCCAACGACCAGAAGACTGGAACGCTATCAATCGCTGTGGGGCTGGGGGGGGCGCTATTTAAAGGGGGCCTCTTCCTGTCTTTTATTGTTGGTGGCATTTTTGAACTACGCATTCTGAGAGAGAGAGGGAGAGACTTCTGCAGAGATTCAACGTTGTGTGAAGGAGTTTTGGGTACTGAGCAGCACTTTGCAGGTTCATTTTGATTTGCCATTCCTTGTATCGATTTAGCAGAGACTGTGGGAGCTGCACTCTGAGCTCTTTGCCTGGTACTCTCCATTGTTCTTTCCAGCACATTTGATGTGCAAGTCTCTCCAGGCCGAGATTCAAGGCTGCAATGAACAGGATGTGGATGGAAAGCAAGATTAACCATCCCCTTTAAGAACTGGCCTGTTCCATTGTGTGTGTGTTCCATTGCTGACTGACATTACATGAGCTTCGCCAGCGCTCCGAGTTAGCGCCTCACTCCTTGGCCTTTGCGCCTTAAGACAGGTGTGCAGCGCCTGCTTTAGCGCTCCACTCACCTCCCGGGGCGGTAAAAGTGAAGTTTCCAGTCAGTGCCGATAATTAGCGCCAGGCGCTAATATTTGCGTCCAGACGATATTTGCGCCCCAAATGGGGCGCGACCTAATTTCTACCCCTATATGTTTCTATTACTGTCTATGGCCAATGCTCCTCTGCACTTTGTCCTGTCGATCTGAAGCTTAATATATATGTGCTACAAGCTCCCTCACACCTGCTCCCTCACTCTCCTGAAATGATGCCCATTTGTTTCTCTAACTCAATCTTTCAGAGGGACCCCTAACCTCCCTCAGTCTCTCTCCCTCCTACCCAAGGTGTGCAGCGCCCTCTCACAATACATCCTGATTTTCCCCGTCTTCTCTCTTGTCCTTAACAGTCCTGTACTCTGGGTCTTGACCTGGGAATCTCAATGTAATATAATGTTTGGGACTGATGACAAAGCTCACTGGAGCTCACTTTCAACACACCCCATAATCAAAGCGCCCAACCTAAAATATTCCCTAAATAAAGCCAACCTCGGATTTCAGTTGCACGGAAAGTTAGTGTCTCATTCCATTTGATTTACGATGAAGCCAGCTCCAGTCTTTCTTGGCCAGGAGCATCTCCGACAACCCGGATTCAAAGTTAGCTGCTATCGCAAAGCTGAATGCAACGCATAATAGGCACTCCCCAAGAGCTTGGTCCTTTTGAAGTGCAGTTTGCCGAGTGACAGGATGAGCGGGGGATGGCTGGGTGCTGTCAGGAGTTATCTGAATCATTGGGCCTGCACTGGCAGCTGCGGCCAGTCTCCTCCGCATCTCACCGTGTCCATCTGGTGCCCATTCTCTTTCTGTTGCATTGACATGGCGTGAACTTTCATTGGAGCTGAACTGTGAGAAATGTTCCGGTTTTTATTAACTGTGAAGGTTGGGTGGGGGTGGGTGGAGGTGAGGGGGGGGGGGTGAAGAATTATTTTTGTTTTGAAAGATCCTTTTCATTCTTAAAGGGGAAAGCGGTGCGTCACTGTGTTGGATACCTGTGCACCGTTCGGGACTTCTCAACCATCCCTCCGTACTCTGTTTTATGTTTTTGGAACTGCTGGCGCGAGGCAGTTTGTAAGCAAACATCTTTGTGCCGAACTCCCCCGCTCTCACTGGACCAGAACTTCACGAAGTTGCATCAGGGGGAGTGGCAGGCAGAATGCCTGTTCCCAGGCCCCCAGGCTGCCTCTAGCCGACCGTTTCAAAGCGTGAGACACCGCCTGAAGAGACGACTGAGAGACCCCAATAAATCCACAGGGAGTGCAGAGGAATTTGGAGATGGTTGAGTACGATGTGCTTTCCCCCGTTGAAGGGCAGGTTGGGGTGAGTGAACACAAGGGGGAGAATGAGAATGGAGCATGTCACATAATCTCATCCACGCCATCTCATCCATGGAGGGGAAATTCTGTGTCAAGTCTTTCTGATCACAAAATGTAGTAATTTAAAACTCCAAAATATTTTTCCGTCCCCACTTGCTGACTATTGATCCCAAGCCAGTTACATTTCACAGATAACATGGCCCCTGAGGTCAACACCAGCCAGCGGGTACCATGGAGGGTTTGACCGGCACCAAATAAAACAGCACCTTAGTGCATATCATCTAAATGTTTCTGAACGCAGTAAAATTCTCTTCAGGAGGGGAAGAGGGGGAGGCAATGAGAGTCCCTGAACAGCTTCTCCACTTTGAAGTCCAGGTATTGTCGTTGACAGGCTGGGGGATGAGGCAAACATTTGCGATGCGGATTTTGCAGACAGTATTACAGAACTGTTCATAGAATCATAGAAATTTACAGCACAGAAGGAGGCCATTCGGCCCATCTTGTCCGTGCCGGCTGACAAAGAGCTATCCACCCTGATCCCACTTTCCTGCTCATGGTCTGTAGCCCTGTAGGTTACAGCACTTCAAGTGCATATCCAAGTACTTTTTAAATGTGATGAGGGGCTCTGCCTCTACCACCCTTTCAGGCAGTGAGTTCCAGACCCCCACCACCCTCTGGGTGAAAATATTCTCCTCAATTCCCTCTAAACTTCCGACCAATTACTTTAAATCTGTGCCCCCTGGTTTTTGACCCCTCTGCTAAGGGAAATAGGTCCTTCCTATCCACTCTATCTCGGCCCCTCATAATTTTATACACCTCAATTAGGTCTCCCCTCAGCCTCCTCTGTTCCAAAGAAAACAACCCCAGCTTATTCAATCTCTTCCTTTTAATCCAATTCCTTTAAATTTTAGCGCAGTGATGTCATCACTTCTCTTGCAAAGCTCTGTTTAGGATTGTGGTGAAAAGTGGTGCCAATCCCTTGCCAGGATGGTGCCAGTCGCTATCGATAAGAAGATGACTTTTTATTTCTGCTTGAGAATTAAAACCTATGGCCACTGCAAGCAGCCGTGGTTCAGTGGGTAGCACTCTCGCCTCTGCATCAGGAAAGTTGTGGGTTCAACTCCACTTCAGCACAAAGCCTAGGCTGACGCTGCTGAGGGAGCACTGCACTGTCGAAGATGCCGTCTTTCAGATGAGACATTAAACCAAGTCCCCTTGGTTTTAAGTGGATGTCAAAGATTCCAGTGCACTATTTTGAAGAAGAGCAGGAGAGTTCTCACTAGTGTCCTGCCTAATATTTATCACTCAACCAGCATCAGTAAAAAAACAGATAATCTGGTCATTATCTCATTGCTGTTTATGGGACCTTGCTGTGCGTAAAGTTAGCTGCCGTGTTTTCTCATTACAACAGTGACTACACATCAAAAGTACATCATTGGTTGTAAAGCACCTTGGGACATTTGAGGTTATGAAAGGCGCTGTATAAATGCAAGTCTTTCTATTTATTGCTCTTTACGGGATCTTGCTGTGCACGTATTGGCTACGGCGTTTTCCATTAAAACAACAGTGACTGCATCTCCCAAATAATCCATTGGTGGTGAAGCTTTTTGGCCTGTCCTGTGGCTATGATAAGTCCTCAACCGTAGGTATTAACACTTCAGAGTCTTGACACAGTCCGACACCCATTCAGCGCACACAGTCAGCACTCACACACCAATCTCCATATTCCAGGATATTGGTTATTCTCCATAGAATGACTTCCAGAATTTGCTCTTTACTTCAGTGTTGTCCAATAGAAATTGCTGTCTTGCCACAAGTGACACTGATTTAGCCGCATACACTAATCTTAGTAGAGAATGTATTACACCCAATACAGGCAAATGTCCTTTACACATGTATATTTACTTAACAAACATCTGCCACCATTCAGTAACCAAGGAAGTAAAGCACTCACAATGATCACAATACACTTGCCCACTCAACAACACCTTGCATTTATATAGCACCTTCAACGTAGTACAATATCCCAATGCACTTCACAGGAGTGTATCAAACAAAATTTGACAACGATCCACATAGGGAAATATTAGAACAAGTGACCAAAAGCTTGGTCAAAGTGTGAGGGACTTAAAGGAGGAGAGCGAGGCGGAGAGGTTTAGGGAGGGAATTCCAGAGCTTGGGGCCTCGGCAGCTGAAGGCACGGCCACCAATGGTGGGGAGAAAGGAAATCGGGGATGCATAAGAGGCCAGAATTGGAGGAGCGCAGAGATCTCAGAGGGTTGTAGGGCTGGTGAAGGTTACAGAGATAGGGAGGGGCGAGGTCATGGAAGGATTTGAACACAAGGAGTAGAATTTTAAATTTGAGACGTTGCTGGACTGGGAATCAACATAAGTCAACAAGTACACTGGTGATGGGTGAACTGGACTTGGTGCGAGTTAGGATACATTGGAATAGTCAAGTCTAGAGGTAACAAAGGCATGGATGAGGGTTTCAGCAGGAGACGGGTTGAGGCAGGGGTGGAGACGGGTGGTATTACAGATATGGAAGCAGGCAGTCTTGGTGATGGAGAGGATATGGGGGTTGGAAGCTCAGCTCAGGTTCAAATAGGACACGAAGGTTGCAAACGGTCTGGTACAACCTCAGACAATGGCCAGGGAAAGGGATGGAGTCGGAGGCTAGGGAACGAAGTTTGTGGTGGCGACCGAAGGCAATGGCTTTGGGTCTTCCCAAAATTTAATTTTTGTTCATTCAATACTGGATATTGGACAATATGCTGCTCATTGGCTGCACTATCAGCAGAGGACCCGATATCACAAGTGGCTAGCACTAGTTAAAGGCAGCCTACACCTCTTAAAGGGAAGGTGTATTGTGGCTGGAAGAAGTGGTGGGAGTCCTTTGTGAAGTAAATCTGTGCTCTAATACTTTGGAGAAAGCCTCAGTCTGCGAGAGGGTGTGCACCAAGGTTTTCTGATGGTGCACTGAAGGTCTTGGTTCAAGAGGTCGAGAGAAGAAGAGACATTCTGTATCCGGAGGTCAATGCTAGAAGTATAGCTCCACGAACATGGATGCAGTGCAGGAAGAAGTTTAATGATCTGACACAAGTTATCAAGGTAAGTTCCATCTTCAAATGCTATATCCTACCAACTGCACCACTAGTCTCATCCATTGCTCAATTCACTACACCCCATCACTCACCTACCAACAATCTCTATCAATCAGTACTCAACCCTTCAATCCATATGCTTTACCTTACCCTCAAACACTTAGCACTGTTGCAAGCCTCACACCCACATCTTACAGCCCACACACAGGCAGCTATTCAACTATGACAGCCACAACATATTGCACGACACTCACTGATACACTTCCCTCTTTCTTGCAGGAGAAGTTGGCGCATAACAGCAGGCAGCAGCAAAGAACTGGAGAAGGATAAGCGCACCTGCATGTTTTAACCCCCATGGAGTAGACAGTATTGGCCATCATTGGCAGAGGCATCGCTGAGGCCGTGGCCACTGGCCGTGCTGGAGGGATCGATGATGATGATGCATACCAAATCCTCCTTCTCTCTTCCCACTTCTCCCTCATCCCTCAATCTCGTCTGACTCACAAGCTGCAGATGTTGTGAGCATGCACATCTTACTTTCTAACCTAACCCTTGTCCCTTTTTTATTTCAGATACCGAAGAACTGGAACCTTCCCAGTCAGTGGAGGAAGAGGAAAAAAACAGTGATGATGAAGAGACACTGTCACTCGATCTTACACTCGCAGCCACCAACTCAGAGACTGACATTGCACATATAGAGGCTAGATGTGGTGAGACACCGGGCACAAGTGCGCAGCAGTCAGCATGGGGGGGAAAGGATAACGCAGGTACCAGCTCACTGGAGGGTGAGGTCGCACATGAGTTCTGCTGCAGAGGAATCAGATGAGGACTTTGATGGGCCACAGAAGCAGGCTGATGGGTGTACATCACCAAATGCTTGGTGCATTGGGAAGCCTGCCAGAAAGCCTGCGCTCAATGTCAGGGAGCATGGAGGAGTCCTGCACCAACTTGGCACAGGGCTTTGGAGCCCATCCTTTCCAACATGGAACAGGTGGTCACCCCCATCAGCACACCTGTGGAACGCACCATGATGCAGCATCTAATGGCCGATGCCACAGCTTCCACTGCAGCACAAACAGCTTCCATCAAAGCTCTGAGTGCTGCAGTGGAAGCTCACACTACTGCCTTGGAAGCTCAGACTGCAGCCATCATGGCTGTGGATACCACTGTTGAAAGGGGCTTCCAGGATGTCATAGCAGTCCAGCAATCTGTCCTCCAACAGATTACTAGGATTGGTGAGGGGCTGCCCCGGGGGAGCGGCAGTGGCTCCATGGAACACGAACCTGCTGTCCTCCCTCAGGATAACAGCATTCGTGCTCCCACCCCTGCCACTCCGCCAGTGCCCTTGCTGTTGCCTGTCAGCCAACCAGCCCAAACTGCTGCAGCCCAGGCTGAGATGGTGCAGTCTGAAGCCGGGCCTTCTAGGCCCAAAGCTGCTCGAGGCTGCCCGCCAAGGCCATCTGCAGTCTCCTCAATTGAAGGTCAGCAGCCTTCCACGCCCATGTTGCAGCCATGGGGGAAGCACCTCGTAGGAGCACTGGGAAAGGCAAAGGCACACGGAATACAGGCACTAAGGGAATGGACAAGGGTGATTAGTTTAATTTTGTGTGCCGTATTTAGTGATTGGCTTGATAAATTTGGATTTGACTGTGCATTTGGTGTTGATTTTTATGTCTGCAGTCAAGTGAAGGAAGAACCAGTAAGTCTTGTCAGAAAGAGGACAATGTGATGGTCAGAGATAGAGGGAAGATGAGGAGTGTGGGACTCTTGGTCAATGAGAGGATTAGTTGAGGTTACTGGTATTGCTCATGAATAATCTGATCACCTGGAACCCTGGCAGAAAGGGGTTGTCTACATTTCTCCCTTCCTCCTCCTTCTCCACATCCTCTTCCTCCTCCTCCTCTACTTGTGCTCCAGCTTCGTGCCTGATAAGTGGTGGCAAGGGCTGTTCCCACATAATAGCCAGATTGTGCAGCATGCAGCATACTAGCACAAATCTCGATACCCGCTCAGTTGAGTACGTGACCTCCCTTATACAGCAGTGTACTACAAACTGTGAGATGTTGCTTATGCCTCTAGTAGCAGCCTGAAATGAGCCAGTGGCATAAAAATTAAGAGCTACGGTCACCTTGATGGCCACAGGCAATGCTATCTTTGCCCTGGTTTGATTGCACAGATTTCAGTCATGATCTCTTTAGTGAAGCGAAGATGTCTCATGCAATGGTGCTGACTGAAGTTGAGGTAAGTGACTTGCTCCCTAAAGACCCTGGGTAGATACGGCCTCCTGCTGAGAGCCCTTCTCCCCCTCCTCCTCCTCCCTCTGTAGCAGCTTGTCCTGCTCTGCGTGGCCTCTCTTCATTCTCCCAGTCATGCTTGATTCCCAGAGGAAGCCCCACCAGGCCATCCAAGACCGGAAGCAATTTCTTTCAGCACAATATTTTAACTGGCACAAAAAGGACTGCAAGACCAGCCAGACCACTCCCTGTAGAGCGGTGAAACTTCAGCCAAGTATCGGAAACCATCAAAAATGTCTACAATTGCATCACCAGCTAGATGAAATAATCCAGCCATTAGCCTGTAAGTACTGCATGATCCCTTTAAATAGTACTGGTGGGGGGTTCTTCATGACGTTTAACCTCATGTTCAGTTGCGCGAGGTTAAGATTGGGCTTTGGCTGGAGTTCCAAAATTGCAGCAGGGGCTTCAAACCAGCGTTGCACACTGATTCACTTCCTGATCTGCCTGCTCCGTATGCTGCCGGTGGTCTTTAGGTGCGCGCAAACTCCTTTACCAAGATGGTGTCCTGCGCACCTCCCATCGGAATTGTGCGGGTGCCTCCTGGACCCCATTTTGAAACCTTAGGTGGCCGCGTTGTGGCCAAAAAGTGGGGTGCTACATGGTCCAGTTTCACCCTCTGGGTCTCCTCATTAGATAAATGTGGCTAGTGACTAAAGCATTGGACAACACTGCATTATATGATTACTCCCGGATATCCATTAATCTAGCAATAATTATTCTCTGGTACCATTATTCTCTATTGTTTATCTATACACCCCGCGTATCAGTTATTCCCTATATAATCACTCCTGCGTATCTGTTATTCCTTCTCTAATCATTCCTGGGTATCCGTTATTCCCAATATAATTACTCCTGGCTATCTGTTATTCTCAGTATAACTCAATTCCTATGTGTCTGTGTAACTTGTGCCTGTCGGTACTCTCTTCCACAGAAATCTGTAGCACTCGATCTGCCTCAGCCTCGATCCTGATCCATGATGTGACTCTCTGTGCCAGGTGGCCTTACAGAAAGGGAACCTGGTTTGAAATGGAATTGTTGACTATGTTATAAATAAGAGCTGATTGTCAGATTGAAAAGGTTCCAGCATGGTCTCAGGGGCTGATAGGTTTATGAACTGTTCTTCCATTGTCATTACGATGTGACCTAAACCTCTTGGATTGCATTGCGGCCGTATAACTCACTGCGGGCTCGCTATTATTCTCAGTATTTTTATTAATAGCTCTTTGGCATTGTCTGGGCTGTTTGCCCTTTGCAATCAATGTTTAATCCATTTGGTTATACGGAATGATTAAGTTCTACTGAGATTGTTAAAGCAGTCACACGGACCATTGGAGTGGAAGAATCTGTGTGTTTTCAGATTGCAGATTGAGCAGCATCTAGTTTGGAATGTTGCAGACACCATAGCAGCAGTGTGGACCACTTAAACTATACAGTTTGCTTCATCACAAACATACTTCCAGTTTTCCATTGGCAATAACTGAGGAGTGTAATCCTTTTCTTTATTTATTCTCAGTATGTGGGTGTCGCTAGCAAGGCCGACATTTCATTGCCCACCCCTAGTTGCCAAATGGGAGCTCGGAAGTGGACGCCACATACCATTTGCCAAATCCTCCACGAGCTCCTTCCTTCTCAATGTCATCTTTCCCATTGATCTTCACAAGCAGCTTGGTGGGGGTCAGAGCTACAAGATGGTGATGGGCCTTCTTCTTGAACTGCAGTCCATGTGGTGAAGGTACTCCCACATGCTGTTGGGTAGGGAGTTCCATGATTTTGACCCAGCGACGATGAAGGAACAACGATATATGTCCAAGTCAGGATGGTGTGTGGCTTGGTGGGGAACTTGGAGGTGGTGGTGTTCCCATGCACCTAAGAACATAAGAACATAAGAAATGGGAGCAGGATTAGGCCATACAGCCCTCGAGCCTGCTCACCATTCAATAAGATCATGGCTGATCATCCACCTCAACTCCACTTTCCCGCCCAATCCCCATATCCCTTGATTCCCCGAGAGTCCAAAAATCTATCGATCTCAGCCTTGAATATACTCAAAGACTCAGCATTCACAGCCCTCTGCAGCAGAGAATTCCAAAGATTCACAACCCTCTGAGTGAAGAAATTCCTCCTCATCTCAGTCTTAAATGGCCGACCCCTTATCCTGAGACTATGCCCCCTGGTTCTAGACACTCCAGCCAGGGGAAACAACCTCTCAGCATCTACCCTGTCAATCCCCTACAGAATCTTGTATGTTTCAATGAGATCACCTCTCATTCTTCTAAACTCCAGAGAGTATAGGCCCAATCTACACAATCTCTCATCATAGGACAGCCCTCTCATCCCAGGAATCAATCAACCTGCTGCCCTTGTCCTTCTAGGTGGTAGAGGTTACGGGTTTGGGAGGTGCTGCGGAAGAAGCCTTGGCGAGTTGCTGCAATGCATCTTGTAGCTGGTACACACTGCAGCAACGGTACGCCGGTGGTGGAGGGAGTGAATGTTTAAGGTGGTGGATAGGCTGTGATCAAGTGGACTGCATTGTCCTGTGATGTATCGAGCTTCTTAGTGCTGTTGCAGCTTCACCCAGCCAGTGGAGGGTATTCCACCACATTCCTGACTTGTGCCTTGCAGGTGGTGGAGAGGCTTTGGGGAGTCAGGAGGTGAGACATAACATTAATTAGCAATCTATCTCAGAGAACCCTCTAGGGTGGCTCTTGTCAGCAATTGAAATGTCAAGCTACTGCATTAGGAAGTGTTCTTTCCAGGTTGAGGTTAAGCGACATTGCTGAAATAAAAAGAAAAAAAATTAAAGAAACACCTCTCGTGACCTCAGGACGTCCCAAAGTGCTTTCCCGCCAATTAAGTATGCAAATCACTAAAAGTTAGTGCACAGGTACAAAGAGCAATCATCCACCTTGGACCTAAGAAAGATCGATCAGAGGATTCTCTAAATGGTGAGAAGCTGGGAACTGTGGAGGAGCCGAGAGATTTCAGGGTCCAAGTACAGAAATCACTAAAAGCTGGTGGACAGGTGCAAAAAATAATTAAAAAGCTAATGGAATGTTGGCCTTTATCTCAAGAGGGCTGGAACACAAGGGGTGGGAGTTATGTTCCAGCTGTACAGAGCTCTGGAGAAACCCCATCTGGAGTAACTGCGTTCAGTTCAGGTCACCGCACCTCAGGAAGGAGATATGGGTCTGGGAGGGGGAGCAGCGCAGATTCACCAGAATGATACCGGGGCTAAAAGGGTTAAATTATAAGGATAGGTTACATACCGATTGCATTCTCTTGCGTATAGAAGATTAAGGGATGATCTAATTGATGTGTTTAAGATGATTAAAGGATTCAATAGGGTCGATAGAGAGAAACTATTTCCTCTGAGAGTCCAGAACAAGGGGGCATAACCTTAGAATTAGAGCCAGGCCGTTCAGGGGTGACGTCAGAAAGCACTTCTTCACACAAAGGGTAGTGGAAATCTGGAACTCCCCCAAAAAGCTGTTGAAGCTGGGTCAATTTAAAATTTCGAAACTAAGATTGATAGATTTATGTGAGGCAAGGGCGTTAAGGGTTTTGGAACCAAGGCGGGTAGATGGAGTTAAGATACAGATCAGCCGTGATCTAATTGAATGGCGGAACAGGCTCGAGGGGCTGAATGGCCTCCTCCTGTCCCTGTGCTCATTCCTATGTTCCTATGAAGTGTTGTAATGTAGGAAAATGAGCAGAGTAGAGAGAGCTTCACTCTACAGCTAACCCATGTTATACCCACCCTGACACAACTTGCTGCTGACACTGGGTGCTTGAAATGTGACACCATGCTATTTACCAGAACTAATATCCTTTACCAGAAATTCACCCGAAAATGGTACTAATCAGGATTGTGCAGAGTTCTGTGTGTCACCATGTGACTGGCTTGGTCTTCTGCGCAAAGTCAGTCTCCCCCCAGAGCCAAATGTGTGAACCTGCCAGCGATAAGTCTCTTTCCCCAATGATTTAGCTTTCGGAGTTCCCCAGTCCAATAATGAATGAGTACTGTATGTGTGTTGTTGCCTGTTTCTTTTCTAGAAATTGGAACTTTGCTGTATTTTCTAAGCAGATTTGAACTTGTTAACATTGTGGTTCAGTCGCTATTACAACAGAATGTCAAAGGAGCAAAGCCATAGACATCACTCAATGCACTCTTGTCAGATCCTTGGAGTCTGTTGGCATCCTCGTTCTTTCTGCTGGTTTTTGTAATTATCAGGAAACCTGGGCCAATTTATTTATTGCATAGTCCACTCGCAGCAGACATTTATCAGCTACATCAATTCATGCTTCAGCTTCATCGAGAAGGAGGGGGGAGGGGAAGTCCGCACATCCCAGATATTTATTCGATGACTAGAATTCCCATCTTGTAGTTCAACTGGTAGTTGTTGAAACTTAAGACGAAAGCCCCTTGAGTGATGAGGGGATGGGAGAAGAAGAAGGAGCAGGAGGTGTGCGTGGAGCGGCTGGAGGAGCGGAGCAGGCGGAGGACACAGCTGGTGAATGGAAGGAGAAAAGAGCGCAGGAAGAGGCAGAACATTGCGGAGCAGAGAACAGGATGGAGATGGTGGAAAACACACCAAGTATGGTGGAAAAGGACAAAGACAGCAGCGGGCAGCACGGGTCGAGGGCAGAGTCAAACCATAATACGGCTCGGCTCTCCTTAAAGAATCTGGTGTCCGCGGGGGGGAGAGGAGGCCGGAGCGGGGTGCGGGGTAGGTGTAAATACTCCAAAGAAAGACGGGGAGTCGGACATCTCGGGAGCAGGAGGGGCAAGACAAGAAGAGGGTGTAAGAGGCAGGAGCCTTAAAGGGGCAGCAGGACTAGAGTGGGGAGACAAACACGCCAGAAGGGAGCAGGATAGGTGCAAATGCGCCATTGTCCCAGAGAGAGAAGAAACGGGGAGCAAGGGTCACTGGTGGCGATGAGGCCGAAGGGAGTGGCCCTGTTGGAGAAACCGTGATAGCAGGAAGACTCTCTCCGGGAGATTATGTATCTGACAGGGAGCAGGGATGGGAGGTTACAGAAAAGCTCGAGAGGGAGGAGTCAGAGGGGGACAGAGACATGGAAGTGGGGGGTGGGGTGGCATCGTGTGGAAAGGGAAAGGTTAGTGAGGGGCAGAAGGAGGGAGAAGGGGCAGCTCCTCGGCCCAAACCCAATGTAAGGAAGAGGCTGACACTGCAGGGAAGGTTCAAACAGGAGATGAAAAAGAGCTAGAGGCTGCAGGAGAAAGCAACAGCTGCCCGAAAAGTTGGGAAGGAGCATTAGAGGAGGGAAGGGCCGGAGATTAAATCATGGGGGGATTATCAGGCACATTTCCCTTATTCGGAGCCATGATTACTGATCAATTTTTAAAGTACAATAGATTAGTATATGTTATGGGAGCCTTTGAGTCAGAAGGTCGTGGGTTCAAGTCCCACTCGAGACATGCAGCACAATAATCTAGGCTGACACTCCAGTGCAGTACTGAGGGAGTGCTGCACTGTCGGAGGTGCCGTCTTTCAGATGAGACGTTAAACCGAGGCCCCATCTGCCCACTTAGGTGGACATAAAAGTTCCTATGGCACCATTTTGAAGAAGAGCAGGGGAGTTATTCCCGGTGTTCTGGCCAATATTTATTCCTCAATTAACATCACTAAACAGATTATCTGGTCATTATCACATTGCTGTTCATGGGAGCTTGCTGTGCGCAAATTGGCTGGCGCGTTTCCTACATTGCATGAGTGATTACACTTCAATAGTACTTCATTGGCTGTAAAGTGCTTTGAGACGTCCGGTGGTTATGAAAGGCGCTATATAAATGCAAGTCTTTCTTTTTTTTTATCGACGGTAGGGCAGGAATGGACATATTCTCAGTTCAGGACACACTCGGTCCTGCACATAAAAACAGAAAATGTTAGAACTAATCAGCAGGTCAGGAAACATCAATGGAGAGAGAAACAGAGCTAAGGTTGATGATCTTTCGGCAGAACTGGAAGAAGTTAGAGATTTAACAGTTTCTAAGCAATACAGAGGCAGGGAAAGAAGGGGGCAGAGGAGGAGGGGAGGAAAGAACAAAAGGGAAGGTCAGTGATAGGGTGGAAGGCAGGAGTGATTAAATGACAAAAGGGATGATGGTGCAAGGCAAAAGGAGATGGTATTGGGACAAGTAGAGAAACAAAAGATGGGTCTAGAGGAGGTGTGAATGGCCACAGCAGAACAATTACCAACAGCTGCTGCCTGTAAAAATGGGGGCAGTGGTTCTGATCTGAAATTGTTGAACTCGAAGGTTGTAAAGTGCCTAATCGAAAGATGACATGCTGTTCCTCAAGCTTCCATTGAGCTTCATTGGAACAGTGTAGGAGGCCGAGGACAGAGAGGTCGGAGTGGGATGGGATGGAGAATTAAAATGGCAAGCGACCGGAAACTCAGGGTCACGCTTGGGGACTGAATGAATATGTTCAGCATAGCATTCACCCAATCTGCGTTTGGTCTCCCCAATGTAGAGGAGACCGCATCAAGAGCAGCGAATACAGTACACTAAATTAAAAGAAGTACAAGTACATTGCTGTTTCGTCTGGAAGGAGTGTTTGGGGCCTTGGACGGTGGGAATGGAGTAGATGAAAGGCAGGTGTTGCATCTCCTGTGCTTGCACGGGAAGGTGCCGTGGGAAGGGGAAGGGGTGTTGGGGTAATAGAGGGGTGGACCAGAGTGTCGCAGAGGGAGCGGTCCCTTCGGAATGCTGAAAGGGGAATCAAGGGGAAGATGTGTTTGGTGGTGGCATCGTGCTGGATGTGGTGGAAATGGCAGAAGATGATCTGTTGAATGTGGAGGCTGGTGGGGTGGAAGGTGAGGACAAGAGGAACCCTATTCTGGTTCTGGGAGGGAGGGGAAGGGGTGAGGACAGAAGTATGGAAAATGGGATGGTCATGGTCGAGGGCCAGTGGAGGGGAATCCTCAGTTGAGGAAAAAGGAAGACATATCAGAAGCACTGGTGTAGAAGATGGCATCGTCAGAACAGATGCGATGGTGATGGAGAAGCTGGGAAAATGGAATAGAGTCCTTAGAGGAAGTGGGGTGGAAAGAAGTGTAATCAAGATAGCTGCGGGAGTCAATGGGCTTATAGTAGATATTGGTTGACAGCCTATCCCCAGAAATGGAGATAGAGAAGTCGAGGAATGGAAAGGACAAGTCGGAGATGGACCACGTGAAAGCGAGGAAAGGGTGGCAATTGGAAGCAAAGTTTATGAAATTTTCCAGTTCGGCACCAATACAGTCATCAATATATTGGAATAAGAGGTGAGAACATAAGAACATAAGAAATAGGAGCAGAAGTAGTCCATACGGCCCCTCGAGCCTACTCCGCCATTCAATAAGATCATGGCTGATCTTCGACCTCATCTCCACTTTTCCGCCCGATCTCCATATCCCTTGATTCCCTTAGTGCCCAAAAATCTAGCGATCTCAGTCTTGAACATACTCAACGACTGAGCATCCACAGCCCTCTGGGGTAGAGAATTCCAAAGATTCACAACCCTCTGGGTGAATAAATTTCTCCTCAACTCAGTCCTAAATGGCCAACCCCTTATCCTGAGACTGTGACCCCTAGTTCTAGACTCTCCCACCAGGGTAAACAGCCTCTCAGCATCTACCCTGTCAAGCCCTCTGAGAATTTTATACGTTTCAGTGAGATCACCTCTTATTCTTCTAAACTTCAGAGAATAAAGGCCCATTCTACTCAATCTCTCCTCATAGGACAACCCTCTCATTCCAGGAATCAATCTAGTGAACCTATGTTGCACCCCCTCTAAGGTGAGTATATCCTTCCTCTGATAAGGAGACCAAAACTGTACACAATTGTGGTCTCATCAAAGCCCTATATAATTGCAGCAAGACTTCCTTATTCTTATACTTCAACCCCCTTACAATAAAGGCTAACATACCATTTGCTTTCCTAATTGCTTGCTGTACCTGCATATTAACTTTCTGTGATTCGTGTACAAGGACACCCAGGTCCCTCTGAATACCAACATTTACTAGTCTCTTACCTTTTAAAATATATTCTGCTTTTCCATTCTTCCTACCAAAGTGGATAATTTCACACTTCCCCACATTATACTCCATCTGCCACATAGAATCATAGAACCCTCTTTCCCATTCAATTAACCTGTCTATATCCCTTTGCAACCTCTTCGCATCCTCCTCACAGCTTACTTTCCCACCTAGCTTTGTATCGGCAGCAAACTTGGATACAGTACACTTGGTCCCCTCATTCAAGTCAGTTCAGGGAGTCAGGAATCATTCACCCTATATCTGCAGCCACCTCTTTTAAGTCTCTCTGTGCTTTTCTCCCTAGCTCGCTCTGTCTTCCTCTAGCTTTCTCTCTCTCTCTGTCTCTCTCTCTCTGTCTCTCTCTTCCTCTATCTGTCTCTCTCTCTTTCTCACCCTCTGACACCTTCTGTCTCTATGTGTGTCTCTCTCTCTATACTCTATCTATTTCCCCTCTTTCTCTCTCTCTCTCTGTCTCTCTCCCTCTCTCTGTCTCTCTATCTCACCCTCTGACACCCTCTGTCTGTGTGTGTGTGTCTCTCTCTATACTCTATCTATCTCCCCGCTATCTCTCTCTAACTCTCTCTGTCTGTCTCTCTCTGTCGCCCCCTCTCTCTCACATCTCTGTCTCACTGTAGCTTTCTCTCTCTCTCGCTCTCTCTCTCTCTGTCTGTCTATCGATCAATCAATCTTCCTCTCTCTGTTGCCCTCTCTCCTTCTCTCTCTGTCTCTATCTCTATGTCTCCCTCTGCCTCTCTCTCTAGTTCTCTCTGTCTTCCTCTGTCTCTCTCTGCCTCTCTCTCCATCTCAGTCCCTCTCTCTCTGCCTCCCTCTCTCTCTCTATCTCCCTCTGTCTCCCTCTGTCTCTCTGTGTTTTCCTCTCCATCTCTCACTCTATCTCCCTTCTCTGTCTTTTTCTCTCTATCTCTCTATCTTCCCCTCTCTCTCTGCTGCCCTTCTCTCTCTATGTCTCCCTCTATCCTTTTTACTCTCTCTCTCTAGCTTTCTCTCTGTCTCTCTGCCTCTCTCTCTCTCTCTCTCTCTCTCTCTCTCTGTCTATCTCCATTTCTCTCCCTCGCTCTGTGTCTGTCTCTCTCCTCTCTTCATCTGCCTGTCTCGCTCTCTATCTATCTAGCTCTCTGTCTCCATTTCTCTTGGTGTCTCTATATATATATATCTGTCTTTCTGTCACGCTCCATCTCTCTGCCTCCCTCTCTCTTTATCTCTCTTTATCTCTCTCTGTCTGTCTGTCTCTATCTCTCTGTCCCTAAGCAGCTTCCGCTTTTTATCATGCATATAATGCTGTGTTGAAGCTTCCCCAGATTGGCACCTCATTTTTAGGTACGCCTGGTGCTGCTCCCGGCATGCTCTTCTACACTCCTTATTGAACCAGTGTTGGTCCCCTGGCTTGATGGTAATGGTAGAGTGAGGAATATGCCAGGCCATAAGGTTACAGATTGTGGTGGAATATAATTCTGCTGCTGCTGATGGCCCACAGCGTCTCATGGATGCCCAGTTTTGAGCTGCTAGATCTGTTCTGAATCTATCCCATTTAGCACGGTGGTAGTGCCACACAACACGATGGAGAGTGTCCTCAGTGTGAAGACGGGACTTCGTCTCCACAATGACTGTGCGGTGGTCACTGCTGCCAATGCTGTCACGGACAGATGCATCTGCGACAGGTAGATTGGTGAGGACGAGGTCAAGTAGGTTTTTCCCTCGTGTTGGTTCTCTCACCACCTGTTGCAGGCCCAGACTGGCAGCTATGTCCTTCAGGACTCGGCCAGCTCGGTCAGTAGTGGTGATGCTGAGCCACTCTTGGTGATGGACATTGAAGTCACCCACCCAGAGTACATTCTGTGCCCTTGCTACTCTCAGTGCTTCTTGCAAGTGGTGTTCAACATGGAGGAGTACTGATTCATCAGCTGAGGGAGGGCGGTAGGTGGTAATCAGCAGGAGGTTTCCTTGCCCATGCTTGACCTGAAGCCATGAGACTTCATGGGGTCCGGAGTCAATGTTGAGGACTCCCAGGGCCACTCCTTCCCAACTGCATACCACTGTGCCGCCACCCCTGGTGGGACAGGTCATACCCAGGGATGGTGATGGAGGAGTTCGGGACATTGGCTGAAAGGTATGATTCTGTGAATATGACTATGTCAGGCTGTTGCTTGACTAGTCTGTGGGACAGCTCTCCCAATTTTGGCACAAGTCCCCAGATGTTGGTGAGGAGGAATTTGCAGGGTCGACTGGGCTGGGTGTGCCGTTGTCCTGTCCATAGCCAGTGCCGAGGTCGATGCCAGGTGGACCGTCCGGTTTTATTCTTATTATTGTTTCTTGGCGGTTTGTTACAACTGAGTGGTTTGCTAGGCCATTTCAGAGGGCAGTTAAGATTCAACCACTGAAATTATCATCAAAAGAAGAGGAATCCCCTAATAGGCTAAAACAGTGGTCAACAGGGGGGTGGTTTAGATCAGACCGGTTGAAGAGGGATACAGCGGGGATAGTTAGAGCTGTGTCGGCATTATTTGGCACAGGGATGTCAGTCTGGAACCGGACAGATGTAGAGAGCAGAAAGAGACACGAATACTATTTTGAGAATGGCCTTGCCAACAGTGTCATGAGGCCAATGTTACAAGGGATCAGTGGGTTAGCACAGGAAGGACGGTTGATGGTGTATAACATGTATGACATTGCTAACTTGTTCAATGAGACACAAAATAAAATCAGTGAGATAATACTGAAAGAGAGAGTGCAAAGAACCAGACATGAGCAGCTACTGCCATTTGTACTGCTGATGGGTCATGCATCAAACCCGCGACCTCTACCACTAGAAGGACCTGCAAGTTCCCCTACAAATCACAAACCATCATGACTTGGAAATATATCGGCCGTTCCTTCATCGTCGCTTGGTCAAAATCCAGGAACTCCCTCCCTAACAGCACTGTGGGAGTATCTTCACCTCATGGACTGCAGCAGTTCAAGAAGGCGGCTCACCTCCACCTTCTATGGGGTAATTGGAGCTGGGCAATAAATGCTGGTCTTGCCCATAACGCCCACATCCCATGAACAAATAAAATAAATACGTACTCCAGACCCTGAGTGACCTCCTGCAGAGTGTGTCCAGAGGAATTAACCCAGGTCTATTAAAGGATGAGGATCTTGAGAGATGCTGTTGTGGGGAGGGGCAGGTCAGTGCGAAAGGTCAGCTGTGTCCACTGTAAGGAAGCTGGGGTTTGTCACAACACATCCTGGTAAATATGATGGGTGTGCTAATGGAGGCTGTTTAGTGAAGGGTATAATGTACATTTCCTTCACCCTATCCTTACCAGTTCTGAACGTGGAAGCGTCCGTGTCCACGACAGGGTGCGTTCAGCAGGGATCCTTGAAAAGGACGTTTAGCAATGGAGAACAAACCTGCCAAGATTACTGGTTTATAATGACCATCAAGGGCATTGGACAAGACCATACACTGATTGCTGCTCAGTAACTGTGCATGGATATGTGTGGAGCTGTGATGGGTTTGAGGTTACCCAACCTATTGGTGGGCTGTCTGAAGGTGCTCCGTACCAGGAGGAGCACTCCGGAAGCTGGCCCGAGTCAACTGTAACATGCCCAGTGAGGTGGACAAAATGACGACGAGAAAAGGTTACTGTCACCTACAATGCAGAAGGACAATACTGCACAGTAACCAATGCTAAGATTTATGCCTGCAGCCCCATGAGTTGCTTCATACCACATCACAAGGTAGTAATTGGGGAGGTTGTCATTATGCCCATACCATTATAACATACCAAAGTTATGTTAAACTTGTATCGAACCTTAGTTAGACCACACTTGCAGCACTGTGCACAGTTCTGGTCTGCATATTATAAAAAGGATTATAGAGGCACTGGAGAAAGCGCAAAAAAGATTCACAAGGCTGATACCAGAACTGAGAGGATAGATTTATCAGGAAAGACTGAACAGGCTGGGGCTCTTTCTCTAGAAAAGAGAAGGCTGAGAGCTGACCTATTAGAGGTCTTTAAGATTATGAAAGGGTTTGATGGGGTCGGCATAGAGAAGATGTTTCCACTTGTCGAGGAGACCAAAACTAGAGGCCATAAATATGAGACCGTCACTAATAAATCCAATAGGAAATTCAGGAGAAACTTCTTTACCCAGAGAGCGGTGAGGATGTGGAACTCACTGCCACATGGAGTAGTTGAGGTGAATAGCAGAGATCCATTTACGGTGAAGCTAGATAAACACATGAGGGAGAAAGGAATAGAAGGATCTGCTGATGGGGTGAGATGAAGAGGGGTGGCAGCCAAAGTTCCCTCTTATTTTTTGGGGGGCTTGGCCCATTCACAGTTTAAACTTTACATTGAAAAAGTCGGTCCCGGGCTGCGCGGGACCGGCAGGGAGGTGCGCGGCCACGCACCTTATAGGGAACGTTGGTGGGATCTCGTGTGGAGCATAAACACCGGTACAGATAGTTGGGCCAAATGGCCTGTTTCGGTGCTGTAAACTCTAATTATCGATGTCATTCTAGTGCAAGGCATTAATTTTGACTTAATTTACTGCTTCCAAAATATTGTGAGATTTGAGGTGGTTCTGCTTGCTTAATCATCTTGGTTGTATTGCAATGCCATGGTCTCAGGTAGCTGTCAGCACTCTTTGATCTTGAGATTGACTTGAATCTCTCACCATCTCTATAGCAACAACTGGAGACAGTTTGTGATTGGACTGTACTAACTACCAAAGAGTTAATAATGGAAGGGGGATTCGGACACCTCTTAAATAATTCAGCAATTATTTCACAAAAATTGGGGTCGAATCTGAATTGTAAGTGCAAGGCCAGGGAAAAACTACTTTAAAAAAAATAATTAGACAGGTTTGCAATTCCCAAGCAAGCAGTGGTAAAAATTGATAACATTTTTGTGCCTTCAAGGCTCATGTTTGGATAATTGGAGTCAATGAGAAGTTGAAAATTATTTGACAGAACTTAGTTGTATTAGAAATAAAAACAGAAAATGCTGGAAATACTCAGCAGGTCAGGCAGCATCTGTGAAGAGAGAAATAGAGTTAACGGCCGGAATTTTGCCAGCGCTCAGAGGACGGGATTGGAGGCGGGTCAGCTGTCAAATTTGAAATGATTGACAGCAGGTTGGGAGCCCGCTGTCAACCCGCCTCCACGCGAGTCTCCCAAGTGTCGGGTCTGTCAGCGGTGAACAGACCCGACCCCAAGCGACGGGACAGGCACTTAAGCTCATTAAAAGCAATTTAAAAGGTAGTTAAACACTATTTTACCAGGTACTTACTATTTTTAGACCTTTTTCATGAGGTTCACAGCGTTCGGAGATCACGTCAGGTAAGTAGGTCAGAAGTTCAATGACTATCCATTCTTCTGAATAGTTGACAGCTGCAAATGTAGTATAAAAGCTACCATTTCACAGCTGTTCACTTTCCAATCTCAGAAGCTGCAGATTTCAGCATTTGGAAGACACATTTGATCTTTATGCAGGTTGGGTGTGTGTGGAGTAAACTCTCTATCCACTGTCGCCTCCTTGGAATAACCTCACTCCCCATTGACAGATTGCTTCTATCATCTGCCATATATTACATCAGAATGGGCACAATTTATACTCTCTCACCTTGGTCCTCAGAATCTGACCACAATCAGCTGCAACAGCAGCAGTACCAGGCACACCACCAGCACCAACACCAAGAGCACCAATCTTCTCCTCAACCACCTGATGCTGCACAGGGCAGAGGGCATCAGCACAGGGCTGCACCACGCCAGAGGCGATAACCCCAACACAGGGTTTACAGGCAGAGGATGAATTACCTCAACATGATTGAGCAGCAGTGCCAAAGGAGGATCAGGCTATCACGCCAGGTCGCCGCACATTGCTCGAGCAAGACCTGCAGCCCAGAGGAACGGGTGGACACCCGTTACCAGTGGCTGTCAAAGTCACCACCGTCCTCAACTTCTTTGCCTCAGGCTCCTTCCAGGGATCTGCAGCAGACATTTGCGGCATCTCCCAGTCGGCCGTCCACAGATGCATTATGCAGGTCACCAATGCCCTCTTTGAGAAGTCCGCCAATTATATCCACTTTGTCACTGATGAAGCCAGTGTTACTGAGCGGACGCTGGCCTTTGCCACTGTGGCTGGCTTCCCACGGGTGCAAGGCATCATTGACTGCACACATGTGGCCATTAGGGCACGCCATCAGAAGCCAGCGGTATTTGTCAACCGCAAGGGCTTCCACTCCTTCAACGTGCAGCTGGTGTGCAACCATAGGAAGAGCATCATGCATCTGTGTGCCAAGTTCCCTGGCAGCTGCCATGACTCTTATATCCTGCTGCAGTCCACTGTCCCTCAACTCTTTGCACCGCCAAACTCTCTATCTCTCTCCACGGATGCTGCCTGGCCTGCTGAGTTTTTCCAGCGTTTTCTGTTGTTATTTCGGATTTCCAGCATCCGCAGTATTTTGCTATCGTATTAGACTTTCTGGCTGGCTCCTTGGAGACAATGGCTATCCCCTGAAGATGTGGCTCATGACACCTTTGAGGAGGAATGAGGCTGAGGAACATTATAATCAAAGCCACTTATCCACCAGAAGTGTCATTGAACAGACAATAGGGTTGCTCAAAATGCGCTTCAGATGCTTGGACAGATCTTGAGGAGCCTTTCAGTGCGCACCAGCCAGGGTCTCGACAATCGTCATTGCGCCCTGCACAACATAGTGCTGCAGCGAGGATTAGCGTTGCATGAGGAGCAAGGCGCAGAGCGCACAGCCTCTTCAGGGAGGGAGAAGGAGGAGGAGCAGCATGAGGTTCAGGATGAGGAAGACCTGGAGGAGCCGGCTGACCCAATGTGACCAGTGCGCGAGCACATTGCTGCCCATCACGCCAGGGATGACCTAATCACTTCCAGATTCACCTAACTTTATGCAGCACAGACATATGGCTGCCACATGCGCATGCAGGTTGGCATCACCCCACTTCAAGACCATAGAGCATCCCTACAATGGCCAGTGCATTCTTTTCGCTGTCACCACCATTGCTGGACATAAAAGGAGCGGTAGGGATTGTAGATGCATTGGTAATAATTTTTCAAAACTCCCTGGATTCCGCTAAGGTCCCGGCAGACTGGAAAACTGCTAATGTAACACCTTTATTTAAAAAGGGCAGTAGACAGAAGGCTGGTAACTATAGACCGGTTAGCCTAACATCTGTGGTAGGTAAAATTTTGGAGTCCATTATTAAGGAAACAGTAACAGGACATTTGGATAATCATAATTTAATAGGACAAAGTCAGCATGGTTTTACGAAGGGGAAGTCATGTTTGACAAATTTGCTGGAGTTCTTTGAGGATTAACATATAGAGTGGATAAAGGGGAACCAGTGGACGTAGTGTATTTAGACTTCCAAAAGGCATTTGACAAGGTGCCACACAAAAGATTATTGCTTAAGGTAAAAAATCACGGGATTGGGGGTAATATTCTGGCATGGATAGAGGATTGGCTATCTAACAGAAAGCAAAGAGTTGGGATAAATGGTTCATTCTCAGACTGGCAATCAGTAACTAGTGGTGTTCCACAGGGGTCAGTGCTGGGTCCCCAACTCTTTACAATCTATATTAACGATTTTGAGGAAGGGACCAAGTGTAACATATCAAAATTTGCAGATGATACAAAGATGGGAGGGAAAGTAGTGAGTGAGGAGGACATAAAAAACCTGCAAGGGGACATAGACAGGCTAAGTAAGTGGGCAGAGATTTGGCAGATGGAATACAACACTGGAAAGTGTGAGGTGATGCACTTTGGCAGGAAAAATCCTAGAGCAATTTATTATCTTAATGGCAAGAAACTGGAGAGTACTGAAGTGCAAAGGGATCTGGGGGTCCTGGTGCACGAAACTCAAAAGGTTAGTATGCAGGTGCAGCAAGTGATTAAGAAGGCAAATGGAATGTTGGCTTTCATTGCTAGGGGGATAGAATATAAAAATAGGGAGGTATTGCTTCAGTTGTACAAGGTATTGGTGAGACCGCACCTGGAATACTGCATACAGTTTTGGTGTCCTTACTTAAGGAAAGACATCCTTGCTCTCGAGGCAGTGCAAAAAAGGTTCACTCGGTTAATCCCGGGGATGAGGGGGTGGTCATATGAGGAGAGGTTGGGTAGATTGGGACTCTACTCATTGGAGTTCAGAAGAATGAGAGGCGATCTTATTGAAACATATAAGATTGTGAAGGGGTTGGATCGGGTGGATGCGGGGAGGATGTTCCCGATGACGGGTGAGACTAGAACTAGGGGACATAGTCTTAGAATAAGGGGCTGCTCTTTCAAAACTGAGATGAGGAGGAACTACTTCACTCAGAGGGTGGTAGGTCCATGGAATATGCTGCCACAAAAAGCTGTAGAAGCTACATCATTAAATAAATTTAAAACAGAAATAGACAGTTTCCTAGAAGTAAAGGGCATTAAGGGTTACGGGGAGCGGGCAGGAATTTGGACATGAGTCTAGGTTCGGATCGGTCATGGCCCTGTGGGTAGTAGAGCGGGCCCAGGGACCGTGTAGCCTGATTCTGATCCTATTTCGTGTGTGCAATTATGTTAGATGCAGGAGATGGTTCTGTGATAGATAGTAGATTGGCGGTTAGGATCAGATCAGCCATGATCTTATTGAATGGCGGAGCAGGCTCGAGGGGCCGATTGGCCTACTCCTGCTCCTATTTCTTATGTTCTTATGAGCCCTGACTGTTCACTCTGCCAATTTCAATTGTGAGCACACATATGGCAACGAATTCAAACTCTCCGAAATAAATGGTTTATTACAAAAAATTAAAACAACATTAAATTAACAATCATTTTTTGGAAAACACCCAAGTGACTACCCTTGTGACTATTTTTATGGGATCTTTCTTTTCCGAGTGCTGCTACGAGGTGCTCCCCCTGTGGCTTCAGCAGAGGTGGAGGCAGCCTGCTCAATTCCCTGCTGCATCTGCTTAGACGCCTTTGGCGTTTGTCCTCTGGGTTTTGGTGCCTGTGAGGACCCCGCCAAGGTCTGCTCCTCCTGCGGCTGTGCAGGGGCAGACTCGGCCATCACTGCCCAGAGAGGCATCTGAGGCTCTGACCGAGGGGTTGGCAAGGGGGTGGAAGTTTGAGCGCTTGGAGAGGAGCCCCCACTTCCATGTCCCCTCCCACCATCATCCCTCTCATGGGCCATCCGCACTTCTCTGCTAGCAAGTAACTAGCAAGTAGCACCTTGCTGCACATCAGTGGGGCCATGAGGACCCATGTCTATACTGACATTCCTCCTACAAAGGAAGTCTATGAGCCTCTGGTTTCTCTCCACAATAGATGCCCATCTATCCTCCAAAGATGACCATCTATTTAGAAGTGTGACCATATTCTCATGCGACTTGCGATTTATGTCCTCCATGGAGGTGGCCATCCTATCCATGGAGGAACCTATTGTTGCCAGTGCGTGCGCCATGGTGGTGCTCATATTTGAGGTGGACCCCTCCATTCACTGCACACTCACAGTTGCGAACCCTGTCGGAGCCTCCTGCACTTGTTCCTGAAGCGCCAGGATCGCTCTCTTCCTGGATGGCCACCGAGGCTCAGCGTCTGCATGCAGCTGAGCAGAGCTAGGAGACTCCTGCACCCTCCGACGAGGAGTCTCCACTGCTGTCCCTGTCTCCACCATCTGCTGTTGCTCACCTGTGATGTGTGAGACACCAGGTGACAACACTATTCTATCTCGTGAGGTACCCAACAAGATGTGTACATCTGCGCTGGCGCTGGAGGAGCTTATGTCTGGTGACGCTGCTCCCTCAGAGGCTGGAGGCTCCTCTGAGTGGTGCTCCTGGTCTTCCTTCTGGACAGTGGGGGGGGGACTCTTGATGGCCCTGTGGGAGAGTAAAGACATCGGTTAGATATATGATATGTCGATTGCAGACACATCCCATTATGCACATGATGAGCATTCAATTTCTCTTGACATCAGACCCCATATGAGTCACTCAAGAATGCCATTTAGATGTATGGAAAATAATTCTGTCACCAGGTTGTACTAATGAGCCCCTCTCTCCGTCCCCCACTTCCGGCTGGTCCACCGCTCTGGTTAATTCCAATGCGGGCTCCTCTGCATTGGTCAAAATGGCTATGGATTGAGAGCCTCCTCCCGTTCCCTCCCTCGCCCTCTTATTGTGGGCTCTCTTTTCCTGCAATGAGGGAAAGAAGAGAAGTTTGAGTGAGAGTGATGGAATGAGTGTAAAGAATGGATGGGATAGATGTTTAGAGGGAGACTATGATGGAGTGGGGTGCCAATACCAAGATGCCTCCTTTTGTGTTGTTAGTTGGTGTCATTGCATTAGGATGAGGGTGAGTGTGAGGGGTGCATAGTAAGATGGGGATATGATACTGTAGATAGAGAGAAAGGGATAGGAGAAGATGCAAGGGATGTTGGGGTGAGTAAGGATGTGCAGGAGTAGGGTTGGCAATGCAGAGTGATGGGGATGTGATGACAGGCACAACAGCATGAACGTAAGTATGGCTTTATACTCACTTTTCCTGATAGTATAAGATCATTAAACCTTTTGCGGCACTGAACCCAGGTCTGAACTACCACTGACCTGTCCGTCACCTCCTCAGCAATCTGTAGCCACGCTGCCTTCGTCTGCTGTGGAGGTCTCTTCTCACCATCCGTAGGGAAGAGAACCTCCCTACGTTCTCTGACTCCCTCCACAAGAACATGGAGGGAGTCATCGCTGAAGCTAGGAGCAGCCCTCTGCCTTTCTGCACTCATTCTTCACTGATTATGATACCTGCAGCACTGAAGCCCTTGAAATGACAAGTGAGAGCAAATGGGGCCATGGCCCCTTTCAATATAGCGGCAACAAACGTGTCATCCGCTGACGCCACCAGGCCCGCACCTTGTAACTGGGCCGGGCAACGCACAGGGCGGGCCTAACCAGGCCAATTACTGGAAAATCTTTTCTCTCAGTGGGATCAACACAGCAGCGGGGTTGTATCCCATCAATGCACTCGCCCACCATGAACCCGCATAGGTAGGCGAAATCGCGGCCAACGTTTCAGGTCGGTGACCTTTCGTCAGAACTGGAAAAAATCAGAGATGTAACAGGTTTTAAACAAGCACAGATGGAGAGAACGGGGGAGGGGAGGAAAGAACAAAGGGGAAGGTCTGTGATAGGGTGGAAGGCAGGAGAGATTAAATGACAAATGGGATGATGGTGCAAGGCGAAAAGAGTTGGTAATGGGACAAGTTAAGAAACAAAAGACGGGTCTAGAGGAGGTGTGAATGGCAATAATCATCAACAGCTGCTATTTGAAAAAATGGGGGCCGAGGTTATGGTCTGAAATTGTTGGGCTCAATGTTGAGTCCAGAAGGCTGTAAAGTGCCTAATCGAAAGATGAGGTGCTGTTCCTCGAGCTTGCGCCTCAAGTTTTATTTTAAGTAGAAGTGATGGCAGCAAGTTTAATAAATCCACAGGGTCACACTTAAATGCACAAAGATTTTGAAAAAAAGTAAAAGGGGGTTTTGGAAGATTAGAAGGTTTCATTTAAAGGATTACGTCCTATATCATGTCTGTGAGATTTGAAATCTAAATGGGTTGTGTATTTTTCAATTTGGCAAAGTTTCTTTAAATTGACTTGAAATCGGTACAAGTCTGCAGCTGAATCTGGCCGCTCACTTCTTTCCACAGCAGAGAGTTTACCCCCTTCCACGGGCAGCTGCTTTTAATTTTTTCAGTATCAGATTAACTCTGCTTAAATATTTACTTTAGCATTACTGAATGTAAACAAATATCAGGCATTGTTAAATTTGAAGTTTCTTGATTTGAGTGATTTATTTCCCCACAGTGTCAGAAGGAAATCAGGAATTGACAAATGCATGTTATGCAATTAACCCATGGAACTCTGAAGAAGAGCCACAATAGATTTTCTGGCTTTTTTTAAACAGCTGGCCACAATTTGCGGGACCACATCAGTGGTCCTGGTGCAGGATCACCGAGAGTATTCCTTTGACATGAAAGTTGCTCCGCAGAGTTGTAGGGCAGTCATTGCTGGAAAGATCTTGGTACAAGGAGGAGATCCAGTCGTGTTAAGAATTTAAAATCAGATCTGCAGTAGATGATCATCAAATATCACTGTGTGGTGACAAATTGGACTAAGACATTGGGCTGGATTTTCATAGGGCCGTGGAGGCGGGTTTGGAGGCGTGTGGGGGGTTAAAATTGTGAAAAGTGGTGGGCGGACCTGATCCCGCCTCCATTCCGCCTCCACGCAATTTTGATAAAATCGTGTGCGGTGTTCCCGACTCCGTCCCGCCTCCAAGAGGCGAGAGAGGCCATTAAAGCCCTTAACAAGCCCTAAATTGGCTCTGTAATGCCATTTTGAAACATTTTAGCTAGTTTAACCCTTTTCCCACGTGAAGCATGCCTGATGTGAAACACGCCAGTGAAACCTGGCAGGAGCACAAGTGGATAGCTGACTATCAGCTGCAGGTCCACTATTACAACGGAGATGTGATGAAGGTAGTAGTAGTATTAGGTCTGAAAGTCGCCTCTGATGCTGCTGCATTGAATGTCTTCAGAGACTGCCTGGCCTTTGCTGTGAGAGGGCCTGGATGCGCTCTCTCTCTCTCTCTCTCTCTCTCTCAGATGCTGCTCATTTTGCATCCAGGTCCTCTCACAGCAAAGGCCAGACAATCTCTGAGACCAGGCAGTCTCTGACCTACAATGCAGCAGCAATGATGATATCATCAGAGGTGACTTTCAGACTGAAACCACTAATTAGTTCATGGGTTCCCACATGCTGGAACTCAATTGCCCAATTAAGTGAAAATTGCATCAATCTCCCACATCCAATTGCAGTCGGGTGGATAACACGAAATGCGGATGACACGACCCCAACCCGCCCCAGTATCAAAATCCAGCCCTTTGCCTCTCAAAGGCTCGGCTTTAACGCTTTCATGGTCATTTGTTATCTTCCGATACAGAGTGCTCGAGGGGGGCGGGGAGGGGGCGAGATATGGGAGTTAGCTCCAAAAGTAATTGTATGCACTTCAGTCTCTGCTGCAAAACCACCAAGTCTGGGCATCATTTGTTTCTTGGGACTTTGGGCATTTTACATTAAAGGCGCTATATAAATATGAGTTATTGTTGTTTCTGAAATTGAAATTGATATGTGAGTTGCGGTTCAAGCACTCGAGAATGGAAAATTTACCTGAAGGGTTTAACGGGATAATGATTTTTTTTTCAATGAATCAAGTCCAGATGGTTCCTGCCCAATGCTGTGTATCAAGGAAGAAAGGTTTTTAAAAAATAAAATGAAACATTGACAAGTCCTGTCAGTCCAACAATACCAGTCCAGTTGGAACCTATTCATGGTGTCGGGGAGGAGGTGGGAGACTGTTGTGTTAACGGTAACTAACATCCCTCATCTTGCCGACTGGACTGTTCTCTGCAATTGGGATATTTTTGAAAAGATAAAGGCCGCGATTTTCCGAGTGGAGGTGGGTTGGAGTCGGGTTGGCTTGTCGGCGGGTTCCGGTCCCGCTGCCGGTTTAATCAGTGGGTTCGGGTCTGCTTCTCGCCTCTGCTGACATCTTCCGTTCAGCTGCATTTAAGGGGCCCGTGCAGCCTTGTGATTTTTTTCCTTCATTTTCTGATGCTTTTCAGTGTGGCACATAGAGAGATGAGTGGGTCAAGATCAAAGGCCTCTCCACGATTTTATGATGACTTATTCCATGCTCTTGTGGAGGGAGTGAGAGGGCGCAAATAGGTACTGTTTCCCTCAAATGGTCTCCCCTCAGCCTCCTCTGTTCCAAAGAAAACAACCCCAGCCTATCCAATCTTTCCTCATAGCTAAAATTCCCCAGCCCAGGCAACATCCTCGTAAATCTCCTCTGCACCCTCTCCAGTGCAATCACATCCTTCCTGTAATGTGGTGACCAGAACTGCCCGCAGTATTCTAGCTGTGGCCTAACTCGTGTTTTATACAGTTCAAGACTAGGCCTATATTCTCTAGAGTTTAGAAGAATGAGAGGTGATCTCATTGAAACATACAAAATTCTTACAGGGCTTGACAGGGTAGATGCAGTGAGGATGTTTCCCTTGGCTGGGAGTCTAGAATCAGGGGTCACAGTCTCAGGATAAGGGGTCGGCCATTTAGGACTGAGATGAGGAGAAATTTCTTCACTCAGAGGGTGGTGAATCTTTGGAATTTTCTACCCCAGAGGGTTGTGGAGGCTCAGTCATTGAGTATATTCAAGATAGAGATCGATAGATTTTTGGATATTAAGGGAATCAAGGGATATGGGGACAGTGCAGGAAAGTGGAGTTGAGGTAGAAGATCAGCCATGATCTTATTGAATGGCGGAGCAGGCTCGAGGGGCCAAATGGCCTACTCCTGCTCCTATTTCTTATGTTCTTATGTCCCTTTAATCCCATGGGCTTTACTTTTGCTAACAAGTCTCTTATGTGGTACTTTGTCAAACGCCTTTTGAAAGTCCATATACACAACATTAGCCGCACTACCCTCTCCGTTACTTCATCAAAGAACTTGATCAGGTTAGCCTAACACAATTTGCCTTTAAAAAATCCGTACTGACTTTCATTTATTCGCCCATACTTTTCCAAGTGTAAATTAATTTTCTCCCAGATTATTGTCTCTGAAAGTTTCCAGAGATCGAGCCATCAGACTATGTAGAACAGCACTAGGCATCTAGGGCAAAAACCTAACAGTGGAAAGAAAGAAAGAAAGAAAGAAAGAAAGAAGTAACTTTCATTCATACAGCCCCTTTCACAACCTCAGGACATCCCAAAGCACTTCACAGCCATGAAGTATAGTCATTGTAGGAAATGCAGCAGGCAATTTGTGCAAAGCCAGGTCCCATAAACAGCACAGATAATGACCAAATAATCTGTTTTTTAGTGATGTTGGTTGAGGGATAAATATTGGCCAGGACACTGGGGAGAGCTCCACTACTCTCTTCTTTGAATAGTCCACCTGAGAGGGCAGACGGTGCCTCGGTTTAACGTCTCATCTTAGAGATAGCGCATCTGACAGTGCAGCACTCCCTCAGCACTGCATTGAAGTGTCAGCCTAGATTATGTGCTTCAGAGTCTCTGGAGTGGGACTTGAACCCATGACCTTCTAACTCAGAAGCAAGAAGTGCTAGCCACTGAGCCAACATTTGCATACCAACTAATCCCACCAAAAAAAAAGCTGAGTGGTGTATCATCCTCGTCGCTGTTCGTGGGATCTTGCTATGTGCAAATTGGCTGCTGTGTTTGCCTACACTACAACAGTGACTGGACTTCAAAATATAATTCATTGTGAGTGAAGCCCTTTGGGACCTGCTGCAGATGTGATAAGATGTTAGTCATTGCGAGTTCTTTCAAAGACAGCTGAAGTCATGGTGTCAATACTTAACTATCAGGGTCAAACTGCATGCTGTGTGTGATATTGTCCAGATTTGTCAAAGCTCACTTTACGACACTTGTGCTGAAACTCAAAGCTCTTGCCTAATTTGATAAAAAAGTATAATTAGTGTAAAATGGCTGAGGAGTGCAGGGGTATCGCTAACAAAGTCATAACAACCCATTCATAGGTGGTTCACCTCTCTGGAGCAGATCTGTGCCATTATATAACTTACTGGAAATTCATTTCGGAGACCCATTGCTACCCAGTGCATACACAACAGGGAATCCTGAACGAAATATTTGTATACAATTTGTAATTATTTGTGACAGGGCCCTTTGTGGGTTAGCTGAAGGAACGATGCATCAGGCAGTCATCAAACTGTCTTTCTGCGCCGACACTTCACAGTGAGCATTCAGTGCGGGCTATGCTCCTCATGTCGTAATATAAATGATTCATTGTCAATAAGGATGAGCAAGTTCATTCTGTGCCGCTAAGCCCATTGTGCCAGAATTAGTCATCCCACCTTGCTAAGCAAATTGCGTCATAATAGTTTTGTCTTTAAGTTAGTTATAGGCCCCTTCCCCACCCTGCCCCTCACCCCAGCCAGACAGGAGGACAGACAGATAACCAACGGCTTGCAACCTGCTGCCAGACCAGGTAATGTTCCTTTAATATCCTCACACTCCAGGGCAAGATTCAAGTCAAAGCTTGCTGTCTAATGTGACCTCTCTCTCCCTGTATGCCTGTCAGTCTGTCCCACTCTCTCTCTCTCTCTATCTTTCTGTGTCCCTCTCTTGCTCTCTGTCTTTATCACTCTTTCTCTCTCTTTCTCTATCCCTCTTTCTGTTTCTCTAATCCTCTCTCTGTCTTTCCCTGTCCCTCTCTCTCTCTCTGTCCCCCTCTCTCTCTCTTTATCTATCCCTCTTGTTCTCTGTCTCTTTCTCAGTCCCTTGCCCTCTCTGTGACTCTTTCTCTGTCCCTCTCTCTCTCTCTCGCTCTCTCTGCCCCCTCTCTCTTTATCTATCCCTCTCTTTCTCAGTCCCTTGCTCTCTCTGTCTCTTTCTCTGTGCCTCTCTCTCTGTCTCTGTCTCTCTCTTTCTCCGTCCCTCTCTCTGTCTCTCTCTCCCTTTCTCTGTCCCTCTCTCTCTCTCTCTCTCTCGCTCTCTCTGCCCCCTCTCTCTTTATCTATCCCTCTCTTTCTCAGTCCCTTGCTCTCTCTGTCTCTCTCTCCCTTTCTCTGTCTCTCTCTTTCTCTGTCTCTCTCCCTCTTTCTCTATTTCTCATTATTTGTCAATTACCCTGTGTCAATTTCAAACTTGGTGTCACATCTTGGCTTTTGGCCTTAGAGTTGTCCTGCATTGCTCACCTGGTTTATTCTTGATGCGGAGATGCCGGTGTTGGACTGGGGTGGACAAAAGTGAGAAGTCGCACAACACCAGGTTATAGTCCAATAGCTTTATTTGAAATCACAAGCTTTCGGAGCGCTGCTCCTTCGTCAGGTGAAGTGAAGAAATACATATGGGCACAGCATATATAGTCAGAGAACACTGCCAGACGACTACAGTTAATCTTTCTAACTGCAGTCTGACTATATATGCTGTGTCCATATGTATTTCTTCACTTCACCTGACGAAGGAGCAGCGCTCCGAAAGCTTGTGATTTCAAATAAAGCTGTTGGACTATAACCTGGTGTTGTGCGACTTCTGGTTTATTCTTGTTATTTGTTCTTGGGATTTGGGCAACACTACTTATTGCCCGAGTTTCATTAAGAGAAGAAGAGCCCAGGTAAGGGTAGACGTTTCCCAGTTTGGTTTTTATGACATTTCATGTTCATAAATTACCAGATTTATTGAATTCAATTTCATAACTTCACCTGGTGGGATTTGAACTTTAAACCCTGGTTGCAAGTACACATAAAAGGAAGACTTGCATTTATAGAACACCTTTCACGATCTCAGGACGTCCCAAAGCACTTCACAGCCAATGAAGTACTTTTGAAGTGCAGTCACTGTTGTAATGTAGGAAATACAGCAGCCAAATGGCGCACAGCAAGGTCCCACAAACAGCAATGTGATAATAACCAGATAATCAGTTTTTGTTAGGTTGGTTGAGGGATAAATGTTTACCAGGACACCGGGGAGAACTCCCTTGCTGTTCTTTGTAATAGTGCCATGGGATCTTTTACATCCACCTGAGAGAGTTTAATGATTCCAGGAATGAGGGACTTCAGTTGCGTGGATAGACTGGAGAAACATAGAAACATAGAATCTAGGAGCAGGAGTAGGCCATTCGGCCCGTCGAGCCTGCTCCGCCATTCAATACGATCATGGCTGATCATCCAAATCCAGTACCCTGTCCCTGCTTTAATCCCCACAGTACACATATCCCACCCTACCCCCGTAACCCCACGTATTTAATTCCCCCTAACATATCCCATCCTATCCCCATAACCCCACATATTTAATCCCCCTAACACTAAGGGTCAATTTATCATAGCCAAATCAACCTAACCCACACATTTTTGGACTGTGGGAGGAAACCGGAGCACCCGGAGGAAACCCACGCAGACACGGGGAGAATGTGCAAACTCCACACAGACAGTCACCCGAGGTCAGATTCGAACCCGGGTCTCTGGCGCTGTGAGGCACCAGTGCTAACCACTATGCCACCGTGTTGCCCCTGGGGAGAAGCTGGGGTTATTCTCCTTGGAGCAGAGAAGGTTGAGAGGAGATTTGATAGAGGTGTTCAAAATCATGAGGGGTCTGGAGAGAGTAGATAGAGAGAAACTGTTCCCATTGGCAGAAGGGTCGAGAACCAGAGGACACAGATTGAAGGTGATTGGCCAAAGAACCAAAGGCGACGTAAGAAAAAACTTTTTTACGCAGCGAGTGGTTAGGATCTGGAATGCACGGCCTGAAAGGGTGGTGGAGGCAAATTCAATCACGGCTTTCAAAAGGGAGTTGGATAAGTATCTGAAAGAAAAACATTTGCAGGGCTACGGGGAAAGGGCGGGGGAGTGGGACTAGCTGAGAGTCGGCACGGGTTCAACGGGCCAAATGGCCGCCTTCTGTGCTGTAACCATTCCATGATTCTATGATTCTATGAATGTCTCATTCAAAAGACGGCACCTCTGACAGTGCAGCACTCCCTCAGTACTTTTTTTTAAATTCACTTATGGGATCTGGGCGTCACTGGCAAGGCCAGCATTTATTGCCCATCCCTAGTTGCTGCAGTCTGTGTGGTGAAGGTACTCCCACAGTGCTGTTAGGTAGGGAGTTCCAGGATTTTGACCCAGTGACGTTGAAAGACCGGCGATATACTTCCAAGTCAGGATGGTGTGTGACTTGGAGGGGAACTTGGAGGTGGTGGTGTTCCCATGTGCCTACTGCCCTTGTCCTTCTCGGCGGTAGAGGTCACGGGTTTGGGAGGTGCTGTCGAAGGAGCCTTGGCAAGTTGCTGCAGTGCATCTTGTAGATGGTACACACTGCAACCACGGTATGCCGGTGGTGGAGGGAGTGAATGTTTAAGATGGTGGATGGGGTGCCAATCAAACGGGCTGCTTTGTCCTGGATGGTGTCGAGCTTCTTGAGTGTTGTTGGAGCTGCACTCATCCAGGCAAGTGGAGAGTATTCCATCACACTCCTGACTTGTGCCTTGTAGATGGTGGAAAGGCTTTGGGGAGTCAGGAGGTGAGACACTCGCTGCAGAATACCTAGCCTCTGACCTGCTCTTGTTGCCACAGTATTTATGTGGCTGGTCCAGTTAAGTTTCTGGTCAATGGTGACCCCCAGGATGTTGATGGTGGAGGATTCGGCGATGGTAATGCCATTGAATGTCAAGGGGAGGTGGTTAGGTTCTCGCCTGTTGGAGATAGTCATTGCCTGGCACTTCTGTGGCACGAATGTTACCTGCCACTTATCAGCCCAAGCCTGAACGTCGTCCAGGTCTTGTTGCATGCGGGCATGGACTGCTTCATTATCTGAGGAGTTGTGATGGTGCTGAACACTGTGCAGTCATCAGCGAACATCCCCATTTCTGACCTTATGTTGGAGGGAAGTTCATTGATGAAGCAGCTGAAGATGGTTGGGCCTAGGACACTGCCCTGAGGAACTCCTGCAGCGATGTCCTGGGGCTGTGATGATTGACCTTCAATCGCCACAACCATCTTCCTTTCTGCTAGGTTTGACTCCAGCCAGTGGAGCGTTTTCCCCCTGATTCCCATTGACTTCAGTTTTACTAGGGCTCCTTGATGCCACACTCGGTCAAATGCTGCCTTGATGTCAAGGGCAGTCACTCTCACCTCACCTCTGGAATTCAGCTCCTTTGTCCATGTTTGGCCCAGGCTGTAATGTGGTCGGGAGCTGAGTGGTCTTGGCGGAACCCAAACTGGGCATCAGTGAGCAGGTTATTGGTGAGTAAGTGCCGCTTGATAGCACTGTCGATGACACCTTCCATCACTTTGCTGATGATTGAGAGTAGACTGATGGGGCGGTAATTGGCCGGATTGAATTTGTCCTGCTTTTTGTGGACAGGACATACCTAGGCAGTTTTCTACATTGTCAGATAGATGCCAGTGTTGTAGCTGTACTGGAACAGCTTGGCTAGAGGCGCGGCTAGTTCTGGAGCACAAGTCTTCAGCACAATAGCTGGGGATGTTGTCGGGGCCCATAGCCTTTGCTGTATCCAGTGCGCTCAGCCATTTCTTGATATCAAGTGGAGTGAATCGAATTGGCTGAAGACTGGCTTCTGTGATGGTGAGGACCTCGGAAGTAGGTCGCTATGGATCATCCACTCGGCAGTCCTGGCTGAAGATGGTTGCAAACGCTTCAGCCTTGTCTTTTGCACTCACGTGCTGGGCTCCACCATCATTGAGGATGGGGATATTCATGGAGCCTCCTCCTCCCGTTAGTTGTTTAATGGTCCACCACCATTCATGACTAGATGTGGCAGGACTGCAGAGCATTGATCTGATCCATTGATTGTGGGATCGCTTAGCTCTTTCTATAGCATGCTGCTTCCGCTGTTTAGCATGAATGTAGTCCTGTGTTGCAGCTTCCCCAGGTTGGCACTTCATTTTAGGTACGCCTGGTGCTGCTCCCGGCATGCTCTTCTACGCTCCTTATTGAACCAGGGTTGGTCCCCTGGCTTGATGGTAATGGTAGAGTGAGGGATATGCCGGGCCATGAGGTTACAGATTGTGGTGGAATACAATTCTGCTGCTGCTGATGGCCCACAGCGCCTCATGGATGCCCAGTTTTGAGCTGCTAGATCTGTTCTGAATCTATCCCATTTAGCATGGTGGTAGTGCCACACAACACGATGGAGGGTGTCCTCAGTGTGAAGACGAAACTTTGTCTCCACAATGACTGTGCGGTGGTCACTGCTACCAATACTGTCATGGACAGATGCATCTGCGACATTGGTGAGGACGAGGTCAAGTAGGTTTTTCCCTCGTGTTGGTTCTCTCACCACCTGTTGCAGGCCCAGACTGGCAGTTATGTCCTTCAGGATTCGGCCAGCTGTGGTGCTACCAAGCCACTCTTGGTGATGGACATTGAAGTCCCCCACCCAGAGTATATTCTGTGCCCTTGCCTTCTCAGTGCTTCTTCCAAGTGGTGTTCAACATGTAGGAGTACTGATTCATCAGCTGAGGGAGGGCAGTAGGTGGTAATCAGCAGGAGGTTTCCTTGCCCATGCTTGACCTGAAGCCATGAGACTTCATGGGGTCCGGAGTCAATGTTGAGGACTCCCAGTGCCACTCCTTCCCGACTGCATACCACTGTGCCGCCACCGCTGGTGGGTCTGTCCTGCCGGTGGGACAGGACATACCCAGGGATGGTGATGGAGGAGTTCGGGACACTGGCTGAAAGGTATGATTCTGTAAGTATGACTATGTCAGGCTGTTGCTTGACTAGTCTGTGGGACAGCTCTCCCAATTTTGGCACAAGTCCCCAGATGTTGGTGAGGAGGACTTTGCAGGGTCGACTGGGCTGGGTGTGCCGTTGCCGTGTCCATAGCCGGTGCCGAGGTCGATGCCAGGGTGGTCCGTCTGGTTTCATTCTTATTATGTTTTGTAGCGGTTTGTTACAACTGAGTGACTTGCTCGGCCATTTCAGAGGGCAATTAAAAGTAAACCACATTGCTGTGGGTCTGGAGTCACATATAGGCCAGACCGGGTAAGGACGGCAGATTTCCTTCCCTAAAGGACATTAGTGAACCAGATGGGTTTTTACAACAATCCAATAGTTTCATGGTTACCATTACTGATACCAGCTTTTTATTCCAGATTTATTTAATTAACAATTTAATTCCCCAGCTGCCGGGGTGGAATTTGAACTCACGTCGCTGGAATCATTAGTCCAGGCCTCTGGATTACTAGCCCAGTGACATTACCATTACCACACTGGAATATCAGCCTGGATTTTTTGCCCAAGTTTCTGTAGTGGGATCCACAATCCTTTGCTTCAGATGTGAGAGTGCTACCCACTGAACCACAGCTGACATCGCTGCGAGGCTTCTTAATTTACAATAACCCACAAGAGTTGGCAGAGCAGTAACCTGGCTTACCTTCAGTTGACTGGCAGCAGTGCTCAGTGCAGGTGCCGACTCTCAGTGCACTGTGATTTTCCCTGTCAATCAAAAGTTAGCCTGCTCCCAAATCTGTGCCAAGGTCGATCTGAAAGCGCGCATTAGGAAATGTGCAGGGTTTACTGCCAACTGTTAAGAACATAAGAATCAGGAGCAGGAGTGTGCCATTGGAGCCTGCTCCGCCATTCAGTAAGATCCTGGCCGATCTTTACCTCAATTCCACCTTCCCGCACTATCCCCATATCTCTTAGTATCCAATAATCTATCGATCTCGGTCTTGAATATACTCAACGACTGAGCATCAACAACCCTCTGGGGTAGAGAATTCCAAAGATTCACAGTGTGATAGTGCTGAGGTGGTTCCCTCTCATGATTATTGTTGCAGGCACAGTGTGTGGTGGGTTGGTAAAGAGTGTGGGGAGGCAGAACCGGCTGAATCCTAACAGAGCCCAGTGGACCCACTCTATGGCAATTTGGGAGCTGTGTATAAAGCAACTTAAAGTAGCTTCATATTGCACCAAACACATACAATTTACTTAGAAACATAGGACTTGCTAGCTGAAAAATGACCAATGTCCATCTACTTCACCTTCCACCATCCTGGTAGGAACAGAGGAACATAGAGTAGGCCATTCAGCCCCTCGAGCCTATTCCGCCATTCAGTGAGATCATGGCTGATCCGCGACCTAACTCCATATATCCGCCTTTGCCCCATAATACTTTTGGTTAACAAAAATCTAGCAATCCCAGATTTAAAATTAACAATTGATCTAGCATCAATTGCCATTTGCGGAAGAGAGTTCCAAACTGCTACCACCCTTTGTGTGTAGAAGTGTTTCCTAATTTCACTCCTGAAAATTCTGGCTCGAATTTTTAGACTATGCCCCCTCGTCCTAGACTCCCCAACCAGCGGAATTAGTTTCTCTCTATTTACCCTATCTGTTCCCCTTAATAACTCGAAAACTTCGATCAGATCACCCCTTAACCTTCTAAATTCTAGGGATTACAACCCTAGCTTGTGTAATCTCTCCTCATAACCTAACCCTTGAAGTCCGGGTATCATTTTGGTAAATCTACGCTACACTATCTCCAAGGCCAATATATCCTTCCTACGGTGTGGTGCCCAGAACTGCTCCCAGTGCTCCAGGTGTGGTCTAACCAGGGCTTTTGTACAGCTGCAGCATAACTTCTACCCCTTGTATTCTAGTCCTCTAGATATAGAGGCCAGCATTCCATTAGCCTTTTTGATTATTTTCTGTCCCTGTTCATGACATTTTAATGATCTATGTGCATGGATCCATAAGTCTCTTTGGACCTCCACTGTTTTTAGCTTTTCACCATTTAGAAATTACTCCGTTCTATCTTTTATAAGTCCAAAGTGGATGATGTCACATTCACCTACATTGAAATCCATTTGTCACAGTTTTGCCCATTCACTTAGTGGCATGATACAACGATAATGGAGTTGTTGATTAATTACAGCAATATAGTCTACAAGACACGGCATGAGGCGAGGAAAACCCCAGTGGCGAAGAGCTTTTGGGAACCACTGTGATAACCTTACCAATCAATCAGAGGGCATGGGGGTTGGAAATGTCCCATTAGTGGTGAGGTGCAAGGGCACAACATTGTGAAATTTCTGGCAGGTCGACCCATGACCTATCGTGCCCCAAACCCGGAGTTTGAATCTGCTCAGTCTCCTGGCACTGAATCAGGACTGGTGCTGTCACTAAGGCCGCGATTTACCCTACCTCGGCGGGTCCGTGGCGGGTCTCGGCCCCACTGCTGGCTCTATCCCGGCCTCTGAAATGACTTTCCGATGATGGGGCTTGTTAAGCCCGCCCAGCGAGTTTCCCAGCCAATTGAAGGAAGCGGGTCTGATGATGTCATTTATGACGCGTCATCAGCTGGTTTCCTTAAAGGGACCATGCCCAAGTTTAGTTTGACATTTATGCTGTCAGTGTTCTACAGCATTGAGGTGCTGCAAACACTGACAAGCACTGCACAGAGGTGCAGGGCTGCACCCAGGCTCTCCCTTGACTCCCTCCATGTGCTCCAAAGCAACTAGCACCCGCCACCGCCTGCCACGGACCCACCAAGGTTTGTAAAATCACAGCCAATGAGTCTGCAACAGACCCAGACATGAGGCAAGGAAAACTCCAGTGGTGGAGAACTTTGGGAACCATAGATCCAAAGTCACCTGGAAGAGCCCAAGAAAATCAGCACTAGAGTAGGAACTGCATCGTTGGCCAAACAGAAAGCAGATATTTGGTGGTTATTCAGAATCCCCTGCTCCACCAGAAGCTCAACGATCAGAGTTCCAGCTCCAGCTCTTCTCCATGAACCAGTGGGATTTGAGTTGAGTTGATTTTTTTGTTCAAACCAACATTTTACTCTGCAGGACAGTGGCAGCTGCCCCTGAGCTAGGATACTTTACAGCCAATGAAGTACTTTGGAAGTGTAGTCACTGTTGTAATTCGGAAACACGGCAGCCAATTTGCGCACAGCAAGCTCCCACAAACAGTAATGAGATAAATGATCAGCTAATCTGTTTTAGTGATGTTGCTCGAGGGATTAAATATTGACCAGCACACCGGGGAGAACTCCCCTACTCGTCTTTGGAATAGTGCCGTGGGATCTTTTACATCCACCTGTGAGGCCAGACAGAGCCTCGGTTTAACGTCTCATCTAAAAGATGCCACTTCCAGCAGTGCAGCGCTCCCTCAGTACTGCGCTGAAGTGTCAGCCTGGATTATGTGCTCGAGTCTCCGGAGTGGGACTTGAACCCACAGCCGTCTGACTCAGAGGTGAGAGACGGCCGACACTGCTAGAATCCACGCGGAATTCTTTCCGTGTTTTCCTGACACATTCGAGGGGGCTGTTCAGCTAATGAGGAAATGGCAGCTGCCTCATCAAGACCCACTTCACAGCCTGTGTCACAGGTCATGTCCCGGGCCCTGTATCACTGTCCAATTTGCAGTGAATACTTCACTCAAAACCTGGTTTGCAGGCTGAAGATTGATTGGGCTTGCTGTCTAATGAGCTTGTGCCGTACGTTACTTCAAGAAATATTTCTTTATTTGCTGATTAATGATTTTTTGTTCGTAACTGAAAATGAACCGATGTGGAGGGGTTAGTGAAAGGCAGGTGATCTGCAGGTTATACAATGACTCATTTACCTTAGATCATTCAGTTGGCACAAAATGAGTTAAAAGTGAATGGAACAACTTTTCCTTCACTCTTCTGGAATAATTGGGTCAGATTTCTGTTACCGTCCTGGATCAAACCCTGTAAGAGGGAGAGGGGCTGGAGACACCAGACCCAAACGCAAATCTCCTCTCGGATGTTCCCTCCACTGCTGGTGATCCTGCACAGACTGTGTGTGACCACCCACCGCCCCCCACTCCAGATACAACTTCGATCAGGAGCCGAGTGGAGCTGGACTCGATACCAGTTATGCATCGAATTTTAATGGACTGTTCAGCCAAGCCAGCCCATGTTGGTGGTTATGCTCTACATGAACAGTATCCTAATCCCGTGTACCCGCCTTGTTCCCAAATCCCTTTATGCCGCTTTCCTACCTGTCCAGCCTGTTCTTAAATGTTGGCCTGGTCTCTTCTTCAATCACTAACTCAGGCAGTTCAGTCCATAGCCTCACAATCCTCTGTAAATTAGTTTCTGCTCCTCTCTGTCCTAAATCTCTTGGCCTAGAAATTCGTCCCGGGGCTGGGGGGGAGGGAGGTGTTGGCACAAAATGGGTGGTATCGGATGTGCCGCCCATTATAGGCAGCGTCTGATACTCAGTGAGTGGGAGTACCTTCACCACAGGACTGCAGTGGTTCAAGAAGGTGGTTCACTACCTTCTCAAGGGCAATTAGGGATGGGCAATAAATGCTGGCCTTGCCAGCGACGCCCACATCCCAGGAACGAATAAAAAAAACGACGGAAACATTAGCTATGTTGGGCAGGTCCTTATAATGATGTTAATGCAACTGACCCCCTCAGTCCAGAATGTTTCCTGAGCAGGAGGTTGGGCTGTAGAAGCTTGAGGTGCTCAGGATTTAGCCTTTTATACAGAGTCAGGGCACCCACTGCTCCTGGTTACACAAAGCTGGGTCACAGTGTGTCACGGCCCCAGTGGTTAGGCCTCAGGATGCCAGGCCGCAGGCTGCCAGCCGTGGCTCAGTGGGTAACACTCTCGTCTCAGGCCCAGTTGGTTGTGGGTGCAAGTCCCACTCCAGAGACATTCCTCCTCAACCAGGCTCATTGATCCAGAAAGAATCGAACGTTTCCCTATTGCGCCATTCAATTGTTTCTTAAGATATTCCAAGGTCTTTGCCTCCATTACTCTAATCAGGGAGTTCATTCCATGTATTGACATTCTTTGTGTGAAGAAGAGCTTCCTAATGGGTGAGGGAAGGACAGGACACCGGGACAACTTCCTACTCTTTTCCAAATAGTTTCTTTTTTTAATTCATTCTCGTGATTTGGGCACCGCTGGCAAGGCCGGCATTCACTGCCCATCCCTAGTTGTTACGATGGAGTGTCTTGCTGGGCTACTTCAGAGGGCAGTTACGAGTCAACCACTTTGGTGTGGAGTCACAGACCAGACCAGGTAAGGACCACTTCCACCAAAAGCTCCAGAAATCCTACAGCAACGTATGTAGAAAAGTCCTCACTACCTTTTCCTCTCTGTGGTGTCCAGACGTTAAGTGTTCCCCAGGCACGATGAAGGTTAAGAGTCCTGGATTACACACTATAGGGCAGTTTTACACCTTCCTCACCTGGTTAACAATGTAACTTTACAACATGTAACAGGCAACATCTGAACCTGCTGTTGAGATGAAGCTGACTGGACTGGGTGTTGTGTAATGAGGAAGGACTAATCAGCAATCTTGTGGTGCGAGGCCCCTTGGGGAAGAGTGACCATAGTATGGTGGAGTTCTACATTAGGATGGAGAAGGAAACAGTTAATTCAGAGACCATGGTCCAGAACTTAAATAAGGGCAACTTTGAGGGTATGAGGCGTGAATTGGCGAGGTTAGATTGGCAAGCGATATTTAAGGGGTTATCAGTGGAAGGGCAATGGCAGACATTTAGAGATCGCATGGATGAACTACAGCAATTGTACATCCCTGTCTGGCGTAAAAATAAAAAAGGGAAGGTGGCTCAACCATGGCTAACAAGGGAAATCAGGGATAGTATTAAAAGCAAGGAAGTGGCATACAAATTGGCCAGAAGTAGCAGCAAACCCGGGTACTGGGAGAACTTTAAAACTCAGCAGAGGAGGACGAAGGGTTTGATTAGGGCAGGGAAAATAAAATATGAAAGGAAGCTTGCGGAGAACATTAAAACGGACTGCAAAAGCTTCTATAAATATGTAAAAAGAAAGAGGTTAGTAAAAACAAATGTAGGTCCCCTGCAGTCAGAAACAGGGGAAGTCATAATGGGGAACAAAGAAATGGCAGATCAATTGAACAAGTACTTTGGTTCGGTGTTTACTGTGGAGGACACAAACAACCTTCCGGAAATAAAAGAGATCAAAGGATCTGGTAAGAGGGAGGAGCTGAGGGAAATCCTTATCAGTCGGGAAAAGGTGTTGGGGAAATTGATGGGACTGAAGGCTGATAAATCCCCAGGGCCTGATGGTCTGCATCCCAGAGTACTTAAGGAGGTGGCCTTGGAAATAGTGGATGCATTGACGATCATTTTCCAACATTCCTTAGACTCTGGATCAGTTCCGAAGGAGTGGAGGGTGGCTAATGTAACCCCTCTTTTTAAAAAAGGAGGGAGGGAGAAAGCAGGGAATTATAGACCGGTCAGCCTGACATCGGTGGTGGGTAAAATGATGGAATCAATTATTAAAGATGTCATAACAGACCATTTGGAAAGTGGCGACATGATAGGTCCAAGTCAGCATGGATTTGTGATAGGGAAATCATGCTTGACAAATCTTCTGGAATTTTTTGAGGATGTTTCCAATAGGGTGGATGGGGGGGAACCAGTAGATGTGGTGTATTTGGACTTTCAGAAGGCCTTCGACAAGGTCCCACACAAGAGATTGGTGTGCAAAGTTAAAGCACATGGGATTGGGGGTAATGTGTTGACGTGGATTGAGAACTGGTTGGCACACAGGAAACAAAGAGTAGGAGTAAATGGGTACTTTTCAGAATGGCAGGCAGTGACCAGCGGGGTACCGCAGGGTTCGGTGCTGGGGCCCCAGCTGTTTACATTATATATTAATGATTTGGACGAAGGGATTAATTGTAATATCTCCAAATTTGTGGATGACACTAAATTGGGAGGCAGTGTGAACAATGAGGAGGATGCTAGGAGGCTACAGAGTGACTTGGACAGGTTGGGTGAATGGGCAAATGTATGGCAGATGAAGTACAATGTGGATAAATGTGAGGTTATCCACTTTGGTGGTAAAAATAGGGAGGCAGACTATTACCTGAATGGTGGCAGATTAGGGAAAGGGGAGGTGCAACGAGACCTGGGCGTCATGGTACATCAGTCACTGAAGGTGGGAAGGCAAGTGCAGCAGGCAGTCAAGAAAGCAAATGGCATGATGGCCTTCATAGCAAGGGGATTTGAGTACAGGAGTAGGGAGGTGATGCTACAGTTGTACAGGGCCTTGGTGAGGCCACACCTGGAGTATTATGTGCAGTTTTGGTCTCCTAACTTGAGGAAGGACATTCTTGCTATTGAGGGAGTGCAACGAAGGTTCACTAGATTGATTCCTGGGATGGCCAGACTGACATATCAAGAAAGACTGGATCAACTGAACTTGTATCCTCTGGAGTTCAGAAGAATGAGGGGGGATCTTATAGAGACGTTTAAAATCCTGACTGGTTTAGACAAATTAGATGCGGGCAGAATGTTTCCAATGTTAGGGAAAACTAAAACCAGGGGTCACAGTCTAAGGATAAAGGGGAAGCCATTTAAGACTGAGATGAGGAGGAACTTCTTCACCCAGAGAGTGGTGAATCTGTGGAATTCTCTACCACAGAAGGTTGTTGAGGCCAGTTCGCTAAATATATTCAAAAGGGAGTTAGATATAATACTCACAACTAGGGGGATCAAGGGGTATGGCGAGAAAGCAGGAATGGGGTACTGAGGTAGCATGTTCAGCCATGAACGCATTGAATGGCGGTGCAGGCTCGAAGGACCGAATGGTCTACTCCTGCACCTATTTTCTATGTTTCTATGTTTCTATGTTTAGCCTGGTCTATCCCTTTTGCTGCAAATCGGCATATCCTGAGGTCAATTAGATGCTAATTGCTGCTGCTGAGGGAAGCTTGGCTGTAGATGGGCAGCTGCTGATAAATCCTCACCCCCCCCTCCCCTCCCCCCCATAGTGGGGAGTAACCCAGAAAAGAAGGCTTTCAACGTTGTTTCAACACTTCTTTTAGCGATGAGAGTTGCTCATTGGCTAGTTATCTATCTTCAGTTGCGATTAGCGGCTGTTTTGTTAATATATTTTAGCCAACCAGGTGCAAGTGTGACGTAGACTTACCATGTGCGACATGCTCAGGCCTAACAAGTGTCAGCCGTGGCTCGGTTGGTAGCACTCTTGCCTCTGAGTCGGAAGGTTGTGGGTTCAAGTGCCAACTCCTGAGACTTGAGCACAGAATCCAGGCTGACACTCCCAGTGCAGGACTGCGGGCAGTGCCATCTTTCAGGTGAGACATTAAACCAGGTGGATGTAAAAGATCCCATGGCAGTGTTTCAAAGAAGAGCAGGGGGGGTTCTCCCTGGTGTCCTGGCCAATATTTATCCCTCAACCACTATCACTAAAACAGATGAGCTGGTCATTATCACATTGCAGTTCGTGGGATCTTGCTGTGTGCAAGTTGGCTGCTGCATTTCCTACATTACAGCAGTGACCACACTTCCAAAGTACTTCATTGTCTGTGAAGCACTTTGAGATGTGCTGAGGTTGTGAACGGAGCGATATAAATGCATGTTCTTTCTTGTTGCCAAGCTCAGTCACTGGACACAGATGTTCTGACTCCTGTGTCAATATGTTGTTCTGTACATTGGCTTTTCCTTTTGTAATAGTTTGTTTTTGGAAGTGTGATATAAATCTGCACATAGCCAGGTGTGCGGGACAAAACATGTGCTAGCAGTATGGTTTGTGAATATATGCTGCTCACAGTACGTCAGAGGATGCCTTGTTTTATAAAGGCTGGAACATTAGACCATTTCAAACGCAATGGGGGGAGATTTTCTCTGGCTCTGCCGGGTGGAAACAGGGCAGTAGCACCCTGACCATCGCAGGGAGGAAGCTTACTGCCCCATCCCTGCTCCCGATCCGGCCTCTGCTTCCTTTGTCTGCCTCGTCTCTGCTCTCAGTCTGGTGCCTGGTCTTTCTCCTGCTCCCTTTTTTCTCGTTTCTTGTTCCGATCCTTCGTCCTGACTCTTTGCTGTCGATAAAACAGAAATAGAATTTAACCATTGGAGAAATGAGGACAAAATGTCAACAGACTTTAAAACAGCATTCAGAGCAAAGTCAAAGGGCGCGAAATTCGGTTACGCCCCGTTTGGGGGCAGTAACTGAGTTAAGGCTGAACATTTAGTGCCCGGCACAGAAGTACAGCCCCGGCCGCTAAATTCGGCTTGCCGTCCCGCACAGGAAGTGGAGCACCATATTGGGCGCTCCACTTCCTGGTGGGGCATAATCGAGGCGATGTCGGGGCGCCAGAGCGCCGCCACATTTCAACACCCCTCCCTTTCAGTTAAAGGGGAGGGCCACTGTGCACTCTGCAGGGCCTCCGATGCCCCAACTAGGCCACCAGGGCGGCGCGGTGCCACGGACGCAGCCCGACACCAAGACGCGGTGCCGGGCTGCGCGATGGCGGCCAGGACCACGCCACGGCACACCACAGCGGGCCGGCCTGCAGGTCGGCCAAAAAAAGAAAATGGCGGTGCGGGTCATGGCCGCACCTCCCCTTTAACTACCGCCCCGCGAGTGGAGGTCGGCCTGGCTCGTGACCCGCGAGGCTAGCACTGACACTGCCCACGGCAGCCTCGCGGGGCGCTGCTGAATTACTGCCGCAGGGTGCTAAGGGGTCGTGGCACACGCCGATGACATCATCGCCGGAGGTGCAGCGGCCCGGAGCGCTACCGGCGAGGGTGCAACGCTATCGGGTAGCGCCTCAGCAATGCCTCACCGAATTTCTCTGGAGACGCTTTTTTCGTGTCCCCCCCCCCCCTCCGAGCGATAAGCCCTTTGCGCCCCGCTAGCGCCCCCCATAGGTGCTAACGGCAGGCGCAAAGGAGCCGAATTTCTAGCCCAATGAAGCTAAACTTAAAATTAACAAAAGGTCATTGGGTAAATCCAGTAACCAGTCCAGTACTGAGCTGGACAAACAATAACCTGCATTTATATAGCGCCTTTAACACTGTAAAACCTCCCAAGGCGCTTCACAGGAGCGTAATCAGACAAACATTGACACCGATCCACATAAGGAGATATTAGGACCGGTGACCAAATGTTGGTCAAAGAGGTAGGTTTTAAGGAGCATCTTAAAGGAGGAGAGAGAGGTAGAGAGGCGGAGAGGTTTAGGGAGGGAATTCCAGAGCTTAGGGCCCAGGCAGCTGAAGGCACGGCCGCCAATGGTGGAGCGATTAAAATCGGGGATGCTCAAGAGGCCAGAATTGGAGGAGCGCAGAGACGGAGGGTTGTAGGGCAAGAGAAGGTTATAGAGATAGGGAGGGGCAAGGCCATGGAGGGATTTGAACACGAGGATGAAAATTTAAAAATCAAGCCGTTGTGAAACACTCCCAGGGTAGGTGCAGCACATGTGAGATACAGAGTAAAGCTCCCTCTACACTGTCCTAGCAAATGGCGACGAGAGTGGGACCAGAGCAGGGGAGGCGGGGATAAACGGAGCGGTGGAGAGAGAGCAAAATAAACCAAAAATCAGGGAGCGATGTCACAGGACAGCAGGTAGGTGATTGGTTAATGAGTATTACAGCGGTTTTTCTCTCTATTAAACTGGGGCAGTGGTTTAAACTAAGAGCTGGGGAACTATAATTATTACTTTATTAAATTAATAACTAGATAAATGAATTAATTAATATAACTATAAATAATCGTTTGAATAAAAACTTTAACTAATTAAATTAAATAAAATAAGGTTAGATAGAGATGGCAGGGCTGGTGGTGTGTTGTAACTGCAGCATGTGGGAGTTTGTGGAGAGCATCGCGATCCCGAGCAACCACATCTGCGGTAAGTGTCTGCAACTCGAGGAACTTCAGCTCAGAGTTGTTGAGCTGGAGCACGAGCTGCAGACATTGCGATGCATCAGAGAGGGGGAGAGTTACCTGGAGACTTTGTTCCAGCAGGCAGTAACACCCCTTAGGTTAAGTAGTAGTTTAGAGTTATTCAGTGGTCAGGGACAGGAGGGTGTGACTGCGAGTCAGGAAAGTATGGGGACCCAGGATATAGTGATGGAGGAGCTCAGCCCTTGACCTTGTCAACAGGTACGAGGTACTTGCTGCCTGTTCGAATGAGAACAAGGACTGCAGGGAGGATGGGCAAACTGACCATGACATTGTGGTACAGGAGGAATAAAAAGGAATGTGGTAGTGGACAGTATAGTCAGGGGGATAGATAAGGACATCAGTGAACCAGATGGGTTTTTACAACAATCCGGTAGTTTCATGGTCACCATTACTGATACTAGCTTTTTATTCCAAATTAATTTAATTAACTGAATTTAAATTCTCCAGCTGCTGTGGTAGAATTTGAACTCATGTCTCACGGATCATTCATCCCGGCCTCTCGGATTACTAGCCCAGTGACATTACCACGACGCTACCGCTCCATGTAGTCCAGGCCATCGAGTTACTGTAATTCACACCGCGGAGTTACTGTTAATCAAGTGTAAATTAATTTGTTTACAACTGATTGCTGAAAGTTTCTGGAGCTGGTAGAGAGTGTGTATGGTATCGAGTGTGAGTGGTGAATGTGAGTGCTATCGAGTGTTCGATGTTGGTCACTGAAAGCCACTATGCTACCGTTCCCGTGTCGAGTTGGCTAAGGTAGATTGGGAAATTAGATTAAAAGGTATGATGGTAGATAAGCAGTGGCAAACATTTAAAGAAATGTTCCAAAATTCTCAACGAATATACATTCATAGAAACATAGAATCTAGGAGCAGGAGTAGGCCATTCGAGCCTGCTCCACCATTCAATACGATCATGGCTGATCATCCAAATCCAGTACCCTGTCCCTGCTTTAATCCCCACAGTACACATATCCCACCCTACCCCCATAACCCCACGTATTTAATTCCCCCTAACATATCCCATCCTATCCCCATAACCCCACATATTTAATCCCCCCCTAACACTAAGGGTCAATTTATCATAGCCAAATCAACCTAACCCGCACATTTTTGGACTGTAGGAGGAAACCGGAGCAAACCCACGCAGACACGGGGAGAATGTGCAAACTCCACACAGACAGTCACCCGAGGCCAGATTCGAACCCGGGTTTCTGGCGCTGTGAGGCACCAGTGCTAACCACTATGCCACTGTGTTGCCCATTGAGAAATAAAAAATCCACGGGAAAAGTGATCCATCCGTGGCTTACTAAGAAGTTAAGGGTAGTAATTAGATTAAAAGAAGAGGCTTGTAATGTTGTGAAGAATAGTAGTAAGCCTAAGGATTGGGAGAGCTTCAGAAACCAGCAAAGGAAGACCAAAAAATGGATAAAAAGGGAGAAAATCGAATGAGAGTAAATTAGCCACAGATATAAAAACAGATTGTAAGAGCTTCTACAAGAATGTAAAAAGGAAGAGAGTAGCAAAAGTAAATGTTGGTCCCATAGAGGTTGAGACAGGATAAATTATATTGGGCAACAAGGAAATGGCAGAGACTTTAAACAAATATTTTGTATCTGTCTTCACAGTAGAAGGCACAAAAAGCATACCAAAAATAGTGGGGAACCAAGGGTCTAATGAGAGTGAGGAACTTAAAGTAATTAATATCAGTAAAGAAAAACTACTTGAGAAACTAAAGGAACTAAAAGCCGACAAATCCCCTGGACCTGATGGTCTACATCATACGGTTCTAAATGAGGTGGCTGCAGAGATAGTGGATGCATTGGTTGTGATCTTCCAAAGTTCACTAGGTTCTGTAATGGTCCCAGCAGATTGGAAGGTAGCAAATGTAACCCCACTATTCAAGAAAGGAGGGAGAGAGAAATCAGGGAATTACAGGCCAGTTAACCTGACATCAGTCATCGGGAAAATGCTGGAATCCATTATTAAGGAAGTGGTAACAGGGCACTTAGAACATCATAACATGATTAGGCAGAGTCAGCATGGTTTTATGAAAGGGAAATCGTTGATGACAAATTTATTAGAGTATTTTGAGGATGTAACTAGCAGGGTAGATAAAGTGGAACCAATGGATGTAGTATTTTTGAATTTCTAAAAGGCATTCGATAAGGTACCACATATAAGGTTGTTATGCAAGATAAGGGCTCATGGGGTTAGGGGTAATATATTAGCATGGATAGAGGATTAGTTAATGGACAGAAAACAGAGAGTATGGATAAACGGTTCATTTTCAGGTTGGCAGGCTGTAACTAGTGGGGTGCAGCAAGGATCAGTGCTTGGGCCTCAGCTATTTACAATCAATATTCATGACAGAGATGAATGGACCGAGTGTAATGTATCCAAGTATGCTGACAATACAAAGCTAGGTGGGAAAGTAAGCTGTGAGGAGAACACAAAGAGCCTGCAAAGGGATAGAGACAGGTTAAGTGAGTGGACAATAAGGTGGTAGCTGGAGTATAATGTGGGGAAATGTGAGGTTATTCACTTTGGTCAGAAGAATAGGAAAACAGAATATTTTTTAAATGATGAGAATCTATTAAATGTTGGTGTTCAGAGAGATTTAGGTGTCCTAGTACAAGAAACACAGAGAGTTAGCATGCAGGTACAGCAAGCAATTAGGAAGGCAAATGGTATGTTGGCCTTTATTGCAAGGGGGTTGGAGTACAAGAGCAAGGAAGTCTTGCTACAATTGTACAGGGCTTCGGTGAGACCACATCTGGAGTACTGTGTACAGTTTTGGCCACCTTATCTGAGGAAAGATATACTTGCCTTAGAGGTGGTGCAACAAAGGTTAACTAGATTGATTCCTGGGATGAGAGGGTTGTCCTATGAGGAGAGATTGAATAGATTGGACCTATACACGCTGGAGTTTAGAAGAATAAGAGGTGATCTCATTGAAACATATAAGATTCTGAGGGGGATTGACAGGGTAGATGCTGAGAGGTTGTTTCCCCTGCCTGAAGAGTCTAGAACCAGGAAGCATAGTCTCAGGATAAGGGATCGGCCTTTTAAGACTGAGATGAGGAGGAATTTCTTCACTCAGAGGGTTGTGAATCTTTGGAATTCTCTGCCCCAAAGGGCTGTGGATGCTCAGTCGTTGAGTATATTCAAGGCTGAGATAGACAGATTTTTGGACTCGAGGGGAATCAAGAGATATGGAGATCGGGCGGGAATGTGGAGTTGAGGTCGACGATCAGCCATGATCTTATTGAATGGCGGGTAGGCCCTAGGGGCTGTATGGCCGACTCCTGCTCCTAATTCTTATGCTCTTATGAACACAGGGGTGATGGGTGAACGGGACTGGGACCAGTGTGTGACGACTCGAATAACTCCGGCTGTAGAATCATAGAATAGAATTATCGAATGGTTACAGCAGAAGGAGGCCATTCGGCCCGTCGAGCCCATGCCGGCTCTCTGCAAGAGCACTTCAGCTAGTCCCACTCCCCCGCCCTTTCCCCGTAGCCCTGCAAATGTTTTTCCTTCAGGTACTTATCCAACTCACTTTTGAAAGCCATGATTGAATCTGCCTCCACCACCCTTTGAGGCAGTGCATTCCAGATCATAACCACTCGCTGCATAAAAATGTTTTCCCTCATTTCGCCTTTGGTTCTTTTGCCAATCATCTTAAATCTGTGTCCTCTGGTTCTCGACCCTTCCACCAATGGGAACAGTTTCTCTCAATCTACTCTGTCGAGACCCCTCATGATTTTGAACACCTCGATCAAATCTCCTCTCAACCTTCTCTGCTCCAAGGAGAACAACCCCAGCTTCTCCAGTCTATCCACGTAACTGAAGTCCCTCATCCCTGGACCCATGCTTGTAAATCTTTTCTGCACCTTCTCTAAGGCCTTCACATCCTTCCTAAAGTGCGGTGCCCAGAATTGGACACAATTGACCAGAAATTCCGTTCGCAGGCCTCCCGCGGGCGGAGGGCTGCGATCTGGAAAAATCTGCGCCTTTACCTGAGGGCTCCCGGGAGGCGCACAGTTCCGCTGCCGGGCCTCTCCAAACTGCCGGTGCGCAGGGCTCACGTATCCCAGAGGCGCAGGCGGTTCGCAGTGTCCCTGGGATCACGTGGGCCATGGGGAGCCAATCAGAGAAGGGAATCTCCCTTCATACATTTGACAGGAAGACCTGTCAATTATATGAATGGAGATCACCCCCAAAACATAGTAAAACTTTAAATAAGAGCTTTCTTGACAGATCGGAAATGCCGGTTTCCAGCGCATGCGCAGTGCATGCCTAAAACCGACATTTCCGTTGGCCCTACGGGTGAGTACACAGCGCGTACACACCCGTAGGGAACAGAATTTCTGCCTCATTACTACAGTTGAGGCCGGACCAGTGTTGGGATACGGGCAGCAGAGTTTTTGAAGGTCCCACGTTCGGTCAGAATTGACTACATTTTCTAATGACTGATGGAGCTCAGTACTTTCCACGCCTCTTCCATGGTTAGAATGTTGCTGTAACTAAAGTTTGCTTTGCAGCCCCTTTAATTTATCAGCTAGAATTGAACAAAAAAAGTTGTCTTCCCTGACACTGTGGGTAAGAAATGTAAAGCAGTTTACCTGCTGATGGAGCGCTGTGCGTAGGATGATTCCCAGGATCGCCTGGTGAAGTTAATGCTCTTGTGTCTCTGCTCCCTGCGGTGTACGACTTTGTTCCAACTCGTTGTGGATGCTTTTTGCACTAAATTGAACTTGGCAGGCCCTGCTCTCATTTTTCGTTATTACTTGGACAGTGGTGAGGTTTGTGTAAAGCCACGAGCTGCAGACATCTAACTTCTTAGCCACTTCTTTGCTAATGTGTTCTCTCTGCCTGAGGGGCGTGTGTGTGTGTGTGTGTCTTTTGCTGTACATGTGTGTCTGTTTTTTCATGTATGTGCGCGTGCATGCGTGTGTCTGACTTTGGATAGTTCTTTCAAAGAGCCAGCACAGGCACGATGAGCCGAATGGCCTCCTTCTGTGCTGTAAGATTCTATGATTTGTTTTTTTGGTGTGTTTGTGCGTCTGTGTATCTTTTTTGTGTACCGTAGTAACAGTTTCAGCCAGGAGAAGCCCTTCGGTCCATCTAGCCTACCTACCCATGGTTCATTTCTAATAAGTTCAATGTTGACAAGAACCTGTCTAGCTCCTTCTTGAAACCCATTAAAGCTTCTAATTCCACTGCCCATGTGCGTGCCTGTATTGTGCTGAGCTCTGATGACCCCCCACACCCCTCCTCCCTCCGCCCCCCCCCCCCCCGCCCCCCACCCCGATGACCTACTGTCACTCAGTATTTGGGCACATGCAGGATGAATGGCCACTTAGTGTTGGACGGGCCCCAGCACTTGTGGAGCGGGACCCCAGCAATGCCTTCAGGAGAGGAGGGGAGAAAATGCAGGGGTGTGTGGAACGGGGGTGGCGAATTCAGATACAACATTGGCAATCACGCAGGATACAGGGCATAGACTTTGGCAATCATCTTGACTGACATTATCACCTTCTTCATATTTGCGCACATTATGGGGAAGACCCACAGACAGATATGGAGAACTATATTTTTACGAGGGGTTTTGATAGAGTACATAGGGAGAAACTGTTTGCAGGAGGGTCAGTAACCAGAGGACACAGGGTTAAGGTAATTAGCAAAAGAACCAGAGGCGAGATGAGGAGATTTTTTTTTTACCTAGCGAGTTGTTATGATCTGGAATGCACTGCCTGAAAGGGCGGTGGAAGTAGATTCAATAGTGACTTTCAAAAGGGAATTGGATAAATACTTGAAAAGGAAAAATGTGCAGGGCTATGGGGAAAGAGCCGGGGGGAGTGGGACTAATTGGGGAGCTTTCAAAGAGCCGGCACAGGTACGATAGGCCGAATGGCCTCCTTCTGTGCTGCATCTTTCTATGTTGGTTTTTGAGTTTTTTGATCACGTAAATTGATGTAACATTGAAACAGAATGAGCCACCATTACCACAGTTACATACATCTCAGCATCTTCCCCAATATAAAAGTAAAAGGTGGCGTAGTGGTTATGTTACTGGACTAATAATCTGGAGCACAAGAGTTTAAAACCCAATGGTATTGGTAACGGTGACCAGAAAATTGTCATTAAAAACCCAACTAGTTCACTAATGTCCTTCAGGGAAGGAAACCTGCCGTCTTTACTTGGTCTGGCCTACATGTGACTCCAGTCCCACAGCAATGTGGTTGACTCTTAACTGCTCTCCAAAGTGGTCTAGCAAGACACTCAGTTGTATCAAACTGCTAGAAGACCCACCACACCATCTTCTTAGGGCAATAAATGCCAGGCTTGTCAGCAACACCCTCATTCTGAGAATTAATTTTTTACAAACCCCACCCTCAGCCCATTTGCCACCAGGCTAAGGGGGGAGAATTGGGTTGCTTTGCACATCCTGTTAGCACCCCCACGAAATTCAGCGGAAGGTTAGCGGCGGGGGTAGCGCCCCGCGGCGCTGCGCCTCCAGCGATGACATAATCGGCGTGCGCAGCGCCCCGCTCGCACCCCGGCCGCAAACTTCGCTCGTGCCCCCTGACCTACCACCGGATGATATGTCCGACAGGGTCAGGGGGCGATTTTGCGGCCGCAGCGGCGCAAATTAAAGGGCAGGTGCCGGGCGGCCATTTTTTTGGGCCGCTTGCCAGCACCTGCCCCTTTCCGCTTTTTTTTCCGGGAGCCGGCAATAATTGGTAGGAGTGCCGGGCTGTTTTCCCGGCACCCTGCTCCCCGGTGGTCCAGCAGGGCCCCGGTGCACACAGCGCTAGGCCCCTCCCCTTTAATCAGGGGAGGGAGGCCTGCAATGACGCGGTGCTACGTGCCGACGCGCGTGGCACTGTTGCACGTAGCGCCGCGATATTCAATGGTAGTGCCCCAGGAAGGAGGGGGAGCGCTTCCGGTAGCCCCGCCTCCTGCTCGGGGGGCTACCACTGAAGTTACGACACAGGGGCGCTAACTTTCTCAGGGTGCTAAAAGTAGCGCACCGGCGAAGTTAGTGCCCTAAAGGGGGCGCCACTAAATTTTTCTCCTTAAGTGTCCTCTATCACGCTGATGGTCCAATTCTTGTACCTTTTGATGATTCCCGGTTTCCAATCCAGTGAGACCTGATGATGACTCTCAGCACCCTCAGGTATATCGTGTTAACCCTGGTTGGTTTTGAGCCTAAGACATTGATTCAAGTGGCTAAGTTTAATTGTAACACCTCCTATCATGGATTTCATGTTACTCGCGACTTCTCCCGTGAACACCACCATTTACTAGATTAGCTATCTTTGGTTCATCCTCACATTCAACCTCATATAGAATCATAGAATCATAGGCTGGTGCAGCACAGAAGGAGGCCATTCGGCCCATCGAGTCTGTGCCGGCTCTCTCGAAGAGCGATCCAGTTAGTCCCACTCCCCCGCTCTTTTCACAAATCCCTGCAATTGTTTCTCCTTCAAGTATTTATCCAATTTGAAGGCTACTGTTGATCTGTATCCACCACCCTATCAGGCAGTGCGTTCCAAATCCTAACCACTCGGTGTGAAAAAAAGGTTTTTCCTCATCTCGCCTCTGGTTCTCTTGCCAATCACCTTAAATCTGGGCCCTCTCGTTATCGACCCTTCCGCCAATGGGAACAGTTTCTCTTTATTTACTCTATCTAAATCCTGCATGATTTTGAACACCTTTATCAAATCTCCTCTTGGCCTTCTCTGCTCTAAGGAGAACAACCCCAGCTTCTCCAGTCTCTCCACACAACTGTAACCTTTCATCCCTGGAACCATTCTAGTAAATTTCTTCTGTACCCTCTCCAAAGCCTTCACGTCCTTCCTAAAGTGCGGTGCCCAGAATTGGACACAATACTCCAGCTGGGGCCGAACTAGTGTTTTATATCGGTTTAGCATAACTTCCTGGCTTTTGTACTCTGCCTCTATTTATAAAGCCCAGGATCCCATATGCTTTATTAACTGCTTTGTTAACCTGTCCTTCACATATAAATATATATAATATAAATATATATAATATATGCATCCTTCAGAGATCCCAGTTGTCCTTTGATACAGTCTTGCTGATATAAAACTGGGAAAGGAGACAGAGGGGGATGAGAGGGGGAGGGCTGGGAGAGAACAGAGGGAGAGAGACAGGGGAAGGAGAGGGAGAGAAAGGGAAAGGGGGAGACAGACAAGGAGAGCCCAGTGTAATACAGAGGGGAAGCAAGAGATGGAGAGGGCGAAAGAGAGAGGGAGGGAGTGAGAGAGAGGGAAAAAGAGAACTCCAATTAATTATTTTTGAAGTGTAGTCACTGTTTTAATGTAGGAACGCGGCAGCCAATTTGTGCACAGCAAGATCCCTCAAGCACCAATGTAATAAATGGTCAGACAATCTGTTTTAGTGATTTTGTTTGAGGGATAAATATTGTCCAGGACTCCCCTGCTCTCCTTCCAATAGTGCTGTGGGATCTTTTACATCCACCTGAGAGAGCAGACACGGTCTCGCTTTTAACGTCTCATCCGAAAGACGGCACCTCCGATAGTCCAGCGCTCCCTCAGTACTGCATGGGAGTGTCAGCCTAGATTATGGGCTCAAGTCTCCGGAGCAGGACTCGAACCCACGACCTCCTGACTCAGAAGCAAAAGCCAGTTATCCAAACAGGAATCCTAGCCCCAATCATCCGAGTGTATTGGGAATCAGGAGCAGCATGAATCTGGAAAACCAGCTCTAAAACGTCCTCCAGACTATAAGCCGCTCTCTGACCAACCTCAGAGGAAGGGTGATGGAGGTGAACCTAATGGTACTTGTTGGTCGAGCCACAATCTGAAGGAGTTAATAACATTGAACAGTCTATAATCAGCCATGATGTTCAGTCTGATGCTCCCCGTTCCAGTCTCTGCCGACTCCTGCTTAAAGATGTGATTAAACCCTCAAACCTATATTGCTGATTTGCATAATAATATGCAATAATCTTTCCATTTTCTTTTCACCCAATTCAATTAAAGATTCTAATATATTTTTGAACGCTGTGTTTCACTCCTAATCTTGTTGTCTTGGCCGCCGTATTAAGTCTGCAATAAAGCAGCAGCTCGCGCCGTCTCTCCCGTATCCATGGCGACAACTGCAGCCACAGGAAATGAGGAGCGGAGCGAGAGGAAATTGCGTTCGGGCCGAGTCTGGGACGGAGATTCCGACTGCTGGGAGCGAGTGATGCTGGCGATAGACCGCCATTGGCGACATGTCATCGTGCTGCTCCCCTTTCTATGAAAACTCTCGATGATCCCCATCAATGAACAGAGGGGCCTCAGTTCCCAAAGGCAGGGAGACATCGTCAACTTCTAATTTAAGTCGCCCGCGACCGTCCTGTTGGCGGTGGATCATTCTGTGCAACAATTCTTTGTGCGGGTCAGTCATGTGACAGCCATTGCGCGAATGGATTCCGATGACCGCAGTGCAAAAGCCAGAAATATGATCCCTGAGCCAGCTCATCATCCAATTGTAGAGCACTTTAGGGCAAGAGGTGTGAGACCGATCCCAAAGGATGGTTTCACACCCTCTCCGGTATAACTGCAGTCCAGTGCAATATCACTTCCAACTCTTTGACAGCACCTCCCAAACCCGAGACCGCCACCACCTACAAGGACAAGATGCGGAGATGCCGGTGTTGGACTGGGGTGGACAAAAATGAGAAGTCGCACAACACCAGGTTATAGTCCAACAGTTTTATTTGAAATTACGAGCTTTCGGAGCGGCTGCTCCTTCGTCCTGACGAAGAGCAGCGCTCCGAAAGCTCGTAATTTCAAATAAAACTGTTGGACTATAACCTGGTGTTGTGCGACTTCTCATACAAGGACAAGGGCAGCAGAGGCATGGGAACACCATCGCCACCAAGTCACACACCGTCCCGACTTGGAAATATATCGGCCGTTCCTTCATCGTCACTGGGTCAAAATCCTGGAATTCCCTCCCTAACAGCACTGTGGGGGTACCTTCACCACACGGACTGCAGCGGTTCAAGATGAAGGCCCACCACCACCTCTTCAAGGGCGACTTGGGATGGACACTAAATGCTGGCCTTGCCCACATCCTAAGAATGAATATTTTCAAAAACAATGTATGCAAGGAGCCGCCTTCAGCTCTCCCGACCTTTAGTTTAGAGCTCCCAGGAAGAGTGACATAGGATCCAGTGGTAAGTGACATATTCAGCTCCCACCAGTAGTCCTGCACCTGTGGTATAACGGAGAGTCAGGAGGCTGTGCAGGTTTACACATTGGAGGAAAGTTCACTGTGGTATGTTGTTAGCTGTGGCTAATTCATCAAGAAACCCTCACATCGAAACTGTGCAACTCTTTGATCAGTTTTCCCTTCCTGCTCAACCGGAAGTCTTTGAAACCAAACTTGATGCCACCAGTTCTTAGTTTAACACTTTTTCTCATTTACCTTTGTCTACACTGGGGACCCTCGCCAAGAACTGTTCCTTCCCCTCCCCATGTTACTGTTTGCCCATGTTCCCATGATTTACTTTCCCTCCCTGATGACCAGTTATCTGCTCCAAATATGAAGGCCCGGATTTTACGGGGCCTATGACAGTGTACGCGGTCGTCAGTGCCCTGCAAGTTCTGGGTTTCCACGTGTGCTGCACATGAGCCAAAACCCGGAATTTGCGATCTGCTAAGTTTCAGCTCGACAGATCATCCACATCCCCGGGAAATGGACATTCGCTGGTGGAGAGTTGAGCTATTACCGTAAATCACACCATGGAGTTACTGTAATACACACCACGGAGTTACCATAATTCACACCATGGAGGTGCTGTAATTCTCACCATGGAGTGACCGTAATTCACACCATGGAGTTACTGTAATTCACACCGTGGAGTTACTGTAATTCACACCATGGAGTTACTGTAATTCACGCCGTGGATTTACTGTAATTCACACCATGGTGTTACCGTAATTCACACCATGGAGTTACTGTAATTCACACCATGGAGTTACTCTAATTCACACCATGGAGTTACTGTAATTCACACCATGGAGTTACTCTAATTCACAACGTGGAGTTACTGTAATTCACACCGTGGAGTTACTCTAATTCACACCATGGAGTTACTGTCATTCACACCGTGGAGTTACCGTAACTCACACCGTGGAGTTACCGTAATTCACACCGTGGAGTTACCGTAATTCACACCATGGAGATACTGTAATTCACACCTTGGAGTTACCGTAATTCACACCATGGAGATACTGTAATTCACACCATGGAGTTACCGTAATTCACACCGTGGAGTTACCGTAATTCACACCGTGGAGTTACCGTAATTCACACCGTGGAGTTACCGTAATTCACACCGTGGAGTTACCGTAATTCACACCGTGGAGTTACCGTAATTCACACCGTGGAGTTACCGTAATTCACACTGTGGAGTTACCGTAATTCACACCATGGAGTTACCGTAATTCACACCATGGAGTTACCGTAATTCACACCATGGAGTTACTGTAATTCACACCATGGAGTTACTGTAATTCACACCCTGGAGTTACTGTAATTCACACCATGGAGTTACTGTAATTCACACCGTGGAGTTACTCTAATTCACACCATGGAGTTACTGTAATTCACACCGTGGAGTTACTGTAATTCACACAGTGGAGTTACTGTAATTCACACCGTGGAGTTACTGTCATTCACACCATGGAGTTACTCTAATTCACACCATGGAGTTATTGTCATTCACATCGTGGAGTAACTGTAATTCACACCATGGAGTTACTGTAATTCACGCCGTGGAGTTACTGTAATTCACACCATGGTGTGACCGTAATTCACACCATGGAGTTACTGTAATTCACACCATGGAGTTACTCTAATTCACACCATGGAGTTACTCTAATTCACACCATGGAGTTACTCTAATTCACACCGTGGAGTTACTGTAATTCACACCGTGGAGTTACTCTAATTCACACCATGGAGTTACTGTCATTCACACCGTGGAGTTACTGTAATTCACACCATGGTGTTACCGTAATTCACACCATGGAGTTACTGTAATTCACACCATGGAGTTACTGTAATTCACACCGTGGAGTTACTCTAATTCACACCGTGGAGTTACTCTAATTCACACCATGGAGTTTATGTCATTCACACCGTGGAGTTACCGTAATTCACACCGTGGAGTTACCGTAATTCACACCATGGAGATACTGTAATTCACACCTTGGAGTTACCGTAATTCACACCATGGAGATACTGTAATTCACACCACGGAGTTACCGTAATTCACACCGTAGAGTTACTGTAATTCACACCATGGAGTGTCTGTAATTCACACCGTGGAGTTTCCGTAAGTCACACCGTGGAGTTACTGTAATTCACACCATGGAGTTACCGTAATTCACACCGTGGAGTTACCCTAATTCACACCGTGGAGTTACCGTAATTCACACCATGGAGATACTGTAATTCACACCACGGAGTTACCGTAATTCACACCGTGGAGTTACTGTAATTCACACCATGGAGTGTCTGTAATTCACACCGTGGAGTTTCCGTAAGTCACACTGTGGAGTTACTGTAATTCACACCATGGAGTTACTGTAATTCACACCGTGGAGTTACTGTAATTCACACCATGGAGTTACCGTAATTCACACCGTGGAGTTACCGTAATTCACACCATGGAGTTACCGTAATTCACACCATGGAGTTACTGTAATTCTCACCATGGAGTTACCGTAATTCTCACCTTGGAGTTACCATAATTCACACCTTGGAGTTCCTGTAATTCACACCGTGGAGTTACTCTAATTCACACCATGGAGTTACTGTAATTCACACCGTGGAGTTACTGTAATTCACACCGTGGAGTTACTGTAATTCACACCGTGGAGTTACTGTCATTCACACCATGGAGTTACTCTAATTCACACCATGGAGTTATTGTCATTCACATCGTGGAGTTACTGTAATTCACACCATGGAGTTACTGTAATTCACACCGTGGAGTTACTGTAATTCACACCATGGAGTTACTCTAATTCACACCATGGAGTTACTCTAATTCACACCGTGGAGTTACTGTAATTCACACCGTGGAGTTACTCTAATTCACACCGTGGAGTTACCGTAATTCACACCGTGGAGTTACTGTAATTCACACCATGGAGTTCCTGTCATTCACACCGTGGAGTTACTGTAATTCACACCATGGTGTCACCGTAATTCACACCATGGAGTTACTGTAATTCACACCATGGAGTTACTGTAATTCACACCGTGGAGTTACTCTAATTCACACCGTGGAGTTACTCTAATTCACACCATGGAGTTTATGTCATTCACACCGTGGAGTTACCGTAATTCACACCGTGGAGTTACCGTAATTCACACCGTGGAGTTACTGTAATTCACACCGTGGAGTTACTGTAATTCACACCGTGGAGTTACTGTAATTCACACCATGGAGTTACTGTAATTCACACCGTGGAGTTACCGTAATTCACACCGTGGAGTTACTGTAATTCACACCGTGGAGTTACTGTAATTCACACCGTGGAGTTACTGTAATTCACACCGTGGAGTTACTGTAATTCACACCATGGAGTTACTGTAATTCACACCGTGGAGTTACTGTAATTCACACCGTGGAGTTACTGTAATTCACACCGTGGAGTTACTGTAATTCACACCGTGGAGTTACTGTAATTCACACCGTGGAGTTACTGTAATTCACACCGTGGAGTTACTGTAATTCACACCGTGAAGTTACTGTAATTCACACCGTGGAGTTACTCTAATTCACACCATGGAGTTACTCTAATTCACACCATGGAGTTACTGTAATTCACACCATGGAGTTACTGTAATTCACACCGTGGAGTTACTCTAATTCACACCATGGAGTTACTGTCATTCACACCATGGAGTTACTGCAATTCATACCATGGTGTTACCGTAATTCACACCATGGAGTTACTGTAATTCACACCATGGAATTACTCTAATTCACACCATGGAGTTACTGTAATTCACACCATGGAGTTAATCTAATTCACACCGTGGAGTTACTGGAATTCACACCATGGAGTTACTCTAATTCACACCATGGAGTTTATGTCATTCACACCGTGGAGTTACCGTAATTCACACCGTGGCGTTACCGTAATTCACACCATGGAGATACTGTAATTCACACCTTGGAGTTACCGTAATTCACACCATGGAGATACTGTAATTCACACCACGGAGTTACCGTAATTCACACCGTGGAGTTACTGTAATTCACACCATGGAGTGTCTGTAATTCACACCGTGGAGTTTCCGTAAGTCACACCGTGGAGTTACTGTAATTCACACCATGGAGTTACTGTAATTCACACCGTGGAGTTACTGTAATTCACACCATGGAGTTACCGTAATTCACACCGTGGAGTTACCGTAATTCACACCATGAAGTTACCGTAATTCACACCATGGAGTTACTGTAATTCTCACCTTGGAGTTACCGTAATTCTCACCTTGGAGTTACCATAATTCACACCTTGGAGTTCCTGTAATTCACACCATGGAGTTACTGTAATTCACACCATGGGGTTACTGTAATTCTCACCATGGAGTTACCGTAATTCACACCATGGATTTACTGTAATACTCACCATGGAGTTACCGTAATTCACACCTTGGAGTTACTGTAATTCACACCATGGAGTTACTGTAATTCACACCGTGGAGTTACTGTAATTCACACCATGGTGTTACCGTAATTCACACCATGGAGTTACTGTAATTCTCACCATGGAGTTACCGTAATTCACACCTTGGAGTTACTGTAATTCACACCATGGAGTTACTGTAATTCACACCGTGGAGTTACTGCAATTCACACCGTGGAGTTACTCTAATTCACACCATGGAGTTACTGTCATTCACACCGTGGAGTTACCGTAATTCACACCGTGGAGCTACCGTAATTCACACCATGGAGATACTGTAATTCACACCATGGAGTTACCGTAATTCACACCGTGGAGTTACTGTTATTCACACCATGGAGTTACCGTAATTCACACCGTGGAGTTTCCATAATTCACACCGTGGAGTTACTGTAATTCACACCGTGGAGTTACTGTAATTCACATCATGGAGTTACTGTAATTCACACCATGGTGTGACCGTAATTCACACCATGGAGTTGCTGTAATTCACACCGTGGAGTTACTGTAATTCACACCGTGGAGTTACTGTAATTCACACCATGGAGTTACTGTAATTCACACCGTGGAGTTACTGTAATTCACACCGTGGAGTTACCGTAATTCGCACCGTGGAGTTACTGTAATTCACACCGTGGAGTTACTGTAATTCACACCGTGGAGTTACTGTAATTCACACCGTGGAGTTACCGTAATTCACACCATGGAGTTACCGTAATTCACACCATGGAGTTACTCTAATTCACACCGTGGAGTTACTGTAATTCACACCATGGAGTTACTGTAATTCACACCATGGAGTTACTGTAATTCACACCGTGGAGTTACTGTAATTCACACCATGGACTTACTGTAATTCACACCGTGGAGTTACTGTAATTCACACCGTGGAGTTACTGTAATTCACACCATGGAGTTACTGTAATTCACACCGCGGAGTTACTGTAATTCACACCCTGGAGTTACTGTAATTCACACCGTGGAGTTACTGTAATTCACACCATGGAGTTACTGTAATTCACACCATGGACTTACTGTAATTCACACCGTGGAGTTACTGTCATTCACACCATGGAGTTACTGTAATTCACACCATGGACTTACTGTAATTCACACCGTGGAGTTACTGTAATTCACACCGTGGAGTTACTGTAATTCACACCATGGAGTTACTCTAATCACACCGTGGAGTTACTGTAATTCACACCATGGACTTACTGTAATTCACACCATGGAGTTACTCTAATTCACACCGTGGAGTTACTGTAATTCACACCATGGAGTTACTGTAATTCACACCATGGAGTTACTGTAATTCACACCGCGGAGTTACTGTAATTCACACCATGGACTTACTGTAATTCACACCGTGCAGTTACTGTAATTCACACCGTGGAGTTACTGTAATTCACACCATGGAGTTACTCTAATTCACACCGTGGAGTTACTGTAATTCACACCGTGGAGTTACTGTAATTCACACCGTGGAGTTACTGTAATTCACACCGTGGAGTTACTGTAATTCACACCGTGGAGTTACTCTAATTCACACCGTGGAGTTACTGTAATTCACACCGTGGAGTTACTGTAATTCATACCATGGTGTTACCGTAATTCACACCGTGGAGTTACCGTAATTCATACCATGGAGTTACTGTAATTCACACCGTGGAGTTACTGTAATTCATACCATGGAGTTACTGTAATTCACACCGTGGAGTTACTGTAATTCATACCATGGAGTTACTGTAATTCACACCGTGGAGTTACTGTAATTCATACCATGGAGTTACTGTAATTCACACCGTGGAGTTACTGTAATTCACACCATGGAGTTACTGTAATTCACACCGTGGAGTTACTGTAATTCATACCATGGAGTTACTGTAATTCACACCGTGGAGTTACTCCAATTCACACCGTGGAGTTACTCTAATTCACACCGTGGAGTTACTGTAATTCACACCGTGGAGTTACTCTAATTCACACCATGGAGTTACTGTCATTCACACCATGGAGTTACTGTAATTCATACCATGGTGTTACCGTAATTCACACCATGGAGTTACTGTAATTCACACCATGGAGTTACTCTAATTCACACCATGGAGTTACTGTAATTCACACCATGGAGTTAATCTAATTCACACCGTGGAGTTACTGTAATTCACACCGTGGAGTTACTCTAATTCACACCATGGAGTTTATGTCATTCACACCGTGGAGTTACCGTAATTCACACCGTGGCGTTACCGTAATTCACACCATGGAGATACTGTAATTCACACCTTGGAGTTACCGTAATTCACACCATGGAGATACTGTAATTCACACCACGGAGTTACCGTAATTCACACCGTGGAGTTACTGTAATTCACACCATGGAATGTCTGTAATTCACACCGTGGAGTTTCCGTAAGTCACACCGTGGAGTTACTGTAATTCACACCATGGAGTTACTGTAATTCACACCGTGGAGTTACTGTAGTTCACACCATGGAGTTACCGTAATTCACACCGTGGAGTTACTCTAATTCACACCATGGAGTTACCGTAATTCAGACCATGGAATTACCGTAATTCACACCACGGAGTTACTGTAATTCACACCGTGGAGTTACTGTCATTCACACCTTGGAGTTACTGTAATTCACACCATGGAGTTACCGTAATTCACACCATGGAATTACCGTAATTCACACCACGGAGTTACTGTAATTCACACCATGGAGTTACTCCAATTCACATCTTGGAGTTACTCTAATTCATACCATGTAGTTACTGTAATTCACACCGTGGGGTTACTGTCATTCACACCTTGGAGTTACTGTAATTCACACCATGGAGTTACCGTAATTCACACCATGGAGTTACCGTAATTCACACCATGGAGTTACTGTAATACACACCGCGGAGTTACCGTAATTCACACCATGGATTTACTGTAATTCACACCGCGGAGTTACTGTAATTCACACCATGGAGTTACTGTAATTCACACCGTGGAGTTACTGTAATTCACACCATGGAGTTACTGTAATTCACACCGTGGAGTTACTGTAATTCACACCATGGAGTTACTGTAATTCACACCGTGGAGTTACTGTAGTTCACACCATGGAGTTACCGTAATTCACACCGTGGAGTTACTCTAATTCACACCATGGAGTTACCGTAATTCAGACCATGGAATTACCGTAATTCACACCACGGAGTTACTGTAATTCACACCGTGGAGTTACTGTCATTCACACCTTGGAGTTACTGTAATTCACACCATGGAGTTACCGTAATTCACACCATGGAATTACCGTAATTCACACCACGGAGTTACTGTAATTCACACCATGGAGTTACTCCAATTCACATCTTGGAGTTACTCTAATTCATACCATGTAGTTACTGTAATTCACACCGTGGGGTTACTGTCATTCACACCTTGGAGTTACTGTAATTCACACCATGGAGTTACCGTAATTCACACCATGGAGTTACCGTAATTCACACCATGGAGTTACTGTAATACACACCGCGGAGTTACCGTAATTCACACCATGGATTTACTGTAATTCACACCGCGGAGTTACTGTAATTCACACCATGGAGTTACTGTAATTCACACCGTGGAGTTACTGTAATTCACACCATGGAGTTACTGTAATTCACACCGTGGAGTTACTGTAATTCACACCGTGGAGTTACTGTAATTCACACCGTGAAGTTACTGTAATTCACACCGTGGAGTTACTCTAATTCACACCATGGAGTTACTGTCATTCACACCATGGAGTTACTGTAATTCATACCATGGTGTTACCGTAATTCACACCATGGAGTTACTGTAATTCACACCATGGAGTTACTCTAATTCACACCATGGAGTTACTGTAATTCACACCATGGAGTTACTGTAATTCACACCATGGAGTTACTCTAATTCACACCATGGAGTTACTGTAATTCACACCATGGAGTTACTGTAATTCACACCATGGAGTTACTCTAATTCACACCATGGTGTTACCGTAATTCACACCATGGAGTTACTGTAATTCACACCATGGAGTTACTCTAATTCACACCATGGAGTTACTGTAATTCACACCATGGAGTTACTCTAATTCACACCGTGGAGTTACTGTAATTCACACCATGGAGTTACTGTAATTCACACCGTGGAGTTACTCTAATTCACACCATGGAGTTACTGTCATTCACACCATGGAGTTACTGTAATTCATACCATGGTGTTACCGTAATTCACACCATGGAGTTACTGTAATTCACACCATGGAGTTACTCTAATTCACACCATGGAGTTACTGTAATTCACACCATGGAGTTAATCTAATTCACACCGTGGAGTTACTGTAATTCACACCGTGGAGTTACTCTAATTCACACCATGGAGTTTATGTCATTCACACCGTGGAGTTACCGTAATTCACACCGTGGCGTTACCGTAATTCACACCATGGAGATACTGTAATTCACAGCTTGGAGTTACCGTAATTCACACCATGGAGATACTGTAATTCACACCACGGAGTTACCGTAATTCACACCGTGGAGTTACTGTAATTCACACCATGGAGTGTCTGTAATTCACACCGTGGAGTTTCCGTAAGTCACACCGTGGAGTTACTGTAATTCACACCATGGAGTTACTGTAATTCACACCGTGGAGTTACTGTAATTCACACCATGGAGTTACCGTAATTCACACCGTGGAGTTACCGTAATTCACACCATGAAGTTACCGTAATTCACACCATGGAGATACTGTAATTCTCACCATGGAGTTACCGTAATTCTCACCTTGGAGTTACCATAATTGACACCTTGGAGTTCCTGTAATACTCACCATGGAGTTACCGTAATTCACACCTTGGAGTTACTGTAATTCACACCATGGAGTTACTGTAATTCACACCGTGGAGTTACTGTAATTCACACCGTGGAGTTACTGTCATTCACACCATGGAGTTACTCTAATTCACACCATGGAGTTATTGTCATTCACATCGTGGAGTTACTGTAATTCACACCATGGAGTTACTGTAATTCACACCGTGGAGTTACTGTAATTCACACCATGGAGTTACTCTAATTCACACCATGGAGTTACTCTAATTCACACCGTGGAGTTACTGTAATTCACACCGTGGAGTTACTCTAATTCACACCGTGGAGTTACCGTAATTCACACCGTGGAGTTACTGTAATTCACACCATGGAGTTCCTGTCATTCACACCGTGGAGTTACTGTAATTCACACCATGGTGTCACCGTAATTCACACCATGGAGTTACTGTAATTCACACCATGGAGTTACTGTAATTCACACCGTGGAGTTACTCTAATTCACACCGTGGAGTTACTCTAATTCACACCATGGAGTTTATGTCATTCACACCGTGGAGTTACCGTAATTCACACCGTGGAGTTACCGTAATTCACACCATGGAGTTACTGTAATTCACACCGTGGAGTTACTGTAATTCACACCGTGGAGTTACTGTAATTCACACCATGGAGTTACTGTAATTCACACCGTGGAGTTACCGTAATTCACACCGTGGAGTTACTGTAATTCACACCGTGGAGTTACTGTAATTCACACCGTGGAGTTACTGTAATTCACACCGTGGAGTTACTGTAATTCACACCATGGAGTTACTGTAATTCACACCGTGGAGTTACTGTAATTCACACCATGGAGTTACTGTAATTCACACCGTGGAGTTACTGTAATTCACACCGTGGAGTTACTGTAATTCACACCGTGGAGTTACTGTAATTCACACCGTGGAGTTACTGTAATTCACACCGTGAAGTTACTGTAATTCACACCGTGGAGTTACTCTAATTCACACCATGGAGTTACTCTAATTCACACCATGGAGTTACTGTAATTCACACCATGGAGTTACTGTAATTCACACCGTGGAGTTACTCTAATTCACACCATGGAGTTACTGTCATTCACACCATGGAGTTACTGCAATTCATACCATGGTGTTACCGTAATTCACACCATGGAGTTACTGTAATTCACACCATGGAATTACTCTAATTCACACCATGGAGTTACTGTAATTCACACCATGGAGTTAATCTAATTCACACCGTGGAGTTACTGGAATTCACACCATGGAGTTACTCTAATTCACACCATGGAGTTTATGTCATTCACACCGTGGAGTTACCGTAATTCACACCGTGGCGTTACCGTAATTCACACCATGGAGATACTGTAATTCACACCTTGGAGTTACCGTAATTCACACCATGGAGATACTGTAATTCACACCACGGAGTTACCGTAATTCACACCGTGGAGTTACTGTAATTCACACCATGGAGTGTCTGTAATTCACACCGTGGAGTTTCCGTAAGTCACACCGTGGAGTTACTGTAATTCACACCATGGAGTTACTGTAATTCACACCGTGGAGTTACTGTAATTCACACCATGGAGTTACCGTAATTCACACCGTGGAGTTACCGTAATTCACACCATGAAGTTACCGTAATTCACACCATGGAGTTACTGTAATTCTCACCATGGAGTTACCGTAATTCTCACCTTGGAGTTACCATAATTCACACCTTGGAGTTCCTGTAATTCACACCATGGAGTTACTGTAATTCACACCATGGGGTTACTGTAATTCTCACCATGGAGTTACCGTAATTCACACCATGGATTTACTGTAATACTCACCATGGAGTTACCGTAATTCACACCTTGGAGTTACTGTAATTCACACCATGGAGTTACTGTAATTCACACCGTGGAGTTACTGTAATTCACACCATGGTGTTACCGTAATTCACACCATGGAGTTACTGTAATTCTCACCATGGAGTTACCGTAATTCACACCTTGGAGTTACTGTAATTCACACCATGGAGTTACTGTAATTCACACCGTGGAGTTACTGTAATTCACACCGTGGAGTTACTCTAATTCACACCATGGAGTTACTGTCATTCACACCGTGGAGTTACCGTAATTCACACCGTGGAGCTACCGTAATTCACACCATGGAGATACTGTAATTCACACCATGGAGTTACCGTAATTCACACCGTGGAGTTACTGTTATTCACACCATGGAGTTACCGTAATTCACACCGTGGAGTTTCCATAATTCACACCGTGGAGTTACTGTAATTCACACCGTGGAGTTACTGTAATTCACATCATGGAGTTACTGTAATTCACACCATGGTGTGACCGTAATTCACACCATGGAGTTGCTGTAATTCACACCGTGGAGTTACTGTAATTCACACCGTGGAGTTACTGTAATTCACACCATGGAGTTACTGTAATTCACACCGTGGAGTTACTGTAATTCACACCGTGGAGTTACCGTAATTCGCACCGTGGAGTTACTGTAATTCACACCGTGGAGTTACTGTAATTCACACCGTGGAGTTACTGTAATTCACACCATGGAGTTACTGTAATTCACACCGTGGAGTTACCGTAATTCACACCATGGAGTTACTGTAATTCACACCATGGACTTACTGTAATTCACACCGTGGAGTTACTGTAATTCACACCGTGGAGTTACTGTAATTCACACCATGGAGTTACTGTAATTCACACCGCGGAGTTACTGTAATTCACACCCTGGAGTTACTGTAATTCACACCGTGGAGTTACTGTAATTCACACCATGGAGTTACTGTAATTCACACCATGGACTTACTGTAATTCACACCGTGGAGTTACTGTCATTCACACCATGGAGTTACTGTAATTCACACCATGGACTTACTGTAATTCACACCGTGGAGTTACTGTAATTCACACCGTGGAGTTACTGTAATTCACACCATGGAGTTACTCTAATTCACACCGTGGAGTTACTGTAATTCACACCATGGACTTACTGTAATTCACACCATGGAGTTACTCTAATTCACACCGTGGAGTTACTGTAATTCACACCATGGAGTTACTGTAATTCACACCATGGAGTTACTGTAATTCACACCGCGGAGTTACTGTAATTCACACCATGGACTTACTGTAATTCACACCGTGCAGTTACTGTAATTCACACCGTGGAGTTACTGTAATTCACACCATGGAGTTACTGTAATTCACACCGTGGAGTTACTGTAATTCACACCGTGGAGTTACTCTAATTCACACCGTGGAGTTACTGTAATTCACACCGTGGAGTTACTGTAATTCATACCATGGTGTTACCGTAATTCACACCGTGGAGTTACCGTAATTCATACCATGGAGTTACTGTAATTCACACCGTGGAGTTACTGTAATTCATACCATGGAGTTACTGTAATTCACACCGTGGAGTTACTGTAATTCATACCATGGAGTTACTGTAATTCACACCGTGGAGTTACTGTAATTCATACCATGGAGTTACTGTAATTCACACCGTGGAGTTACTGTAATTCATACCATGGAGTTACTGTAATTCACACCGTGGAGTTACTGTAATTCATACCATGGAGTTACTGTAATTCACACCGTGGAGTTACTCCAATTCACACCGTGGAGTTACTCTAATTCACACCGTGGAGTTACTGTAATTCACACCGTGGAGTTACTCTAATTCACACCATGGAGTTACTGTCATTCACACCATGGAGTTACTGTAATTCATACCATGGTGTTACCGTAATTCACACCATGGAGTTACTGTAATTCACACCATGGAGTTACTCTAATTCACACCATGGAGTTACTGTAATTCACACCATGGAGTTAATCTAATTCACACCGTGGAGTTACTGTAATTCACACCGTGGAGTTACTCTAATTCACACCATGGAGTTTATGTCATTCACACCGTGGAGTTACCGTAATTCACACCGTGGCGTTACCGTAATTCACACCATGGAGATACTGTAATTCACACCTTGGAGTTACCGTAATTCACACCATGGAGATACTGTAATTCACACCACGGAGTTACCGTAATTCACACCGTGGAGTTACTGTAATTCACACCATGGAGTGTCTGTAATTCACACCGTGGAGTTTCCGTAAGTCACACCGTGGAGTTACTGTAATTCACACCATGGAGTTACTGTAATTCACACCGTGGAGTTACTGTAGTTCACACCATGGAGTTACCGTAATTCACACCGTGGAGTTACTCTAATTCACACCATGGAGTTACCGTAATTCAGACCATGGAATTACCGTAATTCACACCACGGAGTTACTGTAATTCACACCGTGGAGTTACTGTCATTCACACCTTGGAGTTACTGTAATTCACACCATGGAGTTACCGTAATTCACACCATGGAATTACCGTAATTCACACCACGGAGTTACTGTAATTCACACCATGGAGTTACTCCAATTCACATCTTGGAGTTACTCTAATTCATACCATGTAGTTACTGTAATTCACACCGTGGGGTTACTGTCATTCACACCTTGGAGTTACTGTAATTCACACCATGGAGTTACCGTAATTCACACCATGGAGTTACCGTAATTCACACCATGGAGTTACTGTAATACACACCGCGGAGTTACCGTAATTCACACCATGGATTTACTGTAATTCACACCGCGGAGTTACTGTAATTCACACCATGGAGTTACTGTAATTCACACCGTGGAGTTACTGTAATTCACACCATGGAGTTACTGTAATTCACACCGTGGAGTTACTGTAATTCACACCGTGGAGTTACTGTAATTCACACCGTGAAGTTACTGTAATTCACACCGTGGAGTTACTCTAATTCACACCATGGAGTTACTGTCATTCACACCATGGAGTTACTGTAATTCATACCATGGTGTTACCGTAATTCACACCATGGAGTTACTGTAATTCACACCATGGAGTTACTCTAATTCACACCATGGAGTTACTGTAATTCACACCATGGAGTTACTGTAATTCACACCATGGAGTTACTCTAATTCACACCATGGAGTTACTGTAATTCACACCATGGAGTTACTGTAATTCACACCATGGAGTTACTCTAATTCACACCATGGTGTTACCGTAATTCACACCATGGAGTTACTGTAATTCACACCATTGAGTTACTCTAATTCACACCATGGAGTTACTGTAATTCACACCATGGAGTTACTCTAATTCACACCGTGGAGTTACTGTAATTCACACCATGGAGTTACTGTAATTCACACCGTGGAGTTACTCTAATTCACACCATGGAGTTACTGTCATTCACACCATGGAGTTACTGTAATTCATACCATGGTGTTACCGTAATTCACACCATGGAGTTACTGTAATTCACACCATGGAGTTACTCTAATTCACACCATGGAGTTACTGTAATTCACACCATGGAGTTAATCTAATTCACACCGTGGAGTTACTGTAATTCACACCGTGGAGTTACTCTAATTCACACCATGGAGTTTATGTCATTCACACCGTGGAGTTACCGTAATTCACACCGTGGCGTTACCGTAATTCACACCATGGAGATACTGTAATTCACAGCTTGGAGTTACCGTAATTCACACCATGGAGATACTGTAATTCACACCACGGAGTTACCGTAATTCACACCGTGGAGTTACTGTAATTCACACCATGGAGTGTCTGTAATTCACACCGTGGAGTTTCCGTAAGTCACACCGTGGAGTTACTGTAATTCACACCATGGAGTTACTGTAATTCACACCGTGGAGTTACTGTAATTCACACCATGGAGTTACCGTAATTCACACCGTGGAGTTACCGTAATTCACACCATGAAGTTACCGTAATTCACACCATGGAGATACTGTAATTCTCACCATGGAGTTACCGTAATTCTCACCTTGGAGTTACCATAATTGACACCTTGGAGTTCCTGTAATACTCACCATGGAGTTACCGTAATTCACACCTTGGAGTTACTGTAATTCACACCATGGAGTTACTGTAATTCACACCGTGGAGTTACTGTAATTCACACCGTGGAGTTACTGTCATTCACACCATGGAGTTACTCTAATTCACACCATGGAGTTATTGTCATTCACATCGTGGAGTTACTGTAATTCACACCATGGAGTTACTGTAATTCACACCGTGGAGTTACTGTAATTCACACCATGGAGTTACTCTAATTCACACCATGGAGTTACTCTAATTCACACCGTGGAGTTACTGTAATTCACACCGTGGAGTTACTCTAATTCACACCGTGGAGTTACCGTAATTCACACCGTGGAGTTACTGTAATTCACACCATGGAGTTCCTGTCATTCACACCGTGGAGTTACTGTAATTCACACCATGGTGTCACCGTAATTCACACCATGGAGTTACTGTAATTCACACCATGGAGTTACTGTAATTCACACCGTGGAGTTACTCTAATTCACACCGTGGAGTTACTCTAATTCACACCATGGAGTTTATGTCATTCACACCGTGGAGTTACCGTAATTCACACCGTGGAGTTACCGTAATTCACACCATGGAGTTACTGTAATTCACACCGTGGAGTTACTGTAATTCACACCGTGGAGTTACTGTAATTCACACCCTGGAGTTACTGTAATTCACACCGTGGAGTTACCGTAATTCACACCGTGGAGTTACTGTAATTCACACCGTGGAGTTACTGTAATTCACACCGTGGAGTTACTGTAATTCACACCGTGGAGTTACTGTAATTCACACCATGGAGTTACTGTAATTCACACCGTGGAGTTACTGTAATTCACACCATGGAGTTACTGTAATTCACACCGTGGAGTTACTGTAATTCACACCGTGGAGTTACTGTAATTCACACCGTGGAGTTACTGTAATTCACACCGTGGAGTTACTGTAATTCACACCGTGAAGTTACTGTAATTCACACCGTGGAGTTACTCTAATTCACACCATGGAGTTACTCTAATTCACACCATGGAGTTACTGTAATTCACACCATGGAGTTACTGTAATTCACACCGTGGAGTTACTCTAATTCACACCATGGAGTTACTGTCATTCACACCATGGAGTTACTGCAATTCATACCATGGTGTTACCGTAATTCACACCATGGAGTTACTGTAATTCACACCATGGAATTACTCTAATTCACACCATGGAGTTACTGTAATTCACACCATGGAGTTAATCTAATTCACACCGTGGAGTTACTGGAATTCACACCATGGAGTTACTCTAATTCACACCATGGAGTTTATGTCATTCACACCGTGGAGTTACCGTAATTCACACCGTGGCGTTACCGTAATTCACACCATGGAGATACTGTAATTCACACCTTGGAGTTACCGTAATTCACACCATGGAGATACTGTAATTCACACCACGGAGTTACCGTAATTCACACCGTGGAGTTACTGTAATTCACACCATGGAGTGTCTGTAATTCACACCGTGGAGTTTCCGTAAGTCACACCGTGGAGTTACTGTAATTCACACCATGGAGTTACTGTAATTCACACCGTGGAGTTACTGTAATTCACACCATGGAGTTACCGTAATTCACACCGTGGAGTTACCGTAATTCACACCATGAAGTTACCGTAATTCACACCATGGAGTTACTGTAATTCTCACCATGGAGTTACCGTAATTCTCACCTTGGAGTTACCATAATTCACACCTTGGAGTTCCTGTAATTCACACCATGGAGTTACTGTAATTCACACCATGGGGTTACTGTAATTCTCACCATGGAGTTACCGTAATTCACACCATGGATTTACTGTAATACTCACCATGGAGTTACCGTAATTCACACCTTGGAGTTACTGTAATTCACACCATGGAGTTACTGTAATTCACACCGTGGAGTTACTGTAATTCACACCATGGTGTTACCGTAATTCACACCATGGAGTTACTGTAATTCTCACCATGGAGTTACCGTAATTCACACCTTGGAGTTACTGTAATTCACACCATGGAGTTACTGTAATTCACACCGTGGAGTTACTGTAATTCACACCGTGGAGTTACTCTAATTCACACCATGGAGTTACTGTCATTCACACCGTGGAGTTACCGTAATTCACACCGTGGAGCTACCGTAATTCACACCATGGAGATACTGTAATTCACACCATGGAGTTACCGTAATTCACACCGTGGAGTTACTGTTATTCACACCATGGAGTTACCGTAATTCACACCGTGGAGTTTCCATAATTCACACCGTGGAGTTACTGTAATTCACACCGTGGAGTTACTGTAATTCACATCATGGAGTTACTGTAATTCACACCATGGTGTGACCGTAATTCACACCATGGAGTTGCTGTAATTCACACCGTGGAGTTACTGTAATTCACACCGTGGAGTTACTGTAATTCACACCATGGAGTTACTGTAATTCACACCGTGGAGTTACTGTAATTCACACCGTGGAGTTACCGTAATTCGCACCGTGGAGTTACTGTAATTCACACCGTGGAGTTACTGTAATTCACACCGTGGAGTTACTGTAATTCACGCCGTGGAGTTACTGTAATTCACACCGTGGAGTTACCGTAATTCACACCATGGAGTTACTGTAATTCACACCATGGAGTTACTCTAATTCACACCGTGGAGTTACTGTAATTCACACCATGGAGTTACTGTAATTCACACCATGGAGTTACTGTAATTCACACCGTGGAGTTACTGTAATTCACACCATGGACTTACTGTAATTCACACCGTGGAGTTACTCTAATTCACACCATGGAGTTACTCTAATTCACACCATGGATTTACTGTAATTCACACCATGGAGTTACTGTAATTCACACCGTGGAGTTTCTCTAATTCACACCATGGAGTTACTGTCATTCACACCATGGAGTTACTGCAATTCATACCATGGTGTTACCGTAATTCACACCATGGAGTTACTGTAATTCACACCATGGAATTACTCTAATTCACACCATGGAGTTACTGTAATTCACACCATGGAGTTAATCTAATTCACACCGTGGAGTTACTGGAATTCACACCATGGAGTTACTCTAATTCACACCATGGAGTTTATGTCATTCACACCGTGGAGTTACCGTAATTCACACCGTGGCGTTACCGTAATTCACACCATGGAGATACTGTAATTCACACCTTGGAGTTACCGTAATTCACACCATGGAGATACTGTAATTCACACCACGGAGTTACCGTAATTCACACCGTGGAGTTACTGTAATTCACACCATGGAGTGTCTGTAATTCACACCGTGGAGTTTCCGTAAGTCACACCGTGGAGTTACTGTAATTCACACCATGGAGTTACTGTAATTCACACCGTGGAGTTACTGTAATTCACACCATGGAGTTACCGTAATTCACACCGTGGAGTTACCGTAATTCACACCATGAAGTTACCGTAATTCACACCATGGAGTTACTGTAATTCTCACCATGGAGTTACCGTAATTCTCACCTTGGAGTTACCATAATTCACACCTTGGAGTTCCTGTAATTCACACCATGGAGTTACTGTAATTCACACCATGGGGTTACTGTAATTCTCACCATGGAGTTACCGTAATTCACACCATGGATTTACTGTAATACTCACCATGGAGTTACCGTAATTCACACCTTGGAGTTACTGTAATTCACACCATGGAGTTACTGTAATTCACACCGTGGAGTTACTGTAATTCACACCATGGTGTTACCGTAATTCACACCATGGAGTTACTGTAATTCTCACCATGGAGTTACCGTAATTCACACCTTGGAGTTACTGTAATTCACACCATGGAGTTACTGTAATTCACACCGTGGAGTTACTGTAATTCACACCGTGGAGTTACTCTAATTCACACCATGGAGTTACTGTCATTCACACCGTGGAGTTACCGTAATTCACACCGTGGAGCTACCGTAATTCACACCATGGAGATACTGTAATTCACACCATGGAGTTACCGTAATTCACACCGTGGAGTTACTGTTATTCACACCATGGAGTTACCGTAATTCACACCGTGGAGTTTCCATAATTCACACCGTGGAGTTACTGTAATTCACACCGTGAAGTTACTGTAATTCACATCATGGAGTTACTGTAATTCACACCATGGTGTGACCGTAATTCACACCATGGAGTTGCTGTAATTCACACCGTGGAGTTACTGTAATTCACACCGTGGAGTTACTGTAATTCACACCATGGAGTTACTGTAATTCACACCGTGGAGTTACTGTAATTCACACCGTGGAGTTACCGTAATTCGCACCGTGGAGTTACTGTAATTCACACCGTGGAGTTACTGTAATTCACACCGTGGAGTTACTGTAATTCACGCCGTGGAGTTACTGTAATTCACACCGTGGAGTTACCGTAATTCACACCATGGAGTTACTGTAATTCACACCATGGAGTTACTCTAATTCACACCGTGGAGTTACTGTAATTCACACCATGGAGTTACTGTAATTCACACCATGGAGTTACTGTAATTCACACCGTGGAGTTACTGTAATTCACACCATGGACTTACTGTAATTCACACCGTGGAGTTACTGTAATTCACACCGTGGAGTTACTGTAATTCACACCATGGAGTTACTGTAATTCACACCGCGGAGTTACTGTAATTCACACCCTGGAGTTACTGTAATTCACACCGTGGAGTTACTGTAATTCACACCATGGAGTTACTGTAATTCACACCATGGACTTACTGTAATTCACACCGTGGAGTTACTGTCATTCACACCGTGGAGTTACTGTAATTCACACCATGGACTTACTGTAATTCACACCGTGGAGTTACTGTAATTCACACCGTGGAGTTACTGTAATTCACACCATGGAGTTACTCTAATTCACACCGTGGAGTTACTGTAATTCACACCATGGACTTACTGTAATTCACACCATGGAGTTACTCTAATTCACACCGTGGAGTTACTGTAATTCACACCATGGACTTACTGTAATTCACACCATGGAGTTACTCTAATTCACACCGTGGAGTTACTGTAATTCACACCATGGAGTTACTGTAATTCACACCATGGAGTTACTGTAATTCACACCGCGGAGTTACTGTAATTCACACCATGGACTTACTGTAATTCACACCGTGCAGTTACTGTAATTCACACCGTGGAGTTACTGTAATTCACACCATGGAGTTACTCTAATTCACACCGTGGAGTTACTGTAATTCACACCGTGGAGTTACTGTAATTCACACCGTGGAGTTACTGTAATTCACACCGTGGAGTTACTGTAATTCACACCGTGGAGTTACTCTAATTCACACCGTGGAGTTACTGTAATTCACACCGTGGAGTTACTGTAATTCATACCATGGTGTTACCGTAATTCACACCGTGGAGTTATCGTAATTCATACCATGGAGTTACTGTAATTCACACCGTGGAGTTACTGTAATTCATACCATGGAGTTACTGTAATTCACACCGTGGAGTTACTGTAATTCATACCATGGAGTTACTGTAATTCACACCGTGGAGTTACTGTAATTCATACCATGGAGTTACTGTAATTCACACCGTGGAGTTACTGTAATTCACACCATGGAGTTACTGTAATTCACACCGTGGAGTTACTGTAATTCATACCATGGAGTTACTGTAATTCACACCGTGGAGTTACTCCAATTCACACCGTGGAGTTACTCTAATTCACACCGTGGAGTTACTGTAATTCACACCGTGGAGTTACTCTAATTCACACCATGGAGTTACTGTCATTCACACCATGGAGTTACTGTAATTCATACCATGGTGTTACCGTAATTCACACCATGGAGTTACTGTAATTCACACCATGGAGTTACTCTAATTCACACCATGGAGTTACTGTAATTCACACCATGGAGTTAATCTAATTCACACCGTGGAGTTACTGTAATTCACACCGTGGAGTTACTCTAATTCACACCATGGAGTTTATGTCATTCACACCGTGGAGTTACCGTAATTCACACCGTGGCGTTACCGTAATTCACACCATGGAGATACTGTAATTCACACCTTGGAGTTACCGTAATTCACACCATGGAGATACTGTAATTCACACCACGGAGTTACCGTAATTCACACCGTGGAGTTACTGTAATTCACACCATGGAGTGTCTGTAATTCACACCGTGGAGTTTCCGTAAGTCACACCGTGGAGTTACTGTAATTCACACCATGGAGTTACTGTAATTCACACCGTGGAGTTACTGTAGTTCACACCATGGAGTTACCGTAATTCACACCGTGGAGTTACTCTAATTCACACCATGGAGTTACCGTAATTCAGACCATGGAATTACCGTAATTCACCCAACGGAGTTACTGTAATTCACACCGTGGAGTTACTGTCATTCACACCTTGGAGTTACTGTAATTCACACCATGGAGTTACCGTAATTCACACCATGGAATTACCGTAATTCACACCACGGAGTTACTGTAATTCACACCATGGAGTTACTCCAATTCACATCTTGGAGTTACTCTAATTCATACCATGTAGTTACTGTAATTCACACCGTGGGGTTACTGTCATTCACACCTTGGAGTTACTGTAATTCACACCATGGAGTTACCGTAATTTACACCATGGAGTTACCGTAATTCACACCATGGAGTTACTGTAATACACACCGCGGAGTTACCGTAATTCACACCATGGATTTACTGTAATTCACACCGCGGAGTTACTGTAATTCACACCATGGAGTTACTGTAATTCACACCGTGGAGTTACTGTAATTCACACCATGGAGTTACTGTAATTCACACCGTGGAGTTACTGTAATTCACACCGTGGAGTTACTGTAATTCACACCGTGAAGTTACTGTAATTCACACCGTGGAGTTACTCTAATTCACACCATGGAGTTACTGTCATTCACACCATGGAGTTACTGTAATTCATACCATGGTGTTACCGTAATTCACACCATGGAGTTACTGTAATTCACACCATGGAGTTACTCTAATTCACACCATGGAGTTACTGTAATTCACACCATGGAGTTACTGTAATTCACACCATGGAGTTACTCTAATTCACACCATGGAGTTACTGTAATTCACACCATGGAGTTACTGTAATTCACACCATGGAGTTACTCTAATTCACACCATGGTGTTACCGTAATTCACACCATGGAGTTACTGTAATTCACACCATGGAGTTACTCTAATTCACACCATGGAGTTACTGTAATTCACACCATGGAGTTACTGTAATTCACACCGTGGAGTTACTGTAATTCACACCATGGAGTTACTGTAATTCACACCGTGGAGTTACTCTAATTCACACCATGGAGTTACTGTCATTCACACCATGGAGTTACTGTAATTCATACCATGGTGTTACCGTAATTCACACCATGGAGTTACTGTAATTCACACCATGGAGTTACTGTAATTCACACCGTGGAGTTACTGTAATTCACACCATGGAGTTACCGTAATTCACACCGTGGAGTTACCGTAATTCACACCATGAAGTTACCGTAATTCACACCATGGAGATACTGTAATTCTCACCATGGAGTTACCGTAATTCTCACCTTGGAGTTACCATAATTGACACCTTGGAGTTCCTGTAATACTCACCATGGAGTTACCGTAATTCACACCTTGGAGTTACTGTAATTCACACCATGGAGTTACTGTAATTCACACCATGGAGTTACTGTAATTCACACCATGGTGTTACCGTAATTCACACCATGGAGTTACTGTAATTCTCACCATGGAGTTACCGTAATTCACACCTTGGAGTTACTGTAATTCACACCATGGAGTTACTGTAATTCACACCGTGGAGTTACTGTAATTCACACCGTGGAGTTACTCTAATTCACACCATGGAGTTACTGTCATTCACACCGTGGAGTTACCGTAATTCACACCGTGGAGCTACCATAATTCACACCATGGAGATACTGTAATTCACACCATGGAGTTACCGTAATTCACACCGTGGAGTTACTGTTATTCACACCATGGAGTTACCGTAATTCACACCGTGGAGTTTCCATAATTCACACCGTGGAGTTACTGTAATTCACACCGTGGAGTTACTGTAATTCACATCATGGAGTTACTGTAATTCACACCATGGTGTGACCGTAATTCACACCATGGAGTTACTGTAATTCACACCATGGAGTTACTGTAATTCACACTTTGGAGTTACTGTAATTCACACCATGGTGTGACCGTAATTCACACCATGGAGTTACTGTAATTCACACCATGGAGTTACTCTAATTCACACCGTGGAGTTACTGTAATTCACACCGTGGAGTTACTCTAATTCACACCATGGAGTTACTGTCATTCACACCATGGAGTTACTGTAATTCATACCATGGTGTTACCGTAATTCACACCATGGAGTTACTGTAATTCACACCATGGAGTTACTCTAATTCACACCATGGAGTTACTGTAATTCACACCATGGAGTTAATCTAATTCACACCGTGGAGTTACTGTAATTCACACCGTGGAGTTACTCTAATTCACACCATGGAGTTTATGTCATTCACACCGTGGAGTTACCGTAATTCACACCATGGCGTTACCGTAATTCACACCATGGAGATACTGTAATTCACACCTTGGAGTTACCGTAATTCACACCATGGAGATACTGTAATTCACACCACGGAGTAACCGTAATTCACACCGTGGAGTTACTGTAATTCACACCGTGGAGTTTCCGTAAGTCACACCGTGGAGTTACTGTAATTCACACCGTGGAGTTACCGTAATTCACACCGTGGAGTTACTCTAATTCACACCATGGAGTTACCGTAATTCAGACCATGGAATTACCGTAATTCACACCACGGAGTTACTGTAATTCACACCGTGGAGTTACTGTCATTCACACCTTGGAGTTACTGTAATTCACACCATGGAGTTACCGTAATTCACACCATGGAGTTACCGTAATTCACACCATGGAGTTACTGTAATACACACCGCGGAGTTACCGTAATTCACACCATGGATTTACTGTAATTCACACCGTGGAGTTACTGTAATTCACACCGTGGAGTTACTGTAATTCACACCGTGGAGTTACTGTAATTCACACCGTGGAGTTACTGTAATTCACACCGTGAAGTTACTGTAATTCACACCGTGGAGTTACTCTAATTCACACCATGGAGTTACTGTCATTCACACCATGGAGTTACTGTAATTCATACCATGGTGTTACCGTAATTCACACCATGGAGTTACTGTAATTCACACCATGGAGTTACTCTAATTCACACCATGGAGTTACTGTAATTCACACCATGGAGTTACTCTAATTCACACCGTGGAGTTACTGTAATTCACACCATGGAGTTACTGTAATTCACACCGTGGAGTTACTCTAATTCACACCATGGAGTTACTGTCATTCACACCATGGAGTTACTGTAATTCATACCATGGTGTTACCGTAATTCACACCATGGAGTTACTCTAATTCACACCATGGAGTTACTGTAATTCACACCATGGAGTTAATCTAATTCACACCGTGGAGTTACTGTAATTCACACCGTGGAGTTACTCTAATTCACACCATGGAGTTTATGTCATTCACACCGTGGAGTTACCGTAATTCACACCGTGGCGTTACCGTAATTCACACCATGGAGATACTGTAATTCACACCTTGGAGTTACCGTAATTCACACCATGGAGATACTGTAATTCACACCACGGAGTTACCGTAATTCACACCGTGGAGTTACTGTAATTCACACCATGGAGTGTCTGTAATTCACACCGTGGAGTTTCCGTAAGTCACACCGTGGAGTTACTGTAATTCACACCATGGAGTTACTGTAATTCACACCGTGGAGTTACTGTAATTCACACCATGGAGTTACCGTAATTCACACCGTGAAGTTACCGTAATTCACACCATGAAGTTACCATAATTCACACCTTGGAGTTCCTGTAATTCACACCATGGAGTTACTGTAATTCACACCGTGGAGTTACTGTAATTCACACCGTGGAGTTTCCGTAAGTCACACCGTGGAGTTACTGTAATTCACACCATGGAGTTACTGTAATTCACACCATGGGGTTACTGTAATTCTCACCATGGAGTTACCGTAATTCACACCATGGAGTTACTGTAATACTCACCATGGAGTTACCGTAATTCACACCTTGGAGTTACTGTAATTCACACCATGGAGTTACTGTAATTCACATCATGGAGTTACTGTAATTCACACCATGGTGTTACCGTAATTCACACCATGGAGTTACTGTAATTCTCACCATGGAGTTACCGTAATTCACACCTTGGAGTTACTGTAATTCACACCATGGAGTTACTGTAATTCACACCATGGAGTTACTGTAATTCACACCGTGGAGTTACTGTAATTCACACCGTGGAGTTACTGTAATTCACACCGTGGAGTTACTGTAATTCACACCGTGGAGTTACTGTAATTCACACCATGGAGTTACCGTAATTCACACCGTGGAGTTACTCTAATTCACACCATGGAGTTACCGTAATTCACACCATGGAATTACCGTAATTCACACCACGTAGTTACTGTAATTCACGCCATGGAGTTACTGCAATTCACATCTTGGAGTTACTCTAATTCATAGCATGTAGTTACTGTAATTCACACCGTGGAGTTACTGTCATTCACACCTTGGAGTTACCGTAATTCACACCATGGAGTTACCGTAATTCACACCATGAAGTTACTGTAATACACACCGCGGAGTTACCGTAATTCACACCATGGATTTACTGTAATTCACACCGTGGAGTTACTGTAATTCACACCATGGAGTTATTGTAATTCACACCGTGAAGTTACTGTAATTCACACCGTGGAGTTACTGTAATTCACACCATGGAGTTATTGTAATTCACACCGTGGAGTTACTGTAATTCACACCATGGAGTTACTGTAATTCACACCGTGAAATTACTGTAATTCACACCATGGAGTTACTGTAATTCACACCATGAAGTTACTGTAATTTACACCATGGAGTTACTGTAATACACACCGCGGAGTTACCGTAATTCACACCATGGATTTACTGTAATTCACACCGTGGAGTTACTGTAATTCACACCATGGAGTTACTGTAATTCACACCATGGAGTTACTGTAATTCACACCGTGGAGTTACTGTAATTCACACCATGGAGTTAGATACATAGATACATAGATACATAGAAGATAGGAGCAGGAGTAGGCCATCCAGCCCTTCGAGCCTGCTCCGCCATTTAATGAGATCATGGCTGATCCTCCAATTCAGTATCCCGTCCCCGCCTTCTCTCCGTAACCCTTAACCCCTTTTGCCTGTAGAAATATATCTAATTCCCTCTTAAATATATTTAATGAGCTGGCGTACACTGCCCTCTGTGGCAATGAGTTCCACAGGTTCACCACCCTCTGAGTGAAGAAATTCCCCCTCATTTCTGTCCAAATGGTTTAGCCCTTATCCTTAAATTATGTCCTCTAGTTCTGTTCTCACCCGCCAAGGGAAACATTCCTTCTGCATCTAGCCTGTCTAGACCTGTCAGAATTTTATACACTTCTATGAGGTCCCCTCTCAATCTTCTAAACTCCAGTGTGTACATCCCTAAACTACATAGTCTCTCCTCATAGGTCAATCCCGCCATTCCTGGTATCAGCCTGGTGAATCGCCGCTGCACCCCCTCCATGGCAAGAACATCTTTCCTCAGATGAGGCGACCAAAACTGTACACAGTACTCGAGGTGTGGTCTCACCAGTGCCCTGTACAGCTGCAGCAAGGTATCCCTGTTCCTGTATTCCAACCCTTTTGCTATGAAGGCCAGCATACCGTTTGCCTTCTTGACCGCCTGTTGCACCTGCATGCTCGCCTTCAGTGACTGGTGTACAAGAACACCCAGGTCTCTCTGTACTTCCCCCTCTCCCAATTTATTGCCATTTAAATAATAATTTGCCCTCCCGTTCCTGCACCCAAGGTGGATAACTTCGCACTTGTCCACATTATAGTGCATCTGCCATTTATCCGCCCAATCACCCAGTCTGTCCAAATCGCTCTGGAGCTTCCTGGTCTCCTCCTCTGAGCCCACCCCCCCCTCCTAGTTTAGTGTCGTCTGCAAATTTGGAAATGCTGCATCCGACTCCCTGATCCAGGTCATTAATGTAAATTGTGAACAGCTGGGGACCCAGGACAGATCCCTGTGGTACCCCACTTGTTACTGCCTGCCATTCAGAAAATGAGCCGTTTATTCCAACTCTCTGTTTTCTATCTGACAGCCAGTTCTCTATCCACGTCAATACTTTCCCCTTTATCCCATGAGCTTCAATTTTCCCTGCTAATCTTTTATGTGGGACCTTATCGAAGGCCTTTTGGAAGTCCAGGTACACCACATCTACTGGCTCTCCCCCATCTATTTTACCAGTTACTCCCTCAAAAAATTCCAATAGATTAGTCAAGCACGATTTACCCTTTGTAAATCCATGTTGACTCTGTCCTATCCTGTCCCCATTTGCTAAGTGCTCCGCTATTTCATCCTTAATGATGGACTCCAGCATTTTGCCCACAACTGATGTAAGGCTTACAGGTCTGTAATTACCTGCTTTTTCCCTACCCCCCTTTTTGAATAGTGGGGTAACGTTAGCTACCCTCCAATCCATGGGCACTGTTCCCGAGTCTAATGAATTCTGAAAAATCATACTTAGTGCATCCGCTATCTCTAGGGCCACCTCCTTCAGCACCCTAGGATGCATGTTATCAGGCCCTGGGGATTTGTCCGCCTTCAATCCCTTTAGCTTCCTTAACACCATATCCTTAGAGATATTGATTTGCGTCAGTTCCTCCTTTGCAAATGTCCCTATTTTTCCCGATATCCCAGGGAGGTTTTTTGTGTCTTCCTTCGTAAAGACTGACCCAAAGTATGCATTTAGTTGGTCTGCCATTTCCTTATTTCCCGTTATATATTCCCCCGTATCTGACTGCAATGGGCCAACTTTGGTTTTCACCAGTCTTTTCCTCTTGATATACTTATAAAAGCTTTTGGAGTTAGTTTTTATATTTTCCGCCAGCTTGCTTTCGTAAGCTATTTTGCCCCTCTTGATTAAGCCCTTTGTCCTCCTTTGCTCTATCTTAAACTGTTCCCAATCTTCCGCTCTGGCGCTTTTTTTGGCTATTTTATACGCCCTATCTTTGGATTTTATGCTGTCTCTAATTTCCCCTGTTATCCACGGTTGAGTCACCTTTTTAGATTTCCTTTTATGCCAGATTGGTATAAACAATTTTTGCAATTTTGTCATTCTATCTTTAAATGCTTGCCATTGTTTATCTACCTCCAGTCCTCCCAGGAACGTTGTCCAATCAGACCTACTCAGTTCCCGTCTAATGGCATCATAATTCCCCTTGTTTAAATTCAGGACCTTAGTATCTGAGTCAATTTCTTCGCTCTCCATTTCGAGTGAGAAATCGATCATGTTATGATCGCTCTGACCCAAGGGTTCCCGTACAACAAGATTACTAATTAGTCCCTTCTCATTGCACAGTACCCAGTCCAATATAGCCTGTTCCCGAGTTGGTTCCTCGACATATTGATCCAGATAACCATCCCTTAAACACTCAAGGAATTCCTCCTCCTCATTATTTTTACTGATTAGGCTATTCCAATCTATATGTAAGTTAAAGTCACCTATGATGACAGCTGTGCTCTTATTGCACGCTTCTCTAATTTCCCTCGTGATGCCCTCCCCAACCTCTATTTTACTATTTGGAGGCCTATATACCACTCCTATTAATGTTTTTCGCCCCTCGCTATTTCTTAGCTCCACCCATATAGATTCTGTATTAACTGAGTTAATATCCTTCCTTTCAATTGCATTTATCCCTTCTTTTACCAGCAATGCTACCCCTCCTCCCTTTCTTTTTTGTCGATCCTTCCTAAATACTGAATACCCCTGTATGTTAAGCTCCCAGCCCTGCTCACCCTGCAACCATGTTTCCGTAATCCCAATTAGATCATAATTATTAACCTCTATTTCCACAGCTAATTCATCTACCTTGTTCCTGATGCTTCTCGCATTAAGGTATAAAACCCTCAGGCTTTTTTTATGCTCACATTTTTTATGAATTAGTTTGGCCCTTTGTTTTTTGTTCCTCACCCTTTTACCATTTATTTCTGTCTGCCTTTCACTTTCCTCTATTTCACTACATAGGTTTCTAGCCCCCTGCCATACTAGTTTAAATGCTCCCGAACTGCTTTATCAAAAATTACCCCGAGAACATCAGTTCCATCTTTGCACAGGTGTAGACCGTCCCTTTTGTATAGGTCACACCTACCACAAAACTGGTTCCAATGCCTCAAAAATTTAAAACCCTCCCTCTTACACCACTGCTCAAGCCACGTATTTAGCCTAACTATCCTGTTCTCTGTACTCTTACTAGCACGTGGCACTGGTAGTAATCCAGAGATTACTACCTTCGAGGTCCTACTTTTTAGCTTGGCTCCTAACTCCCTAAATTCTACTTGTAGGACCTCTTCCCTTTTTTTAGCTACGTCGTTGGTACCAACATGTATCACGACAACTGGCTGTTCCCCCTCCCCCTCCAGAATGTTCTGCACCCGCGCCGAGACATCCTTGACCCTTGCACCAGGGAGGCAACATACCATCCTGGAGTCTCGGTCGCGACCACAGAAACCCCTATCTATTCCCCTTACAATCGAATCCCCTATTACTATAGCCCTGCCACTCTTTTTCCCTCCCTTCTTTGCAACAGAGCCAGTCATGGTGCCATGAGCCTGGCTGCTGGTGCCTTCCCCCGATGAGTCATCCCCCCCGACAACAGCACCTAAGGCGGTGAACCTGTTGCTAAGGGAGACAACCCCAGGGGATTTCTGCACTACCTTCCTGCCCTTGCTCTGCCTTTTGGTCACCCATGTACTATCTACGCTGGCCTTAACCTGCGGTGTGACCAACTCACTAAATGTGCTATCCACAACCCTCTCAGAATCGTGGATGCTCCAAAGTGAGTCCATCCACAGCTCAAGGGCCATCATGCGGTCCCACATGAGCTGCAGCTGGACACACTTCCCGCACACATGGTTGTCAGGGACACAGGAAGCGTCCCTGATTTCCCACATGTTACAGGAGGAGCATGACACAGGTCCGAGCTCTACTGCCATGACTTAACCCTTATATTACTTTTTAATTTTCTAGTTTTAGTTTATTTATTGACTTTTGTTTTCCCGAAGCTAACTTAGACCAATGTATACTGTACTCCTCTTATTCCTTTTTAAACTAACCAAATCCCACTAGTTTTAGTTTTACTTTCTAGGAAGGTTTGAGGAAAGTACTTACCAGTTAGTCTTACCTCCCTGGTCTTTCGCTGACTTCCCGGTCTTGTGTCCCCTTGGTCCTACGCCGACTTCCCGCTCCTCCCGGTTCCTGCCCTGCTGAAAAGAAACTGAGACCAAAAAATTTGTGACCTCTGTTTTTAGACTGCTAAAAGACTAGTAGGTTAGAGGAGGAGGGCGGGTGGGGGTTCCTACTCTCGGGTTTAAGCCACCACCCTCTTTAAATGCTGTTCACCTGGGTGCTTCCCACCTGGTCCGCTTCCGGTCTCGTCTCTCCCGACAACAGCCTGTGAAAGAAAAGCCCGCGAAAGTGAGTTTAAATACTCACTGTGCTGCTGCTCTCTCCGCTCCCGACACTGGCCTCTGCAAAAAAGCCCGCGAAAGTGAGTTTAAAGTGAGTTACTGTAATTCACACCGTGGAGTTACTGTAATTCACACCATGGAGCTACTCTAATTCACACCCTGGAGTTACCTGTAATTCACACCGTGAGTTACTGTAATTCACACCGTGAGTTACCGTAATTCACACCGTGAGTTACTGTAATTCACACCGTGAAGTTACTGTAATTCACACCGTGGAGTTACTGTAATTCACACCATGGAGTTACTGTAAATCACACCCTGGAGTTACCGTAATTCACACCGTGGAGTTACTGTAATTCACACCCTGGAGTTACCGTAATTCACACCGTGGAGTTACTGTAATTCACACCGTGGAGTTACTGTAATTCACACCGTGAAGTTACTGTAATTCACACCGTGAAGTTACTGTAATTCACACCATGGAGTTACTGTAATTCACACCATGGAGTTACTGTAATTCACACCTTGGAGTTACTGTAATTCACACCATGGAGTTCACCATGGAGTTACTGTAATTCACACCATGGAGTTACTGTAATTCACACCTTGGAGTTACTGTAATTCACACCATGGAGTTACCGTAATTCACACCATGGAGTTACTGTAATACACAACGCGGAGTTACCGTAATTCACACCATGGAGTTACTGTAATTCACACCCTGGAGTTACTGTAATTCACACCGTGGAGTTACTGTAATTCACACCGTGAAGTTACTGTAATTCACACCATGGAGTTACTGTAATTCACACCATGGAGTTACTGTAATTCACACCATGGAGTTACTGTAATTCACACCATGGAGTTACTGTAATTCACACCTTGGAGTTACTGTAATTCACACCATGGAGTTACCGTAATTCACACCATGGAGTTACTGTAATACACAACGCGGAGTTACCGTAATTCACACCATGGAGTTACTGTAATTCACACCGTGGAGTTACTGTAATTCACACCATGGAGTTATTGTAATTCACACCATGGAGTTACCGTAATTCACACCATGGAGTTACTGTAACTCACACCATGGAGTTACTGTAATTCACACCTGGGATTTACTGTAATTCACACCATGGAGTTACTGTAATTCACACCGTGGAGTTACTGTAATTCACACCATGGAGTTACTGTAATTCACACCCTGGAGTTACTGTAATTCACACCAAGGAATTACCGTAATTCACACCATGGAGTTACTGTAATTCACACCATGGAGTTACTGTAATTCACACCGTGGAGTTATTGTAATTTACACCATGGAGTTACTCTAATTCACACCATGGAGTTACTGTCATTCACACCGTGGAGTTACTGTAACTCACACCATGGTGTTACCGTAATTCACACCATGGAGTTACTGTAATTCACACCATGGAGTTACTCTAATTCACACCATGGAGTTACTGTAATTCACACCATGGAGTTAATCTAATTCACACCGTGGAGTTACTGTAATTCACACCGTGGAGTTACTCTAATTCACACCATGGAGTTTATGTCATTCACACCGTGGAGTTACCGTAATTCACACCGTGGAGTTACCGTAATTCACACCATGGAGATACTGTAATTCACACCTTGGAGTTACCGTAATTCACACCATGGAGATACTGTAATTCACACCACGGAGTTACCGTAATTCACACCGTGGAGTTACTGTAATTCACACCATGGAGTGTCTGTAATTCACACCGTGGAGTTTCCGTAAGTCACACCGTGGAGTTACTGTAATTCACACCATGGAGTTACCGTAATTCACACCGTGGAGTTACCGTAATTCACACCGTGGAGTTACCGTAATTCACACCATGGAGATACTGTAATTCACACCACGGAGTTACCGTAATTCACACCGTGGAGTTACTGTAATTCACACCATGGAGTGTCTGTAATTCACACCGTGGAGTTTCCGTAAGTCACACCGTGGAGTTACTGTAATTCACACCATGGAGTTACTGTAATTCACACCGTGGAGTTTCTGTAATTCACACCATGGAGTTACCGTAATTCACACCGTGGAGTTACCGTAATTCACACCATGGAGTTACCGTAATTCACACCATGGAGTTACTGTAATTCTCACCATGGAGTTACCGTAATTCTCACCTTGGAGTTACCATAATTCACACCTTGGAGTTCCTGTAATTCACACCATGGAGTTACTGTAATTCACACCATGGGGTTACTGTAATTCTCACCATGGAGTTACCGTAATTCACACCATGGAGTTACTGTAATACTCACCATGGAGTTACCGTAATTCACACCTTGGAGTTACTGTAATTCACACCATGGAGTTACTGTAATTCACACCATGGAGTTACTGTAATTCACACCATGGTGTTACCGTAATTCACACCATGGAGTTACTGTAATTCTCACCATGGAGTTACCGTAATTCACACCTTGGAGTTACTGTAATTCACACCATGGAGTTACTGTAATTCACACCGTGGAGTTACTGTAATTCACACCGTGGAGTTACTGTAATTCACACCGTGGAGTTACTGTAATTCACACCGTGGAGTTACTGTAATTCACACCGTGGAGTTACTGTAATTCACACCATGGAGTTACCGTAATTCACACCATGGAGTTACTCTAATTCACACCATGGAGTTACCGTAATTCAGACCATGGAATTACCGTAATTCACACCACGGAGTTACTGTAATTCACACCATGGAGTTACTCCAATTCACATCTTAGAGTTACTCTAATTCATACCATGTAGTTACTGTAATTCACACCGTGGAGTTACTGTCATTCACACCTTGGAGTTACTGTAATTCACACCATGGAGTTACTGTAATTCACACCGTGAAGTTACTGTAATTCACACCATGGAGTTACTGTAATTCACACCATGGAGTTACTGTAATTCACACCATGGCTTTACCGTAATTTACACCATGGAGTTACTGTAATTTACACCATGGAGTTACTGTAATTCACACCATGGAGTTACTCTAATTCACACCATGGAGTTACTGTAATTCACACCATGGAGTTACTCTAATTCACACCGTGGAGTTACTGTAATTCACACCGTGGAGTTACTCTAATTCACACCGTGGAGCTACTCTAATTCACACCATGGAGTTACTGTAATTCACACCGTGGAGTTACTCTAATTCACACCATGGAGTTACTGTAATTCACACCGTGGAGTTACTCTAATTCACACCGTGGAGTTACTGTCATTCACACCGTGGAGTTACCGTAATTCACACCGTGGAGCTACCGTAATTCACACCGTGGAGTTACTGTTATTCACACCATGGAGTTACCGTAATTCACACCGTGGAGTTACTCTCATTCACACCGTGGAGTTACTGTAATTCACACCGTGGAGTTACTCTAATTCACACCGTGGAGTTACTGTCATTCACACCGTGGAGTTACCGTAATTCACACCGTGGAGCTACCGTAATTCACACCATGGAGATACTGTAATTCACACCATGGAGTTACCGTAATTCACACCGTGGCGTTACTGTTATTAACACCATGGAGTTACCGTAATTCACACCGTGGAGTTTCCGTAATTCACACCGTGGAGTTACTGTAATTCACACCGTGGAGTTACTGTAATTCACACCATGGAGTTACTGTAATTCACACCGTGGAGTTACTGTAATTCACACCATGGATTTACTGTAATTCACACCGTTGAGTTACTCTAATTCACACCGTGGAGTTACTGTCATTCACACCGTGGAGTTACCGTAATTCACACCGTGGAGCTACCGTAATTCACACCATGGAGATACTGTAATTCACACCATGGAGTTACCGTAATTCACACCATGGAGTTACCGTAATTCACACCGTGGAGTTACCGTAATTCACACCGTGGAGTTTCCGTAATTCACACCGTGGAGTTACTGTAATTCACACCATGGAGTTACTGTAATTCACACCATGGAGTTAATCTAATTCACACCATGGAGTTTATGTCATTCACACCGTGGAGTTACCGTAATTCACACCGTGGAGTTACCGTAATTCACACCATGGAGATACTGTAATTCACACCTTGGAGTTACCGTAATTCACACCATGGAGATACTGTAATTCACACCACGGAGTTACCGTAATTCACACCGTGGAGTTACTGTAATTCACACCATGGAGTGTCTGTAATTCACACCGTGGAGTTTCCGTAAGTCACACCGTGGAGTTACTGCAATTCACACCATGGAGTTACCGTAATTCACACCGTGGAGTTACCGTAATTCACACCGTGGAGTTACCGTAATTCACACCATGGAGATACTGTAATTCACACCACGGAGTTACCGTAATTCACACCGTGGAGTTACTGTAATTCACACCATGGAGTGTCTGTAATTCACACCGTGGAGTTTCCGTAAGTCACACCGTGGAGTTACTGTAATTCACACCATGGAGTTACTGTAATTCACACCGTGGAGTTTCTGTAATTCACACCATGGAGTTACCGTAATTCACACCGTGGAGTTACCGTAATTCACACCATGGAGTTACCGTAATTCACACCATGCAGTTACTGTAATTCTCACCATGGAGTTACCGTAATTCTCACCTTGGAGTTACCATAATTCACACCTTGGAGTTCCTGTAATTCACACCATGGAGTTACTGTAATTCACACCATGGGGTCACTGTAATTCTCACCATGGAGTTACCGTAATTCACACCATGGAGTTACTGTAATACTCACCATGGAGTTACCGTAATTCACACCTTGGAGTTACTGTAATTCACACCATGGAGTTACTGTAATTTACACCATGGAGTTACTGTAATTCACACCATGGTGTTACCGTAATTCACACCATGGAGTTACTGTAATTCTCACCATGGAGTTACCGTAATTCACACCTTGGAGTTACTGTAATTCACACCATGGAGTTACTGTAATTCACACCGTGGAGTTACTGTAATTCACACCATGGAGTTACTGTCATTCACACCGTGGAGTTACTGTAATTCACACCGTGGAGTTACTGTAATTCACACCGTGAAGTTACTGTAATTCACACCATGGAGTTACTGTAATTCACACCGTCAAGTTACTGTAATTCACACCATGGAGTTACCGTAATACACACCATGGAGTTACTGTAATTCACACCATGGAGTTACTGTAATTCACACCATGGCTTTACCGTAATTCACACCATGGAGTTACTGTAATTTACACCATGGAGTTACTGTAATTCACACCATGGAGTTACTCTAATTCACACCATGGAGTTACTGTAATTCACACCATGGAGTTACTGTAATTCACACCGTGGAGTTACTCTAATTCACACCGTGGAGCTACTCTAATTCACACCATGGAGTTACTGTAATTCACACCGTGGAGTTACTCTAATTCACACCATGGAGTTACTGTAATTCACACCGTGGAGTTACTCTAATTCACACCGTGGAGTTACTGTAATTCACACCGTGGAGTTACCGTAATTCACACCGTGGAGCTACCGTAATTCACACCGTGGAGTTACTGTAATTCACACCATGGAGTTACCGTAATTCACACCGTGGAGTTACTCTCATTCACACCGTGGAGTTACTGTAATTCACACCGTGGAGTTACTCTAATTCACACCGTGGAGTTACTGTCATTCACACCGTGGAGTTACCGTAATTCACACCGTGGAGCTACCGTAATTCACACCGTGGAGCTACCGTAATTCACACCGTGGAGTTACTGTTATTCACACCATGGAGTTACCGTAATTCACACCGTGGAGTTACTCTCATTCACACCGTGGAGTTACTGTAATTCACACCGTGGAGTTACTCTAATTCACACCGTGGAGTTACTGTCATTCACACCGTGGAGTTACCGTAATTCACACCGTGGAGCTACCGTAATTCACACCATGGAGATACTGTAATTCACACCATGGAGTTACCGTAATTCACACCGTGGCGTTACTGTTATTAACACCATGGAGTTACCGTAATTCACACCGTGGAGTTTCCGTAATTCACACCGTGGAGTTACTGTAATTCACACCGTGGAGTTACTGTAATTCACACCATGGAGTTACTGTAATTCACACCGTGGAGTTACTGTAATTCACACCATGGATTTACTGTAATTCACACCGTTGAGTTACTCTAATTCACACCGTGGAGTTACTGTCATTCACACCGTGGAGTTACCGTAATTCACACCGTGGAGCTACCGTAATTCACACCATGGAGATACTGTAATTCACACCATGGAGTTACCGTAATTCACACCATGGAGTTACCGTAATTCACACCGTGGAGTTACCGTAATTCACACCGTGGAGTTTCCGTAATTCACACCGTGGAGTTACTGTAATTCACACCATGGAGTTACTGTAATTCACACCATGGAGTTAATCTAATTCACACCATGGAGTTTATGTCATTCACACCGTGGAGTTACCGTAATTCACACCGTGGAGTTACCGTAATTCACACCATGGAGATACTGTAATTCACACCTTGGAGTTACCGTAATTCACACCATGGAGATACTGTAATTCACACCACGGAGTTACCGTAATTCACACCGTGGAGTTACTGTAATTCACACCATGGAGTGTCTGTAATTCACACCGTGGAGTTTCCTAAGTCACACCGTGGAGTTACTGCAATTCACACCATGGAGTTACCGTAATTCACACCGTGGAGTTACCGTAATTCACACCGTGGAGTTACCGTAATTCACACCATGGAGATACTGTAATTCACACCACGGAGTTACCGTAATTCACACCGTGGAGTTACTGTAATTCACACCATGGAGTGTCTGTAATTCACACCGTGGAGTTTCCGTAAGTCACACCGTGGAGTTACTGTAATTCACACCATGGAGTTACTGTAATTCACACCGTGGAGTTTCTGTAATTCACACCATGGAGTTACCGTAATTCACACCGTGGAGTTACCGTAATTCACACCATGGAGTTACCGTAATTCACACCATGCAGTTACTGTAATTCTCACCATGGAGTTACCGTAATTCTCACCTTGGAGTTACCATAATTCACACCTTGGAGTTCCTGTAATTCACACCATGGAGTTACTGTAATTCACACCATGGGGTCACTGTAATTCTCACCATGGAGTTACCGTAATTCACACCATGGAGTTACTGTAATACTCACCATGGAGTTACCGTAATTCACACCTTGGAGTTACTGTAATTCACACCATGGAGTTACTGTAATTTACACCATGGAGTTACTGTAATTCACACCATGGTGTTACCGTAATTCACACCATGGAGTTACTGTAATTCTCACCATGGAGTTACCGTAATTCACACCTTGGAGTTACTGTAATTCACACCATGGAGTTACTGTAATTCACACCGTGGAGTTACTGTAATTCACACCATGGAGTTACTGTAATTCACACCGTGGAGTTACTGTAATTCACACCGTGGAGTTACTGTAATTCACACCGTGAAGTTACTGTAATTCACACCATGGAGTTACTGTAATTCACACCGTCAAGTTACTGTAATTCACACCATGGAGTTACCGTAATACACACCATGGAGTTACTGTAATTCACACCATGGAGTTACTGTAATTCACACCATGGCTTTACCGTAATTTACACCATGGAGTTACTGTAATTTACACCATGGAGTTACTGTAATTCACACCATGGAGTTACTCTAATTCACACCATGGAGTTACTGTAATTCACACCATGGAGTTACTGTAATTCACACCGTGGAGTTACTCTAATTCACACCGTGGAGCTACTCTAATTCACACCATGGAGTTACTGTAATTCACACCGTGGAGTTACTCTAATTCACACCATGGAGTTACTGTAATTCACACCGTGGAGTTACTCTAATTCACACCGTGGAGTTACTGTCATTCACACCGTGGAGTTACCGTAATTCACACCGTGGAGCTACCGTAATTCACACCATGGAGTTACTGTAATTCACACCATGGAGTTACTGTAATTCACACCATGGCTTTACCGTAATTTACACCATGGAGTTACTGTAATTTACACCATGGAGTTACTGTAATTCACACCATGGAGTTACTCTAATTCACACCATGGAGTTACTGTAATTCACACCATGGAGTTACTGTAATTCACACCGTGGAGTTACTCTAATTCACACCGTGGAGCTACTCTAATTCACACCATGGAGTTACTGTAATTCACACCGTGGAGTTACTCTAATTCACACCATGGAGTTACTGTAATTCACACCGTGGAGTTACTCTAATTCACACCGTGGAGTTACTGTCATTCACACCGTGGAGTTACCGTAATTCACACCGTGGAGTTACCGTAATTCACACCGTGGAGTTACTGTTATTCACACCATGGAGTTACCGTAATTCACACCGTGGAGTTACTCTCATTCACACCGTGGAGTTACTGTAATTCACACCGTGGAGTTACTCTAATTCACACCGTGGAGTTACTGTCATTCACACCGTGGAGTTACCGTAATTCACACCGTGGAGCTACCGTAATTCACACCATGGAGATACTGTAATTCACACCATGGAGTTACCGTAATTCACACCGTGGAGTTACTGTTATTAACACCATGGAGTTACCGTAATTTACACCGTGGAGTTTCCGTAATTCACACCGTGGAGTTACTGTAATTCACACCGTGGAGTTACTGTAATTCACACCATGGAGTTACTGTAATTCACACCGTGGAGTTACTGTAATTCACACCATGGATTTACTGTAATTCACACCGTGGAGTTACTCTAATTCACACCGTGGAGTTACTGTCATTCACACCGTAGAGTTACCGTAATTCACACCGTGGAGCTACCGTAATTCACACCATGGAGATACTGTAATTCACACCATGGAGTTACCGTAATTCACACCATGGTGTTACCGTAATTCACACCGTGGAATTACCGTAATTCACACCGTGGAGTTTCCGTAATTCACACCATGGAGTTACTGTAATTCACACCATGGAGTTACTGTAATTCACACCGTGAAGTTACTGTAATTCACACCATGGAGTTACTGTAATTCACACCGTGAAGTTACTGTAATTCACACCATGGAGTTACTGTAATTCACACCATGGAGTTACTGTAATTCACACCATGGTGTGACCGTAATTCACACCATGGAGTTACTGTAATTCACACCATGGAGTTACTCTAATTCACACCGTGGAGTTACTGTAATTCACACCGTGGAGTTACTCTAATTCACACCATGGAGTTACTGTCATTCACACCATGGAGTTACTGTAATTCATACCATGGTGTTACCGTAATTCACACCATGGAGTTACTGTAATTCACACCAGGGAGTTACTGTAATTCACACCATGGAGTTACTGTAATTCACACCATGGAGTTACTGTAATTCACACCATGGAGTTACTGTAATTCACACCATGGAGTTACTGTAATTCACACCGTGGAGTTACTCTAATTCATACCATGGAGTTTATGTCATTCACACCGTGGAGTTACCGTAATTCACACCGTGGCGTTACCGTAATTCACACCATGGAGATACTGTAATTCACACCTTGGAGTTACCGTAATTCACACCATGGAGATACTGTAATTCACACCACGGAGTTACCGTAATTCACACCGTGGAGTTACTGTAATTCACACCGTGGAGTTACTGTAATTCACACCATGGAGTTACTGTAATTCACACCATGGAGTTACCGTAATTCACACCGTGGAGTTACCGTAATTCACACCATGAAGTTACCGTAATTCACACCATGGAGTTACTGTAATTCTCACCATGGAGTTACCGTAATTCTCACCTTGGAGTTACCATAATTCACACCTTGGAGTTCCTGTAATTCACACCATGGAGTTACCGTAATTCACACCATGGAGTTACTGTAATTCACACCATGGAGTTACTGTAATTCACACCATGGTGTTACCGTAATTCACACCATGGAGTTACTGTAATTCTCACCATGGAGTTACCGTAATTCACACCTTGGAGTTACTGTAATTCACACCATGGAGTTACTGTAATTCACACCATGGAGTTACTGTAATTCACACCGTGGAGTTACTGTAATTCACACCGTGGAGTTACTGTAATTCACACCGTGGAGTTACTGTAATTCACACCGTGGAGTTACTGTAATTCACACCATGGAGTTACCGTAATTCACACCGTGGAGTTACTCTAATTCACACCATGGAGTTACCGCAATTCACACCATGGAATTACCGTAATTCACACCACGGAGTTACTGTAATTCACGCCATGGAGTTACTGCAATTCACATCTTGGAGTTACTCTAATTCATAGCATGTAGTTACTGTAATTCACACCGTGGAGTTACTGTCATTCACACCTTGGAGTTACCGTAATTCACACCATGGATTTACTGTAATTCACACCATGGAGTTATTGTAATTCACACCGTGGAGTTACTGTAATTCACACCATGGATTTACTGTAATTCACACCGTGAAGTTACTGTAATTCACACCATGGAGTTACTGTAATTCACACCTTGGACTTACTGTAATTCACACCATGGAGTTACCGTAATTCACACCATGGAGTTACTGTAATTCACACCATGGAGTTACTGTAATTCACACCATGGAGTTACCGTAATTCACACCATGGAGTTACTGTAATTCACACCGTGGAGTTACCGTAATTCACACCATGGAGTTACCGTAATTCACACCATGGATTTACCGTAATTCACACCGTGGAGTTACTGTAATTCACACCGTGGAGTTACTGTAATTCACACCGTGGAGTTACTGTAATTCACACCTTGGACTTACTGTAATTCACACCATGGAGTTACTGTAATTCACACCATGGAGTTACTGTAATTCACACCATGGAGTTACCGTAATTCACACCATGGAGTTACTGTAATTCACACCGTGGAGTTACCGTAATTCACACCATGGAGTTACCGTAATTCACACCATGGATTTACCGTAATTCACACCGTGGAGTTACTGTAATTCACACCGTGGAGTTACTGTAATTCACACCGTGGAGTTACTGTAATTCACACCTTGGACTTACTGTAATTCACACCATGGAGTTACCGTAATTCACACTGTGGAGTTACTGTAATTCACACCATGGAGTTACTGTAATTCACACCATGGAGTTACTGTAATTCACACCGTGGAGTTACCGTAATTCACAACGCAGAGTTACCGTAATTCACACCATGGAGTTACTGTAATTCACACCGTGGAGTTACTGTAATTCACACCATGGAGTTACTGTAATTCACACCATGGAGTTACCGTAATTCACAACGCAGAGTTACCGTAATTCACACCATGGAGTTACTGTAATTCACACCATGGAGTTACTGTAATTCACACCATGGAGTTACTGTAATTCACACCATGGAGTTACTGTAATTCACACCGTGGAGTTACTGTAATTCACACCGTGGAGTTACTGTAATTCACACCGTGGAGTTACTGTAATTCACACCGTGGAGTTACTGTAATTCACACCGTGGAGTTACTGTAATTCACACCATGGAGTTACTGTAATTCACACCGTGGAGTTACTGTAATTCACACCGTGGAGTTACTGTAATTCACACCGTGGAGTTACTGTAATTCACACAATGGAGTTACTGTAATTCACACCATGGAGTTACCGTAATTCTCACCATGGAGTTACTTTAATTCACACCATGGAGTTACCGTAATTCACACCATGGAATTACCGTAATTCACACCGTGGAGTTACTGTAACTCACACCATGGAGTTACTGTAATTCACACCATGGAGTTACTCTAATTCACACCATGGAGTTACTGTCATTCACATCGTGGAGTTACCGTAATTCACACCGTGGCGTTACCGTAATTCACACCATGGAGATACTGTAATTCACACCTTGGAGTTACCGTAATTCACACCGTCGTGATACTGTAATTCACAACTTAGAGTTACCGTCATTCACACCGTGGAGTTGCTGTAATTCACACCGTGGAGTTACTGTAATTCACACCGTGGAGTTACTCTAATTCACACCGTGGAGCTACTCTAATTCACACCATGGAGTTACTGTAATTCACACCGTGGAGTTACTCTAATTCACACCATGGAGTTACTGTAATTCACACCGTGGAGTTACTCTAATTCACACCATGGAGGTACCGTAATTCACACCATGGAGTTACCGTAATTCACACCATGGAGTTACTGTAATTCACACCGTGGAGTTACTCTAATTCACACCATGGAGTTACTGTAATTCACACCCTGGAGTTATTGTCATTCACATCGTGGAGTTACTCTAATTCACACCTTGGAGTTACCGTAATTCACACCATGGAGATACTGTAATTCACACCATGGAGTTACCGTAATTCACACCATGGAGATACTGTAATTCACACCGTGGAGTTTCCGTAATTCACACCGTGGAGTTACTGTAATTCACACCGTGGAGTTACTCTAATTCACACCATGGAGTTACTGTAATTCTCACCGTCAAGTTACTGTAATTCACACCATGGAGTTACCGTAATACACACCATGGAGTTACTGTAATTCACACCATGGAGTTACTGTAATTCACACCGTGGAGTTACTGTAATTCACACCATGGAGTTACTGTAATTCACAACGTGGAGTTACTGTAATTCACACCGTGGAGTTACCGTAATACACACCATGGAGTTACTGTAATTCACACCATGGAGTTACTGTAATTCACACCATGGAGTTACTGTAATTCACACCATGGAGTTACTGTAATTCACACCGTGGAGTTACTGTAATTCACACCATGGAGTTACTGTAATTCACACCATGGAGTTACTGTAATTCACAACGTGGAGTTACTGTAATTTACACCATGGAGTTACTGTAATTCACACCGTGGAGTTACTGTAATTCACACCGTGCTGTTACCGTAATTCACACCATGGAGTTACTGTAATTCACACCATGGAGTTACTGTAATTCACACCGTGGAGTTACTCTAATTCACACCGTGGAGTTACTCTAATTCACACCATGGAGTTACTGTCATTCACACCGTGGAGTTACCGTAATTCACACCATGGAGTTACTGTAATTCACACCGTGGAGTTACTGTAATTCACACCGTGGAGTTACTCTAATTCACACCATGGAGTTACTGTAATTCACACCGTGGAGTTACTGTAATTCACACCATGGAGTTACTGTAATTTACACCATGGAGTTACTGTAATTCACACCATGGAGTTACTGTAATTCACACCGTGGAGTTACTCTAATTCACACCATGGAGTTACTGTAATTCACACCATGGAGTTACTGTAATTCACACCATGGAGTTACTGTAATTCACACCGTGGAGTTACTCTAATTCACACCATGGAGTTACTGTAATTCACACCGTGGAGTTACTGTAATTCACACCATGGAGTTACTGTAATTCACACCATGGAGTTACTGTAATTCACAACGTGCTGTTACCGTAATTCACACCATGGAGTTACTGTAATTCACACCATGGAGTTACTCTAATTCACACCGTGGAGTTACTGTAATTCACACCGTGGAGTTACTCTAATTCACACCGTGGAGTTACTCTAATTCACACCATGGAGTTACTGTCATTCACACCGTGGAGTTACCGTAATTCACACCGTGGAGTTACCGTAATACACACCATGGAGATACTGTAATTCACACCATGGAGTTACCGTAATTCACACCGTGGAGTTACTGTTATTCACGCCATGGAGTTACCGTAATTCACACCGTGGAGTTTCCGTAATTCACACCATGGAGTTACTGTAATTCACACCATGGAGTTACTGTAATTCACACCGTGGAGTTACTCTAATTCATACCATGGAGTTTATGTCATTCACACCGTGGAGTTACCGTAATTCACACCGTGGCGTTACCGTAATTCACACCATGGAGATACTGTAATTCACACCTTGGAGTTACCGTAATTCACACCATGGAGATACTGTAATTCACACCACGGAGTTACCGTAATTCACACCGTGGAGTTACTGTAATTCACACCGTGGAGTTACTGTAATTCACACCATGGAGTTACTGTAATTCACACCATGGAGTTACCGTAATTCACACCGTGGAGTTACCGTAATTCACACCATGAAGTTACCGTAATTCACACCATGGAGTTACTGTAATTCTCACCATGGAGTTACCGTAATTCTCACCTTGGAGTTACCATAATTCACACCTTGGAGTTCCTGTAATTCACACCATGGAGTTACCGTAATTCACACCATGGAGTTACTGTAATTCACACCATGGAGTTACTGTAATTCACACCATGGTGTTACCGTAATTCACACCATGGAGTTACTGTAATTCTCACCATGGAGTTACCGTAATTCACACCTTGGAGTTACTGTAATTCACACCATGGAGTTACTGTAATTCACACCATGGAGTTACTGTAATTCACACCGTGGAGTTACTGTAATTCACACCGTGGAGTTACTGTAATTCACACCGTGGAGTTACTGTAATTCACACCGTGGAGTTACTGTAATTCACACCATGGAGTTACCGTAATTCACACCGTGGAGTTACTCTAATTCACACCATGGAGTTACCGCAATTCACACCATGGAATTACCGTAATTCACACCACGGAGTTACTGTAATTCACGCCATGGAGTTACTGCAATTCACATCTTGGAGTTACTCTAATTCATAGCATGTAGTTACTGTAATTCACACCGTGGAGTTACTGTCATTCACACCTTGGAGTTACCGTAATTCACACCATGGAGTTACCGTAATTCACACCATGAAGTTACTGTAATACACACCGCGGAGTTACCGTAATTCACACCATGGATTTACTGTAATTCACACCATGGAGTTATTGTAATTCACACCGTGGAGTTACTGTAATTCACACCATGGATTTACTGTAATTCACACCGTGAAGTTACTGTAATTCACACCATGGAGTTACTGTAATTCACACCTTGGACTTACTGTAATTCACACCATGGAGTTACCGTAATTCACACCATGGAGTTACTGTAATTCACACCATGGAGTTACTGTAATTCACACCATGGAGTTACCGTAATTCACACCATGGAGTTACTGTAATTCCACCGTGGAGTTACCGTAATTCACACCATGGAGTTACCGTAATTCACACCATGGATTTACCGTAATTCACACCGTGGAGTTACTGTAATTCACACCGTGGAGTTACTGTAATTCACACCGTGGAGTTACTGTAATTCACACCTTGGACTTACTGTAATTCACACCATGGAGTTACTGTAATTCACACCATGGAGTTACTGTAATTCACACCATGGAGTTACCGTAATTCACACCATGGAGTTACTGTAATTCACACCGTGGAGTTACCGTAATTCACACCATGGAGTTACCGTAATTCACACCATGGATTTACCGTAATTCACACCGTGGAGTTACTGTAATTCACACCGTGGAGTTACTGTAATTCACACCGTGGAGTTACTGTAATTCACACCTTGGACTTACTGTAATTCACACCATGGAGTTACCGTAATTCACACTGTGGAGTTACTGTAATTCACACCATGGAGTTACTGTAATTCACACCATGGAGTTACTGTAATTCACACCGTGGAGTTACCGTAATTCACAACGCAGAGTTACCGTAATTCACACCATGGAGTTACTGTAATTCACACCGTGGAGTTACTGTAATTCACACCATGGAGTTACTGTAATTCACACCATGGAGTTACCGTAATTCACAACGCAGAGTTACCGTAATTCACACCATGGAGTTACTGTAATTCACACCATGGAGTTACTGTAATTCACACCATGGAGTTACTGTAATTCACACCATGGAGTTACTGTAATTCACACCGTGGAGTTACTGTAATTCACACCGTGGAGTTACTGTAATTCACACCGTGGAGTTACTGTAATTCACACCGTGGAGTTACTGTAATTCACACCGTGGAGTTACTGTAATTCACACCATGGAGTTACTGTAATTCACACCGTGGAGTTACTGTAATTCACACCGTGGAGTTACTGTAATTCACACCGTGGAGTTACTGTAATTCACACAATGGAGTTACTGTAATTCACACCATGGAGTTACCGTAATTCTCACCATGGAGTTACTTTAATTCACACCATGGAGTTACCGTAATTCACACCATGGAATTACCGTAATTCACACCGTGGAGTTACTGTAACTCACACCATGGAGTTACTGTAATTCACACCATGGAGTTACTCTAATTCACACCATGGAGTTACTGTCATTCACATCGTGGAGTTACCGTAATTCACACCGTGGCGTTACCGTAATTCACACCATGGAGATACTGTAATTCACACCTTGGAGTTACCGTAATTCACACCGTCGTGATACTGTAATTCACAACTTAGAGTTACCGTCATTCACACCGTGGAGTTGCTGTAATTCACACCGTGGAGTTACTGTAATTCACACCGTGGAGTTACTCTAATTCACACCGTGGAGCTACTCTAATTCACACCATGGAGTTACTGTAATTCACACCGTGGAGTTACTCTAATTCACACCATGGAGTTACTGTAATTCACACCGTGGAGTTACTCTAATTCACACCATGGAGGTACCGTAATTCACACCATGGAGTTACCGTAATTCACACCATGGAGTTACTGTAATTCACACCGTGGAGTTACTCTAATTCACACCATGGAGTTACTGTAATTCACACCCTGGAGTTATTGTCATTCACATCGTGGAGTTACTCTAATTCACACCTTGGAGTTACCGTAATTCACACCATGGAGATACTGTAATTCACACCATGGAGTTACCGTAATTCACACCATGGAGATACTGTAATTCACACCGTGGAGTTTCCGTAATTCACACCGTGGAGTTACTGTAATTCACACCGTGGAGTTACTCTAATTCACACCATGGAGTTACTGTAATTCTCACCGTCAAGTTACTGTAATTCACACCATGGAGTTACCGTAATACACACCATGGAGTTACTGTAATTCACACCATGGAGTTACTGTAATTCACACCGTGGAGTTACTGTAATTCACACCATGGAGTTACTGTAATTCACAACGTGGAGTTACTGTAATTCACACCGTGGAGTTACCGTAATACACACCATGGAGTTACTGTAATTCACACCATGGAGTTACTGTAATTCACACCATGGAGTTACTGTAATTCACACCATGGAGTTACTGTAATTCACACCGTGGAGTTACTGTAATTCACACCATGGAGTTACTGTAATTCACACCATGGAGTTACTGTAATTCACAACGTGGAGTTACTGTAATTTACACCATGGAGTTACTGTAATTCACACCGTGGAGTTACTGTAATTCACACCGTGCTGTTACCGTAATTCACACCATGGAGTTACTGTAATTCACACCATGGAGTTACTGTAATTCACACCGTGGAGTTACTCTAATTCACACCGTGGAGTTACTCTAATTCACACCATGGAGTTACTGTCATTCACACCGTGGAGTTACCGTAATTCACACCATGGAGTTACTGTAATTCACACCGTGGAGTTACTGTAATTCACACCGTGGAGTTACTCTAATTCACACCATGGAGTTACTGTAATTCACACCGTGGAGTTACTGTAATTCACACCATGGAGTTACTGTAATTTACACCATGGAGTTACTGTAATTCACACCATGGAGTTACTGTAATTCACACCGTGGAGTTACTCTAATTCACACCATGGAGTTACTGTAATTCACACCATGGAGTTACTGTAATTCACACCATGGAGTTACTGTAATTCACACCGTGGAGTTACTCTAATTCACACCATGGAGTTACTGTAATTCACACCGTGGAGTTACTGTAATTCACACCATGGAGTTACTGTAATTCACACCATGGAGTTACTGTAATTCACAACGTGCTGTTACCGTAATTCACACCATGGAGTTACTGTAATTCACACCATGGAGTTACTCTAATTCACACCGTGGAGTTACTGTAATTCACACCGTGGAGTTACTCTAATTCACACCGTGGAGTTACTCTAATTCACACCATGGAGTTACTGTCATTCACACCGTGGAGTTACCGTAATTCACACCGTGGAGTTACCGTAATACACACCATGGAGATACTGTAATTCACACCATGGAGTTACCGTAATTCACACCGTGGAGTTACTGTTATTCACGCCATGGAGTTACCGTAATTCACACCGTGGAGTTTCCGTAATTCACACCGTGGAGTTACTGTAATTCACACAGTGGAGTTACTGTAATTCACACCGTGGAGTTAGTGTAATTCACACCATGGAGTTACTGTAATTCACACCGTGGAGTTACTGTAATTCACACCATGGTGTGACCGTAATTCACACCATGGAGTTACTGTAATTCACACCATGGAGTTACTCTAATTCACACCATGGAGTTACTGTAATTCACACCATGGAGTTACTCTAATTCACACCGGGGAGTTACTGTAATTCACACCGTGGAGTTACTCTAATTCACACCATGGAGTTACTGTCATTCACACCGTGGCGTTACTGTAATTCACACCATGGTGTTACCGTAATTCACACCATGGAGATACTGTAATTCACACCACGGAGTTACCGTAATTCACACCGTGGAGTTACTGTAATTCACACCGTGGAGTTACTGTAATTCACACCGTGGAGTTACTGTAATTCACACCATGGAGTTACTGTAATTCACACCATGGAGTTACTGTAATTCACACCGTGGAGTTACTGTAATTCACACCGTGGAGTTACTGTAATTCACACCGTGGAGTTACTGTAATTCACACAATGGAGTTACTGTAATTCACACCATGGAGTTACCGTAATTCTCACCATGGAGTTACTTTAATTCACACCATGGAGTTACCGTAATTCACACCATGGAATTACCGTAATTCACACCGTGGAGTTACTGTAACTCACACCATGGAGTTACTGTCATTCACACCATGGAGTTACTGTAATTCACACCGTGGAGTTACTGTAATTCACACCATGGAGTTACTCTAATTCACACCATGGAGTTACTGTCATTCACATCGTGGAGTTACCGTAATTCACACCGTGGCGTTACCGTAATTCACACCATGGAGATACTGTAATTCACACCTTGGAGTTACCGTAATTCACACCGTCGTGATACTGTAATTCACAACTTAGAGTTACCGTCATTCACACCGTGGAGTTGCTGTAATTCACACCGTGGAGTTACTGTAATTCACACCGTGGAGTTACTCTAATTCACACCGTGGAGCTACTCTAATTCACACCATGGAGTTACTGTAATTCACACCGTGGAGTTACTTTAATTCACACCATGGAGTTACTGTAATTCACACCGTGGAGTTACTCTAATTCACACCATGGAGGTACCGTAATTCACACCATGGAGTTACCGTAATTCACACCATGGAGTTACTGTAATTCACACCGTGGAGTTACTGTAATTCACACCCTGGAGATATTGTCATTCACACCATGGAGTTACTGTAATTCACACCGTGGAGTTACTCTAATTCACACCATGGAGTTACTGTAATTCACACCGTGGAGTTACTCTAATTCACACCATGGAGTTACCGTAATTCACACCATGGAGATACTGTAATTCACACCGAGGAGTTTCCGTAATTCACACCGTGGAGTTACTGTAATTCACACCATGGAGTTACCGTAATTCACACCATGGAGATACTGTAATTCACACCGTGGAGTTTCCGTAATTCACACCGTGGAGTTACTGTAATTCACACCGTGGAGTTACTCTAATTCACACCATGGAGTTACTGTAATTCTCACCGTCAAGTTACTGTAATTCACACCATGGAGTTACCGTAATACACACCATGGAGTTACTGTAATTCACACCATGGAGTTACTGTAATTCACACCGTGGAGTTACTGTAATTCACACCATGGAGTTACTGTAATTCACAACGTGGAGTTACTGTAATTCACACCGTGGAGTTACCGTAATACACACCATGGAGTTACTGTAATTCACACCATGGAGTTACTGTAATTCACACCGTGGAGTTACTGTAATTCACACCATGGAGTTACTCTAATTCACACCGTGGAGTTACTGTAATTCACACCGTGGAGTTACTGTAATTCACACCATGGAGTTACTGTAATTCACACCATGGAGTTACTGTAATTCACAACGTGGAGTTACTGTAATTTACACCATGGAGTTACTGTAATTCACACCGTGGAGTTACTGTAATTCACACCGTGCTGTTACCGTAATTCACACCATGGAGTTACTGTAATTCACACCATGGAGTTACTGTAATTTACACCATGGAGTTACTGTAATTTACACCATGGAGTTACTGTAATTCACACCGTGGAGTTACTCTAATTCACACCGTGGAGTTACTGTAATTCACACCGTGGAGTTACTCTAATTCACACCGTGGAGTTACTCTAATTCACACCATGGAGTTACTGTCATTCACACCGTGGAGTTACCGTAATTCACACCGTGGAGTTACCGTAATACACACCATGGAGATACTGTAATTCACACCATGGAGTTACCGTAATTCACACCGTGGAGTTACTGTTATTCACGCCATGGAGTTACCGTAATTCACACCGTGGAGTTTCCGTAATTCACACCGTGGAGTTACTGTAATTCACACAGTGGAGTTACTGTAATTCACACCGTGGAGTTAGTGTAATTCACACCATGGAGTTACTGTAATTCACACCGTGGAGTTACTGTAATTCACACCATGGTGTGACCGTAATTCACACCATGGAGTTACTGTAATTCACACCATGGAGTTACTCTAATTCACACCATGGAGTTACTGTAATTCACACCATGGAGTTACTCTAATTCACACCGTGGAGTTACTGTAATTCACACCGTGGAGTTACTCTAATTCACACCATGGAGTTACTGTCATTCACACCGTGGAGTTACTGTAATTCACACCATGGTGTTACCGTAATTCACACCATGGAGATACTGTAATTCACACCACGGAGTTACCGTAATTCACACCGTGGAGTTACTGTAATTCACACCGTGGAGTTACTGTAATTCACACCGTGGAGTTACTGTAATTCACACCATGGAGTTACTGTAATTCACACCATGGAGTTACTGTAATTCACACCGTGGAGTTACTGTAATTCACACCGTGGAGTTACTGTAATTCACACCGTGGAGTTACTGTAATTCATACAATGGAGTTACTGTAATTCACACCATGGAGTTACCGTAATTCTCACCATGGAGTTACTTTAATTCACACCATGGAGTTACCGTAATTCACACCATGGAATTACCGTAATTCACACCGTGGAGTTACTGTAACTCACACCATGGAGTTACTGTAATTCACACCATGGAGTTACTCTAATTCACACCATGGAGTTACTGTCATTCACATCGTGGAGTTACCGTAATTCACCCCGTGGCGTTACCGTAATTCACACCATGGAGATACTGTAATTCACACCTTGGAGTTACCGTAATTCACACCGTCGTGATACTGTAATTCACAACTTAGAGTTACCGTCATTCACACCGTGGAGTTGCTGTAATTCACACCGTGGAGTTACTGTAATTCACACCGTGGAGTTACTCTAATTCACACCGTGGAGCTACTCTAATTCACACCATAGAGTTACTGTAATTCACACCGTGGAGTTACTCTAATTCACACCATGGAGTTACTGTAATTCACACCGTGGAGTTACTCTAATTCACACCATGGAGGTACCGTAATTCACACCATGGAGTTACCGTAATTCACACCATGGAGTTACTGTAATTCACACCGTGGAGTTACTGTAATTCACACCCTGGAGATATTGTCATTCACACCATGGAGTTACTGTAATTCACACCGTGGAGTTACTCTAATTCACACCATGGAGTTACTGTAATTCACACCCTGGAGTTATTGTCATTCACATCGTGGAGTTACTCTAATTCACACCTTGGAGTTACCGTAATTCACACCATGGAGATACTGTAATTCACACCGAGGAGTTTCCGTAATTCACACCGTGGAGTTACTGTAATTCACACCATGGAGTTACCGTAATTCACACCATGGAGATACTGTAATTCACACCGTGGAGTTTCCGTAATTCACACCGTGGAGTTACTGTAATTCACACCCTGGAGATATTGTCATTCACACCATGGAGTTACTGTAATTCACACCGTGGAGTTACTCTAATTCACACCATGGAGTTACTGTAATTCTCACCGTCAAGTTACTGTAATTCACACCATGGAGTTACCGTAATTCACACCGTGGAGTTACTGTAATTCACACCGTGGAGTTACTGTAATTCACACCATGGAGTTACCGTAATTCACACCATGGAGATACTGTAATTCACACCGTGGAGTTTGTAAGGGATTCTCTGCTGACCCTGCGTGTCTCGTAGCCTGTGAGATTCACGCGGCTCTGTGCAGCCTGTATGTCAGTGCGGGTCTAGGCCTGGTCTCCAGCCAGTCTGGGAACACTAGACACCCCTGTGAGTGGTTCGAATCACTCTCCCTTACGGTTCTAGACACTGGACTTAGATGCGAGAGCAGTAATGGAGATAAAACTCATGTAGACTTGGTTTGAATGGTACGAAATGGAAAATCTTTATTGCATGATGCTTAAAATTATGAAATACATGTCATACGCACAGATTAATGACAGTACAATCTTACAAACAGTTATAATCACTCTTAGGGAAACGAGGAACGACCAGCACAACGTAAATAGGGCACACATTACAAATATCCTTAATCTTTAAACCCTCCCCTATCAACATCTATCCTAAAACTAGCTTCGTAGGACCTCGAGACTCATGCTCACCACTCGTAATAACTCGGAGAAATCCCGAATAGCTGATCGGATGTTTTTCACCGCAGCACCCACGTGTTGGTCAGGAGATCTCCTGGTCCCACTTGTTTACTGCTTCTGCTGCTCGGTCAGTCGGCTGGACCGTCCGCTGTAGTGAAGACCTCTGTTGGTTGGCTACAAAGTATGGTGGAGCACCGTTGTCAATATCACTGATACGATGTGTTTGCACAGTCCAGTTATCATCGATGCAATATGTCTTGTTAAAGAAGAAAACTTCCTGTCGAGAAGACTTGGCTGATCGACCTACAGGCGCGGTCGGGATTTACTGACCGTGGCGATGGATAAGGTCTTCTTCTCTTCTCCTCTCATCTCATCTCATCTCATCTCATCTCGGGCCTTTGGTTCCGCTGCCAGCTACCAACATAGGTCTTCTTTACGCGACACGAGGTAGATCCGAACGGATCAGAAAGTTCAACAGTCTTTTACACAGGAGCAGCCACGATGATAACAGCAGCAAGCGGCAAGAGTCAAGAACACGAGGCAAGAGTCAAGAGCAAGAGAGAGAATGGACGGTTTGGGGCCTGCAATTATAGTGCACAGTTCTTCCGTTTCCCGCCCAACTACAATGTCCATTCTTTTGTTTAAGGTTTGGCGCCCAAATGTCCTGTATGGGTGATCTCCGTTCTTAATGGGTTTCGGGGCTACTCATGAATGTTTGAGTACCTGTTAATACTTCTCCCATTGTTAAATCGGTCGGTGTTCTCCCTGGAGGGGTTTGGGGCTTCCAAGTGTCCTGTATAACTACCTGCTAACGGCTCTCTCATCGTAGAGCCGTTGGGAGTTTACATACTAATGTCTTTTGGATGGGCCCTTGATTACTTGGTGCAATGGCTTTCCTTTGTACCTGGGAGACCGATTTCAGTATCTATGTTTATACTGCAAACCCATAATGTCTCGGGTATTATCTTCACTGTGCTGAATCGTTATCGATCTTGCAAAAATGTGTATTGGAACGCCATCTTGTCTGCCTGTTGAAAAGTCTAGAATGTTCTGTCACGAGGTGCGGCGGCCATTTTACAGGCTGCTTGTGTCCAATTTAAACCTGACAGCATTCTGCTGAAATAAAAGCTGTTTGAACGAAACTTTGTGTTTTCTCCTTATTAATCAAATCGCGATAATTGCGAATTCTACAAGTTTCCGTAATTCACACCGTGGAGTTACTGTAATTCACACCCTGGAGATATTGTCATTCACACCATGGAGTTACTGTAATTCACACCATGGAGTTACTGTAATTCACACCGTGGAGTTACTGTAATTCACACCATGGAGTTACTGTAATTCACACCATGGAGTTACTGTAATTCACAACGTGGAGTTACTGTAATTTACACCATGGAGTTACTGTAATTCACACCGTGGAGTTACTGTAATTCACACCGTGCTGTTACCGTAATTCACACCATGGAGTTACTGTAATTCACACCATGGAGTTACTCTAATTCACACCGTGGAGTTACTGTAATTCACACCGTGGAGTTACTCTAATTCACACCGTGGAGTTACTCTCATTCACACCATGGAGTTACTGTCATTCACACCGTGGAGTTACCGTAATTCACACCGTGGAGTTACCGTAATACACACCATGGAGATACTGTAATTCACACCATGGAGTTACCGTAATTCACACCGTGGAGTTACTGTTATTCACGCCATGGAGTTACTGTAATTCACACCGTGGAGTTTCCGTAATTCACACCGTGGAGTTACTGTAATTCACACCATGGAGTTACTGTAATTCACACCGTGGAGTTAGTGTAATTCACACCATGGAGTTACTGTAATTCACACCGTGGAGTTACTGTAATTCACACCATGGTGTGACCGTAATTCACACCATGGAGTTACTGTAATTCACACCGTGGAGTTACTCTAATTCACACCATGGAGTTACTGTAATTCACACCATGGAGTTACTCTAATTCACACCGTGGAGTTACTGTAATTCACACCGTGGAGTTACTCTAATTCACACCGTGGAGTTACTCTAATTCACACCATGGAGTTACTGTCATTCACACCGTGGAGTTACCGTAATTCACACCGTGGAGTTACCGTAATACACACCATGGAGATACTGTAATTCACACCATGGAGTTACCGTAATTCACACCGTGGAGTTACTGTTATTCACGCCATGGAGTTACCGTAATTCACACCGTGGAGTTTCCGTAATTCACACCGTGGAGTTACTGTAATTCACACAGTGGAGTTACTGTAATTCACACCATGGAGTTAGTGTAATTCACACCATGGAGTTACTGTAATTCACACCGTGGAGTTACTGTAATTCACACCATGGTGTGACCGTAATTCACACCATGGAGTTACTGTAATTCACACCATGGAGTTACTCTAATTCACACCATGGAGTTACTGTAATTCACACCATGGAGTTACTCTAATTCACACCGTGGAGTTACTGTAATTCACACCGTGGAGTTACTCTAATTCACACCATGGAGTTACTGTCATTCACACCGTGGAGTTACTGTAATTCACACCATGGTGTTACCGTAATTCACACCATGGAGATACTGTAATTCACACCACGGAGTTACCGTAATTCACACCGTGGAGTTACTGTAATTCACACCGTGGAGTTACTGTAATTCACACCGTGGAGTTACTGTAATTCACACCATGGAGTTACTGTAATTCACACCATGGAGTTACTGTAATTCACACCGTGGAGTTACTGTAATTCACACCGTGGAGTTACTGTAATTCACACCGTGGAGTTACTGTAATTCACACAATGGAGTTACTGTAATTCACACCATGGAGTTACCGTAATTCTCACCATGGAGTTATTTTAATTCACACCATGGAGTTACCGTAATTCACACCATGGAATTACCGTAATTCACACCGTGGAGTTACTGTAACTCACACCATGGAGTTACTGTAATTCACACCATGGAGTTACTCTAATTCACACCATGGAGTTACTGTCATTCACATCGTGGAGTTACCGTAATTCACCCCGTGGCGTTACCGTAATTCACACCATGGAGATACTGTAATTCACACCTTGGAGTTACCGTAATTCACACCGTCGTCATACTGTAATTCACAACTTAGAGTTACCGTCATTCACACCGTGGAGTTGCTGTAATTCACACCGTGGAGTTACTGTAATTCACACCGTGGAGTTACTCTAATTCACACCGTGGAGCTACTCTAATTCACACCATAGAGTTACTGTAATTCACACCGTGGAGTTACTCTAATTCACACCATGGAGTTACTGTAATTCACACCGTGGAGTTACTCTAATTCACACCATGGAGGTACCGTAATTCACACCATGGAGTTACCGTAATTCACACCATGGAGTTACTGTAATTCACACCGTGGAGTTACTGTAATTCACACCCTGGAGATATTGTCATTCACACCATGGAGTTACTGTAATTCACACCGTGGAGTTACTCTAATTCACACCATGGAGTTACTGTAATTCACACCGTGGAGTTACTCTAATTCACACCTTGGAGTTACCGTAATTCACACCATGGAGATACTGTAATTCACACCGAGGAGTTTCCGTAATTCACACCGTGGAGTTACTGTAATTCACACCATGGAGTTACCGTAATTCACACCATGGAGATACTGTAATTCACACCGTGGAGTTTCCGTAATTCACACCGTGGAGTTACTGTAATTCACACCCTGGAGATATTGTCATTCACACCATGGAGTTACTGTAATTCACACCGTGGAGTTACTCTAATTCACACCATGGAGTTACTGTAATTCTCACCGTCAAGTTACTGTAATTCACACCATGGAGTTACCGTAATTCACACCGTGGAGTTACTGTAATTCACACCGTGGAGTTACTGTAATTCACACCATGGAGTTACCGTAATTCACACCATGGAGATACTGTAATTCACACCGTGGAGTTTCCGTAATTCACACCGTGGAGTTACTGTAATTCACACCCTGGAGATATTGTCATTCACACCATGGAGTTACTGTAATTCACACCGTGGAGTTACTGTAATTCACACCATGGAGTTACTGTAATTCACACCATGGAGTTACTGTAATTCACACCATGGAGTTACTGTAATTCACAACGTGGAGTTACTGTAATTTACACCATGGAGTTACTGTAATTCACACCGTGGAGTTACTGTAATTCACACCGTGCTGTTACCGTAATTCACACCATGGAGTTACTGTAATTCACACCATGGAGTTACTGTAATTCACAACGTGGAGTTACTGTAATTTACACCATGGAGTTACTGTAATTCACACCGTGGAGTTACTGTAATTCACACCGTGCTGTTACCGTAATTCACACCATGGAGTTACTGTAATTCACACCATGGAGTTACTCTAATTCACACCGTGGAGTTACTGTAATTCACACCGTGGAGTTACTCTAATTCACACCGTGGAGTTACTCTCATTCACACCATGGAGTTACTGTCATTCACACCGTGGAGTTACCGTAATTCACACCGTGGAGTTACCGTAATACACACCATGGAGATACTGTAATTCACACCATGGAGTTACCGTAATTCACACCGTGGAGTTACTGTTATTCACGCCATGGAGTTACCGTAATTCACACCGTGGAGTTTCCGTAATTCACACCGTGGAGTTACTGTAATTCACACCATGGAGTTACTGTAATTCACACCGTGGAGTTAGTGTAATTCACAACATGGAGTTACTGTAATTCACACCGTGGAGTTACTGTAATTCACACCATGGTGTGACCGTAATTCACACCATGGAGTTACTGTAATTCACACCATGGAGTTACTCTAATTCACACCATGGAGTTACTGTAATTCACACCATGGAGTTACTCTAATTCACACCGTGGAGTTACTGTAATTCACACCGTGGAGTTACTCTAATTCACACCATGGAGTTACTGTCATTCACACCGTGGAGTTACTGTAATTCACACCATGGTGTTACCGTAATTCACACCATGGAGATACTGTAATTCACACCACGGAGTTACCGTAATTCACACCGTGGAGTTACTGTAATTCACACCATGGAGTGTCTGTAATTCACACCGTGGAGTTTCCGTAAGTCACACCGTGGAGTTACTGTAATTCACACCATGGAGTTATTCTAATTCACACCGTGGAGTTACTGTAATTCACACCATGGAGTTACCGTAATTCACACCGTGGAGTTACCGTAATTCACACTATGGATTTACCGTAATTCACACCATGGAGTTACTGTAATTCTCACCATGGAGTTACCGTAATTCTCACCTTGGAGTTACCATAATTCACACCTTGGAGTTACTGTAATTCACACCATGGAGTTACTGTAATTCACACCATGGGGTTGCTGTAATTCTCACCATGGAGTTACCGTAATTCACACCATGGAGTTACTGTAATACTCACCATGGAATTACCGTAAATCACACCTTGGAGTTACTGTAATTCACACCATGGAGTTACTGTAATTCACACCATGGAGTTACTGTAATTCACACCATGGTGTTACCTTAATTCACACCATGGAGTTACTGTAATTCTCACCATGGAGTTACCGTAATTCACACCTTGGAGTTACTGTAATTCACACCATGGAGTTACTGTAATTCACACCATGGAGTTACTGTAATTCACACCGTGGAATTACTGTAATTCACACCGTGGAGTTACTGTAATTCACACCGTGGAGTTACTGTAATTCACACCTTGGAGTTACTGTAATTCACACCGTGGAGTTACTGTAATTTACACCATGGAGTTACTGTAATTCACACCATGGAGTTACCGTAATTCACACTGTCGAGTTACTGTAATTCACACCATGGAGTTACTGTAATTCACACCGTGGAGTTACTGTAATTCACACCGTGGAGTTACTGTAATTCACACGATGGAGTTACTGTAATTCACACCATGGAGTTACCGTAATTCACACCATGGAGTTACTGTAATTCACACCATGGAGTTACCGTAATTTACACCATGGAGTTACTGTAATTAGCACCATGGAGTTACTGTAATTCACACCATGGAGTTACTGTAATTTACACCATGGAGTTACCGTAATTCACACCGTGGAGTTACCGTAATTCACACAGTGGAGTTACTGTAATTCACACCATGGAGTTACTGTAATTCACACCATGGCGTTACTGTAATTTACACCATGGAGTTACTGTAATTCACACCATGGAGTTACTGTAAATCCCACCATGGAGTTACTGTAATTTACACCGTGGAGTTACTGTAATTCACACCATGGAGTTACCGTAATTCACACCGTGGAGCTACTGTAATTCACACCGTGGAGTTACTGTAATTCACACCATGGCGTTACCATAATTTACACCATGGAGTTACTGTAATTCACACCATGGAGTTACCGTAATTTACACCGTGGAGTTACTGTAATTCACACCGTGGAGTTACTGTAATTCACACCTTGGAGTTACCATAATTCACACCTTGGAGTTACCGTAATTCACACCGTGGTGTTACTGTAATTCACACCTTGGAGTTACCGTAATTCACACCGTGGTGTTACCGTAATTCACACCATGGAGTTACTGTAATTCACACCGTGGTGTTCGTGTAATTCACACCATGGAGTTACTGAAATTCACACCATGTAGTTACTGTAATTCACACCTTGTGTTTACTGTAATTTACACCGTGGAGTTACTGTAATTCACACCGTGGAGTTACCGTAATTCACACCGTGGAGTTACCGTAATTCACACCGTGGAGTTACTGTAATTCACACGAGGAGTTACTGTAATTCACACCATGGAGTTACTGTAATTCACACCATGGAGTTACTGTAATTCACACCATGGAGTTACTGTAATTCACACCCTGGAGTTACTGTAATTCACACCATGGAATTACCGTAATTCACACCATGGAGTTACTGTAATTCACACCATGGAGTTACTGTAATTCACACTGTGGAGTTACCGTAATTTACACCATGGAGTTACTGTAATTCACACCGTGGAGTTACTGTAATTCACACCATGGAGTTACTGTAATTCACACAATGGAGTTACTGTAATTCACACCATGGAGTTACCGTAATTCACACCATGGAGTTACTTTAATTCACACCATGGAGTTACCGTAATTCACACCATGGAATTACCGTAATTCACACCGTGATGTTACTGTAACTCACCCCATGGAGTTACTGTAATTCACACCATGGAGTTACTCTAATTCACACCATGGAGTTACTGTCATTCACATCGTGGAGTTACCGTAATTCACACCGTGGAGTTACCGTAATTCACACCATGGAGATACTGTAATTCACACCTTGGAGTTACCGTATTTCACACCGTCGTGATACTGTAATTCACAACGTGGAGTTACCGTCATTCACACCGTGGAGTTGCTGTAATTCACACCGTGGAGTTACTGTAATTCACACCATGGAGTTACTGTAATTCACACCATGCAGTTACTGTAATTCACACCATGGCTGTACCGTAATTTACACCATGGAGTTACTGTAATTTACACCATGGAGTTACTGTAATTCACACCGTGGAGTTACCGTCATTCACACCGTGGAGTTACTGTAATTCACACCGTGGAGTTACTGTAATTCACACCATGCAGTTACTGTAATTCACACCATGGCTGTACCGTAATTTACACCATGGAGTTACTGTAATTTACACCATGGAGTTACTGTAATTCACACCGTGGAGTTACTGTAATTCACACCGTGGAGTTACTGTAATTCACACCGTGGAGTTACTGTAATTCACACCATGGTGTTACCGTAATTCACACCATGGAGTTACTGTAATTCACACCATGGAGTTACTCTAATTCACACCATGGAGTTACTGTAATTCACACCATGGAGTTACTCTAATTCACACCGTGGAGTTACTGTAATTCACACCGTGGAGTTACTCTAATTCACACCATGGAGTTACTGTCATTCACACCGTGCAGTTACCGTAATTCACACCGTGGAGTTACCATAATTCACACCATGGAGATACTGTAATTCACACCTTGGAGTTACCGTAATTCACACCGTGGAGTTACCGTAATTCACACCATGGAGTTACCGTAATTCACTTCGTGGAGTTACCGTAATTATCACCGTGGAGTTACCGTAACTCACACCGTGGAGTTACCGTAATTCACACCATGGAGTTACTGTAATTCACACCGTGGAGTTACCGTAATTCACACCATGGAGTTACCGTAATTCACACCGTGGAGTTACCGTAATTCACACCATGGAGTTACCGTAATTCACACCGTGGGGTTACCGTAATTCACACCATGGAGTTACCGTAATTCACACCGTGGAGTTACTCTAATTCACACCATGGAGTTACCGTAATTCACACCTTGGGGTTACTGTAATTCACACCCTGGAGTTACTGTAATTCACACCATGGAGTTACTGTAATTCACACCGTGCAGTTACTCTAATTCACACCATGGAGTTACTGTAATTCACACCATGGAGTTACTCTAATTCACACCGTGGAGTTACTGTAATTCACACCGTGGAGTTACTGTAATTCACACCGTGGAGTTACTGTCATTCACACCATGGAGTTACTGTAATTCACACCATGGAGTTACTGTAATTCACACCCTGGAGTTATTGTCATTCACATCGTGGAGTTGCTGTAATTCACACCGTGGATTTACTGTAATTAATACCGTCAAGTTACTGTAATTCACACCATGGAGTTACCGTAATACACACCATGGAGTTACTGTAATTCACACCATGGAGTTACTGTAATTCACACCGTGGAGTTACTGTAATTCACACCATGGAGTGACTGTAATTCACACCGTGGAGTTACTGTAATTCACACCGTGGAGTTACTGTAATTCACACCGTGGAGTTACTGTAATTCACACCGTGGAGTTACTGTAATTCACACCGTGCTGTTACCGTAATTCATGCCATGGAGTTACTGTAATTCACACCATGGAGTTACTGTAATTCACACCGTGGAGTTACCGTAATTCACACCGTGGAGTTACTCTAATTCACACCATGGAGTTTATGTCATTCACACCGTGGAGTTACCGTAATTCACAACGTGGAGTTGCCGTAATTCACACCATGGAGATACTGTAATTCACACCTTGGAGTTACCGTAATTCACACCATGGAGATACTGTAATTCACACCACGGAGTTACCGTAATTCACACCGTGGAGTTACTGTAATTCACACCATGGAGTGTCTGTAATTCACACCGTGGAGTTTCCGTAAGTCACACCGTGGAGTTACTGTAATTCACACCATGGAGTTATTGTAATTCACACCGTGGAGTTACTGTAATTCACACCATGGAGTTACCGTAATTCACACCGTGGAGTTACCGTAATTCACACCATGGATTTACCGTAATTCACACCATGGAGTTACTGTAATTCTCACCATGGAGTTACCGTAATTCTCACCTTGGAGTTACCATAATTCACACCTTGGAGTTACTGTAATTCACACCATGGAGTTACTGTAATTCACACCATGGGGTTGCTATAATTTACACCATGGAGTTACTGTAATTCACACCATGGAGTTACCGTAATTCACACTGTCGAGTTACTGTAATTCACAGCATGGAGTTACTGTAATTCACACCGTGGAGTTACTGTAATTCACACCGTGGAGTTACTGTAATTCACACCATGGAGTTACTGTAATTCACACCATGGAGTTACCGTAATTCACACCATGGAGTTACTGTAATTCACACCATGGAGTTACCGTAATTTACACCATGGAGTTACTGTAATTAGCACCATGGAGTTACTGTAATTCACACCATGGAGTTACTGTAATTTACACCATGGAGTTACCGTAATTCACACCGTGGAGTTACCGTAATTCACACAGTGGAGTTACTGTAATTCACACCATGGAGTTACTGTAATTCACACCATGGCGTTACTGTAATTCACACCATGGAGTTACTGTAATTTACACCATGGAGTTACTGTAATTCACACCATGGAGTTACTGTAAATCCCACCATGGAGTTACTGTAATTTACACCGTGGAGTTACTGTAATTCACACCATGGAGTTACCGTAATTCACACCGTGGAGCTACTGTAATTCACACCGTGGAGTTACTGTAATTCACACCATGGCGTTACCATAATTTACACCATGGAGTTACTGTAATTCACACCATGGAGTTACCGTAATTTACACCGTGGAGTTACTGTAATTCACACCGTGGAGTTACAGTAATTTAGACCATGGAGTTACTGTAATTCACACCATGGAGTTACTGTAATTCACACCATGGAGTTACTGTAATTCACACCGTTGAGTTACTGTATTTCACACCATATAATTACCGTAATTTACACCATGGAGTTACCATAATTCACACCTTGAAGTTACCGTAATTCACACCGTGGAGTTACCGTAATTCACACCGTGGAGTTACTGTAATTCACACCATGCAGTTACCATAATTCACACCTTGGAGTTACCGTAATTCACACCGTGGTGTTACTGTAATTCACACCTTGGAGTTACCGTAATTCACACCGTGGTGTTACCGTAATTCACACCATGGAGTTACTGTAATTCACACCGTGGTGTTCGTGTAATTCACACCATGGAGTTACTGAAATTCACACCATGTAGTTACTGTAATTCACACCTTGTGTTTACTGTAATTTACACCGTGGAGTTACTGTAATTCACACCGTGGAGTTACCGTAATTCACACCGTGGAGTTACCGTAATTCACACCGTGGAGTTACTGTAATTCACACGAGGAGTTACTGTAATTCACACCATGGAGTTACTGTAATTCACACCATGGAGTTACTGTAATTCACACCATGGAGTTACTGTAATTCACACCCTGGAGTTACTGTAATTCACACCATGGAATTACCGTAATTCACACCATGGAGTTACTGTAATTCACACCATGGAGTTACTGTAATTCACACCGTGGAGTTACCGTAATTTACACCATGGAGTTACTGTAATTCACACCGTGGAGTTACTGTAATTCACACCATGGAGTTACTGTAATTCACACAATGGAGTTACTGTAATTCACACCATGGAGTTACCGTAATTCACACCATGGAGTTACTTTAATTCACACCATGGAGTTACCGTAATTCACACCATGGAATTACCGTAATTCACACCGTGATGTTACTGTAACTCACCCCATGGAGTTACTCTAATTCACACCATGGAGTTACTGTCATTCACATCGTGGAGTTACCGTAATTCACACCGTGGAGTTACCGTAATTCACACCATGGAGATACTGTAATTCACACCTTGGAGTTACCGTATTTCACACCGTCGTGATACTGTAATTCACAACGTGGAGTTACCGTCATTCACACCGTGGAGTTGCTGTAATTCACACCGTGGAGTTACTGTAATTCACACCATGGAGTTACTGTAATTCACACCATGCAGTTACTGTAATTCACACCATGGCTGTACCGTAATTTACACCATGGAGTTACTGTAATTTACACCATGGAGTTACTGTAATTCACACCATGGAGTTACCGTCATTCACACCGTGGAGTTACTGTAATTCACACCGTGGAGTTACTGTAATTCACACCATGCAGTTACTGTAATTCACACCATGGCTGTACCGTAATTTACACCATGGAGTTACTGTAATTTACACCATGGAGTTACTGTAATTCACACCGTGGAGTAACTGTAATTCACACCATGGAGTTACTGTAATTCACACCGTGGAGTTACTGTAATTCACACCGTGGAGTTACTGTAATTCACACCGTGGAGTTACTGTAATTCACACCATGGTGTTACCGTAATTCACACCATGGAGTTACTGTAATTCACACCATGGAGTTACTCTAATTCACACCATGGAGTTACTGTAATTCACACCATGGAGTTACTCTAATTCACACCGTGGAGTTACTGTAATTCACACCGTGGAGTTACTCTAATTCACACCATGGAGTTACTGTCATTCACACCGTGCAGTTACCGTAATTCACACCGTGGAGTTACCGTAATTCACACCATGGAGATACTGTAATTCACACCTTGGAGTTACCGTAATTCACTTCGTGGAGTTACCGTAATTATCACCGTGGAGTTACCGTAACTCACACCGTGGAGTTACCGTAATTCACACCATGGAGTTACTGTAATTCACACCGTGGAGTTACCGTAATTCACACCATGGAGTTACCGTAATTCACACCGTGGAGTTACCGTAATTCACACCATGGAGTTACCGTAATTCACACCGTGGGGTTACCGTAATTCACACCATGGAGTTACCGTAATTCACACCGTGGAGTTACTCTAATTCACACCATGGAGTTACCGTAATTCACACCTTGGGGTTACTGTAATTCACACCCTGGAGTTACTGTAATTCACACCATGGAGTTACTGTAATTCACACCGTGCAGTTACTCTAATTCACACCATGGAGTTACTGTAATTCACACCATGGAGTTACTCTAATTCACACCGTGGAGTTACTGTAATTCACACAGTGGAGTTACTGTAATTCACACCGTGGAGTTACTGTCATTCACACCATGGAGTTACTGTAATTCACACCATGGAGTTACTGTAATTCACACCCTGGAGTTATTGTCATTCACATCGTGGAGTTGCTGTAATTCACACCGTGGATTTACTGTAATTAATACCGTCAAAGTTACTGTAATTCACACCATGGAGTTACCGTAATACACACCATGGAGTTACTGTAATTCACACCATGGAGTTACTGTAATTCACACCGTGGAGTTACTGTAATTCACACCATGGAGTGACTGTAATTCACACCGTGGAGTTACTGTAATTCACACCGTGGAGTTACTGTAATTCACACCGTGGAGTTACTGTAATTCACACCGTGGAGTTACTGTAATTCACACCGTGCTGTTACCGTAATTCATGCCATGGAGTTACTGTAATTCACACCATGGAGTTACTGTAATTCACACCGTGGAGTTACCGTAATTCACACCGTGGAGTTACTCTAATTCACACCATGGAGTTTATGTCATTCACACCGTGGAGTTACCGTAATTCACAACGTGGAGTTACCGTAATTCACACCATGGAGATACTGTAATTCACACCTTGGAGTTACCGTAATTCACACCATGGAGATACTGTAATTCACACCACGGAGTTACCGTAATTCACACCGTGGAGTTACTGTAATTCACACCATGGAGTGTCTGTAATTCACACCGTGGAGTTTCCGTAAGTCACACCGTGGAGTTACTGTAATTCACACCATGGAGTTATTGTAATTCACACCGTGGAGTTACTGTAATTCACACCATGGAGTTACCGTAATTCACACCGTGGAGTTACCGTAATTCACACCATGGATTTACCGTAATTCACACCATGGAGTTACTGTAATTCTCACCATGGAGTTACCGTAATTCTCACCTTGGAGTTACCATAATTCACACCTTGGAGTTACTGTAATTCACACCATGGAGTTACTGTAATTCACACCATGGGGTTGCTATAATTCTCACCATGGAGTTACCGTAATTCACACCATGGAGTTACTGTAATACTCACCATGGAATTACCGTAAATCACACCTTGGAGTTACTGTAATTCACACCATGGAGTTACTGTAATTCACACCATGGAGTTACTGTAATTCACACCATGGTGTTACCGTAATTCACACCATGGAGTTACTGTAATTCTCACCATGGAGTTACCGTAATTCACACCATGGAGTTACTGTAATTCACACCATGGTGTTACCGTAATTCACACCATGGAGTTACTGTAATTCTCACCATGGAGTTACCGTAATTCACACCTTGGAGTTACTGTAATTCACACCATGGAGTTACTGTAATTCACACCATGGAGTTACCGTAATTCATACCATGGAGTTACTGTAATTCACACCATGGAGTTACTGTAATTCACACCGTGGAGTTACTGTAATTTACACCATGGAGTTACTGTAATTCACACCGTGGAGTTACTGTAATTCACACCATGGAGTTACTGTAATTCACACAGTGGAGTTACTGTAATTCACACCATGGAGTTACCGTAATTTACACCATGGAGTTACTGTAATTCACACCATGGAGTTACTGTAATTCACACCATGGAGTTACTGTAATTCACACCATGGAGTTACTGTAATTCACACAGTGGAGTTACTGTAATTCACACCATGGAGTTACTGTAATTCACACCATGGAGTTACTCTAATTCACACCATGGAGTTACTGTAATTCACACCGTGGAGTTACTGTAATTCACACCCTGGAGTTACTGTAATTCACACCGTGGAGTTACTGTAATTCACACCATGGAGTTACTGTAATTCACATCGTGGAGTTACTGTAATTCACACCTTGGAGTTACTGTAATTCACACCCTGGAGTTACCGTAATTCACACCGTGGAGTTACTGTAATTCACACCGTGGAGTTACTGTAATTCACACCTTGGAGTTACTGTAATTCACACCATGGAGTTACTGTAATTCACACCATGCAGTTACTGTAATTCACACCATGCAGTTACTGTAATTCACACCGTGGAGTTACCGTAATTCACACCATGCAGTTACTGTAATTAACACCGTGGAGTTACTGTAATTCACACCGTGGAGTTACTGTAATTCACACCATGGAGTTACCGTAATTCACACCGTGGAGTTACTGTAATTCACACCATGGAGTTACTGTAATTCACACCGTGGAGTTACTGTAATTCACACCGTGGAGTTACTGTAATTCACACCGTGGAGTTACTGTAATTCACACCATGGAGTTACTGTAATTCACACCTGGAGTTACTGTAATTCACACCGTGGAGTTACTGTAATTCACACCATGGAGTTACTGTAATTCACACCATGGAGTTACTGTAATTCACACCATGGAGTTACTGTAATTCACACCGTGGAGTTACTGTAATTCACACCATGGAGTTACTGTAATTCACACCGTGGAGTTACTGTAATTCACACCCTGGAGTTACTGTAATTCACACCTTGGAGTTACTGTAATTCACACCATGGAGTTACTGTAATTCACACCGTGGAGTTACCGTAATTCACACCATGGAGTTACTGTAATTCACACCGTGGAGTTACTGTAATTCACACCCTGGAGTTACTGTAATTCACACCTTGGAGTTACTGTAATTCACACCATGGAGTTACTGTAATTCACACCGTGGAGTTACCGTAATTCACACCATGGAATTACTGTAATTCACACCCTGGAGTTACTGTAATTCACACCGTGGAGTTACTGTAATTCACACCATGGAGTTACTGTAATTCACACCGTGGAGTTACTGTAATTCACACCTTGGAGTTACTGTAATTCACACCGTGGAGTTACCGTAATTCACACCGTGGAGTTACTGTAATTCACACCCTGGAGTTACTCTAATTCACACCGTGGAGTTACCGTAATTCACACCCTGGAGTTACCGTAATTCACACCGTGGAGTTACTATAATTCACACCGTGGAGTTACTGTAATTCACACCTTGGAGTTACCGTTATTCACACCATGGAGTTACTGTAATTCACACCGTGGAGTTACCGTAATTCACACCGTGGAGTTACCGTAATTCACACCGTGGAGTTACCGTAATTCACACCATGGAGTTACCGTAATTCACACCGTGGAGTTACCGTAATTCACACCATGGAGTTACTGTAATTCACACCGTGGAGGTACTGTAATTCACACCGTGGAGTTACCGTAATTCACACCATGGAGTTACTGTAATTCACACCGTGGAGGTACTGTAATTCACACCGTGGAGTTACCGTAATTCACACCGTGGAGTTACTGTAATTCACACCTTGGAGTTACTGTAATTCACACCATGGAGTTACTGTAATTCACACCATGCAGTTACTGTAATTCACACCATGCAGTTACTGTAATTCACACCGTGGAGTTACCGTAATTCACACCATGCAGTTACTGTAATTAACACCGTGGAGTTACTGTAATTCACACCATGGAGTTACTGTAATTCACACCATGGTGTTACCGTAATTCACACCGTGGAGTTACTGTAATTCACACCGTGGAGTTACTGTAATTCACACCGTGGAGTTACTGTAATTCACACCGTGGAGTTACTGTAATTCACACCGTGGAGTTACTGTAATTCACACCATGGAGTTACTGTAATTCACACCATGGAGTTACTGTAATTCACACCGTGGAGTTAGTGTAATTCACACCGTGGAGTTACTGTAATTCACACCATGGAGTTACTGTAATTCACACCATGGAGTTACTGTAATTCACACCATGGAGTTACTGTAATTCACACCATGGAGTTACTGTAATTCACACCATGGAGTTACTGTAATTCACACCGTGGAGTTACTGTAATTCACACCTTGGAGTTACTGTAATTCACACCATGGAGTTACTGTAATTCACACCATGGAGTTACTGTAATTCACACCGTGGAGTTACTGTAATTCACACCATGGAGTTACTGTAATTCACACCTTGGAGTTACTGTAATTCACACCATGGAGTTACTGTAATTCACACCATGGAGTTACTGTAATTCACACCATGGAGTTACTGTAATTCACACCGTGGAGTTACTGTAATTCACACCATGGAGTTACTGTAATTCACACCATGGAGTTACTGTAATTCACACCATGGAGTTACTGTAATTCACACCATGGAGTTACTGTAATTCACACCATGGAGTTACTGTAATTCACACCGTGGAGTTACTGTAATTCACACCATGGAGTTACTGTAATTCACACCGTGGAGTTACTGTAATTCACACCATGGAGTTACTGTAATTCACACCGTGGAGTTACTGTAATTCACACCGTGGAGTTACTGTAAATTCACACCATGGAGTTACTGTAATTCACACCGTGGAGTTACTGTAATTCACACCTTGGAGTTACTGTAATTCACACCATGGAGTTACTGTAATTCACACCATGGAGTTACTGTAATTCACACCCTGGAGTTACTCGTAATTCACACCGTGGAGTTACCGTAATTCACACCCTGGAGTTACCGTAATTCACACCGTGGAGTTACTATAATTCACACCGTGGAGTTACTGTAATTCACACCTTGGAGTTACCGTAATTCACACCATGGAGTTACTGTAATTCACACCGTGGAGTTACCGTAATTCACACCGTGGAGTTACCGTAATTCACACCGTGGAGTTACCGTAATTCACACCATGGAGTTACCGTAATTCACACCGTGGAGTTACCGTAATTCACACCTTGGAGTTACTGTAATTCACACCGTGGAGTTACTGTAATTCACACCGTGGAGTTACCGTAATTCACACCATGGAGTTACTGTAATTCACACCTTGGAGTTACTGTAATTCACACCTTGGAGTTACTGTAATTCACACCATGGAGTTACTGTAATTCACACCATGGAGTTACTGTAATTCACACCATGGAGTTACTGTAATTCACACCATGGAGTTACTGTAATTCACACCATGGAGTTACCGTAATTCACACCGTGAGTTACTGTAATTCACACCATGGAGTTACCGTAATTCACACCGTGGAGTTACTGTAATTCACACCGTGGAGTTACTGTAATTCACACCATGGAGTTACTGTAATTCACACCATGGAGTTACTGTAATTCACACCGTGGAGTTACTGTAATTCACACCATGGAGTTACTGTAATTCACACCATGGAGTTACTGTAATTCACACCGTGAGTTACTGTAATTCACACCATGGAGTTACTGTAATTCACACCATGGAGTTACCGTAATTCACACCGTGGAGTTACTGTAATTCACACCATGGAGTTACTGTAATTCACACCGTGGAGTTACTGTAATTCACACCGTGGAGTTACCGTAATTCACACCATGGAGTTACTGTAATTCACACCGTGGAGTTACTGTAATTCACACCGTGGAGTTACTGTAATTCACACCATGGAGTTACTGTAATTCACACCGTGGAGTTACTGTAATTCACACCTTGGAGTTACCTGTAATTCACACCATGGAGTTACTGTAATTCACACCGTGGAGTTACTGTAATTCACACCTTGGAGTTACTGTATTCACACCATGGAGTTACTGTAATTCACACCATGGAGTTACTGTAATTCACACCGTGGAGTTACCGTAATTCACACCATGGAGTTACTGTAATTCACACCGTGGAGTTACTGTAATTCACACCTTGGAGTTACCGTAATTCACACCATGGAGTTACTGTAATTCACACCGTGGAGTTACTGTAATTCACACCGTGGAGTTACTGTAATTCACACCGTGGAGTTACCGTAATTCACACCATGGAGTTACTGTAATTCACACCGTGGAGTTACTGTAATTCACACCATGGAGTTACTGTAATTCACACCGTGGAGTTACTGTAATTCACACCGTGGAGTTACTGTAATTCACACCCTGGAGTTACTGTAATTCACACCTTGGAGTTACTGTAATTCACACCTTGGAGTTACTGTAATTCACACGAGGAGTTACTGTAATTCACACCATGGAGTTACTGTAATTCACACCATGGAGTTGCTGTAATTCACACCATGGAGTTACTGTAATTCACACCGTAGAGTTACTGTAATTCACACCATGGAGTTACTGTAATTCACACCGTGGAGTTACTATAATTCACACCGTGGAGTTACCGTAATTCACACCGTGGAGTTACCGTAATTCACACCCTGGAATTACTGTAATTCACACCCTGGAGTTACCGTAATTCACACCGTGGAGTTACTGTAATTCACACCGTGGAGTTACTGTAATTCACACCTTGGAGTTACTGTAATTCACACCATGGAGTTACTGTAATTCACACCATGCAGTTACTGTAATTCACACCATGCAGTTACTGTAATTCACACCGTGGAGTTACCGTAATTCACACCATGCAGTTACTGTAATTAACACCGTGGAGTTACTGTAATTCACACCATGGAGTTACTGTAATTCACACCATGGTGTTACCGTAATTCACACCGTGGAGTTACTGTAATTCACACCGTGGAGTTACTGTAATTCACACCGTGGAGTTACTGTAATTCACACCGTGGAGTTACTGTAATTCACACCGTGGAGTTAGTGTAATTCACACCGTGGAGTTACTGTAATTCACACCATGGAGTTACTGTAATTCACACCATGGAGTTACTGTAATTCACACCATGGAGTTACTGTAATTCACACCGTGGAGTTACTGTAATTCACACCCTGGAGTTACTGTAATTCACACCTTGGAGTTACTGTAATTCACACCATGGAGTTACTGTAATTCACACCGTGGAGTTACCGTAATTCACACCATGGAGTTACTGTAATTCACACCGTGGAGTTACTGTAATTCACACCCTGGAGTTACTGTAATTCACACCTTGGAGTTACTGTAATTCACACCATGGAGTTACTGTAATTCACACCGTGGAGTTACCGTAATTCACACCATGGAATTACTGTAATTCACACCCTGGAGTTACTGTAATTCACACCGTGGAGTTACTGTAATTCACACCATGGAGTTACTGTAATTCACACCGTGGAGTTACTGTAATTCACACCTTGGAGTTACTGTAATTCACACCCTGGAGTTACCGTAATTCACACCGTGGAGTTACTGTAATTCACACCCTGGAGTTACTCTAATTCACACCGTGGAGTTACCGTAATTCACACCCTGGAGTTACCGTAATTCACACCGTGGAGTTACTATAATTCACACCGTGGAGTTACTGTAATTCACACCTTGGAGTTACCGTTATTCACACCATGGAGTTACTGTAATTCACACCGTGGAGTTACCGTAATTCACACCGTGGAGTTACCGTAATTCACACCGTGGAGTTACCGTAATTCACACCATGGAGTTACCGTAATTGACACCGTGGAGTTACCGTAATTCACACCATGGAGTTACTGTAATTCACACCGTGGAGGTACTGTAATTCACACCGTGGAGTTACCGTAATTCACACCATGGAGTTACTGTAATTCACACCGTGGAGGTACTGTAATTCACACCGTGGAGTTACCGTAATTCACACCGTGGAGTTACTGTAATTCACACCTTGGAGTTACTGTAATTCACACCATGGAGTTACTGTAATTCACACCATGCAGTTACTGTAATTCACACCATGCAGTTACTGTAATTCACACCGTGGAGTTACCGTAATTCACACCATGCAGTTACTGTAATTAACACCGTGGAGTTACTGTAATTCACACCATGGAGTTACTCTAATTCACACCATGGTGTTACCGTAATTCACACCGTGGAGTTACTGTAATTCACACCATGGAGTTACTGTAATTCACACCGTGGAGTTACTGTAATTCACACCGTGGAGTTACTGTAATTCACACCGTGGAGTTACTGTAATTCACACCATGGAGTTACTGTAATTCACACCATGGAGTTACTGTAATTCACACCGTGGAGTTAGTGTAATTCACACCGTGGAGTTACTGTAATTCACACCATGGAGTTACTGTAATTCACACCATGGAGTTACTGTAATTCACACCATGGAGTTACTGTAATTCACACCATGGAGTTACTGTAATTCACACCATGGAGTTACTGTAATTCACACCGTGGAGTTACTGTAATTCACACCCTGGAGTTACTGTAATTCACACCTTGGAGTTACTGTAATTCACACCATGGAGTTACTGTAATTCACACCGTGGAGTTACCGTAATTCACACCATGGAGTTACTGTAATTCACACCGTGGAGTTACTGTAATTCACACCATGGAGTTACTGTAATTCACACCTTGGAGTTACTGTAATTCACACCATGGAGTTACTGTAATTCACACCGTGGAGTTACCGTAATTCACACCATGGAATTACTGTAATTCACACCCTGGAGTTACTGTAATTCACACCGTGGAGTTACTGTAATTCACACCATGGAGTTACTGTAATTCACACCGTGGAGTTACTGTAATTCACACCTTGGAGTTACTGTAATTCACACCCTGGAGTTACCGTAATTCACACCGTGGAGTTACTGTAATTCACACCCTGGAGTTACTCTAATTCACACCGTGGAGTTACCGTAATTCACACCCTGGAGTTACTGTAATTCACACCATGGAGTTACTGTAATTCACACCGTGGAGTTACTGTAATTCACACCTTGGAGTTACTGTAATTCACACCGTGGAGTTACCGTAATTCACACCGTGGAGTTACTGTAATTCACACCCTGGAGTTACTCTAATTCACACCGTGGAGTTACCGTAATTCACACCCTGGAGTTACCGTAATTCACACCGTGGAGTTACTATAATTCACACCGTGGAGTTACTGTAATTCACACCTTGGAGTTACCGTTATTCACACCATGGAGTTACTGTAATTCACACCGTGGAGTTACCGTAATTCACACCGTGGAGTTACCGTAATTCACACCGTGGAGTTACCGTAATTCACACCATGGAGTTACCGTAATTCACACCGTGGAGTTACCGTAATTCACACCATGGAGTTACTGTAATTCACACCGTGGAGGTACTGTAATTCACACCGTGGAGTTACCGTAATTCACACCATGGAGTTACTGTAATTCACACCTTGGAGTTACTGTAATTCACACCTTGGAGTTACTGTAATTCACACCATGGAGTTACTGTAATTCACACCATGGAGTTACTGTAATTCACACCATGGAGTTACTGTAATTCACACCATGGAGTTACTGTAATTCACACCATGGAGTTACCGTAATTCACACCGTAGAGTTACTGTAATTCACACCATGGAGTTACCGTAATTCACACCGTGGAGTTACTGTAATTCACACCGTGGAGTTACTGTAATTCACACCATGGAGTTACTGTAATTCACACCATGGAGTTACTGTAATTCACACCGTAGAGTTACTGTAATTCACACCATGGAGTTACTGTAATTCACACCATGGAGTTACTGTAATTCACACCGTAGAGTTACTGTAATTCACACCATGGAGTTACTGTAATTCACACCATGGAGTTACCGTAATTCACACCGTAGAGTTACTGTAATTCACACCATGGAGTTACTGTAATTCACACCGTGGAGTTACTGTAATTCACACCGTGGAGTTACCGTAATTCACACCATGGAGTTACTGTAATTCACACCGTGGAGTTACTGTAATTCACACCTTGGAGTTACTGTAATTCACACCCTGGAGTTACCGTAATTCACACCGTGGAGTTACTGTAATTCACACCCTGGAGTTACTCTAATTCACACCGTGGAGTTACCGTAATTCACACCCTGGAGTTACTGTAATTCACACCATGGAGTTACTGTAATTCACACCGTGGAGTTACTGTAATTCACACCTTGGAGTTACTGTAATTCACACCGTGGAGTTACCGTAATTCACACCGTGGAGTTACTGTAATTCACACCCTGGAGTTACTCTAATTCACACCGTGGAGTTACCGTAATTCACACCCTGGAGTTACCGTAATTCACACCGTGGAGTTACTATAATTCACACCGTGGAGTTACTGTAATTCACACCTTGGAGTTACCGTTATTCACACCATGGAGTTACTGTAATTCACACCGTGGAGTTACCGTAATTCACACCGTGGAGTTACCGTAATTCACACCGTGGAGTTACCGTAATTCACACCATGGAGTTACCGTAATTCACACCGTGGAGTTACCGTAATTCACACCATGGAGTTACTGTAATTCACACCGTGGAGGTACTGTAATTCACACCGTGGAGTTACCGTAATTCACACCATGGAGTTACTGTAATTCACACCTTGGAGTTACTGTAATTCACACCTTGGAGTTACTGTAATTCACACCATGGAGTTACTGTAATTCACACCATGGAGTTACTGTAATTCACACCATGGAGTTACTGTAATTCACACCATGGAGTTACTGTAATTCACACCATGGAGTTACCGTAATTCACACCGTAGAGTTACTGTAATTCACACCATGGAGTTACCGTAATTCACACCGTGGAGTTACTGTAATTCACACCGTGGAGTTACTGTAATTCACACCATGGAGTTACTGTAATTCACACCATGGAGTTACTGTAATTCACACCGTAGAGTTACTGTAATTCACACCATGGAGTTACTGTAATTCACACCATGGAGTTACTGTAATTCACACCGTAGAGTTACTGTAATTCACACCATGGAGTTACTGTAATTCACACCATGGAGTTACCGTAATTCACACCGTAGAGTTACTGTAATTCACACCATGGAGTTACTGTAATTCACACCGTGGAGTTACTGTAATTCACACCGTGGAGTTACCGTAATTCACACCATGGAGTTACTGTAATTCACACCGTGGAGTTACTGTAATTCACACCGTGGAGTTACCGTAATTCACACCATGGAGTTACTGTAATTCACACCGTGGAGTTACTGTAATTCACACCTTGGAGTTACCGTAATTCACACCATGGAGTTACCGTAATTCACACCGTAGAGTTACTGTAATTCACACCTTGGAGTTACCGTTATTCACACCATGGAGTTACTGTAATTCACACCATGGAGTTACTGTAATTCACACCGTGGAGTTACCGTAATTCACACCATGGAGTTACCGTAATTCACACCGTAGAGTTACTGTAATTCACACCTTGGAGTTACCGTTATTCACACCATGGAGTTACTGTAATTCACACCGTGGAGTTACCGTAATTCACACCGTGGAGTTACTGTAATTCACACCGTGGAGTTACCGTAATTCACACCATGGAGTTACTGTAATTCACATCGTGGAGTTACCGTAATTCACACCATGGAGTTACTGTAATTCACACCGTGGAGTTACTGTAATTCACACCGTGGAGTTACCGTAATTCACACCCTGGAGTTACTGTAATTCACACCTTGGAGTTACTGTAATTCACACCTTGGAGTTACTGTAATTCACACGAGGAGTTACTGTAATTCACACCATGGAGTTACTGTAATTCACACCATGGAGTTGCTGTAATTCACACCATGGAGTTACTGTAATTCACACCGTAGAGTTACTGTAATTCACACCATGGAGTTACTGTAATTCACACCGTGGAGTTACTATAATTCACACCGTGGAGTTACCGTAATTCACACCGTGGAGTTACCGTAATTCACACCCTGGAATTACTGTAATTCACACCATGGAGTTACTGTAATTCACACCATGGAGTTACTGTAATTCACACCGTGGAGTTACTGTAATTCACACCGTGGAGTTACCGTAATTCACACCGTGGAGTTACCGTAATTCACACCATGGAGTTACTGTAATTCACACCATGGAGTTACTGTAATTCACACCGTGGAGTTACTGTAATTCACACCGTGGAGTTACTGTAATTCACACCATGGAGTTACTGTAATTCACACCATGGTGTTACCGTAATTCACACCATGGAGTTACTCTAATTCACACCATGGAGTTACTGTAATTCACACCATGGTGTTACTGTAATTCACACCATGGATTTACTGTAATTCACACTGCAGAATTACTGCAAGTGTAGTGTTAGTTAATTTGTTTAGGACTGATTGCAGAATGTTTCTGGAGCTGGTACAGAATGTGAATGGTATCGAGGATTCGATGTTGGGCACTGAAAGCCCTGTGGTGTGTGGGGTAGTTGAGATTCAGCGTTGCGGAATGAATCCTGTGGTCTTTTCCCCTTTCACATACGATGAGAGCCCTGCGCAGCGCTTCCCGTGTGACCCAGCATCACGGGTACGTGCCCGCACTGCTGGGGTTGATATTGCATTAAATGCTGATGTGACTGCATACTGGGTCTCGGCGATGCTGAACCACTTCTTCACTTTATGCAGGGGCGCTGCGAGTCCTGTGAAATTTTAATAAAGATGCTGTGCCGAGAATTTAATAAAAAAGATAATCAGATTAAGCTGTGATGACTCGTTGCCATGCTGCAACTGCGCAATATCTTCACAGCAGGGAAGCAGTAACCCTCCGGGCCCAGTTAGGGCCCTTCCCCCACTGGACCAACAATGACAGGGTTTGCGTCTGCCACTCAAACTCAAGGCTGTTATTAACCCTGTGAGACAGCAGCTCCTGCAGCAACCCGGCTGAAGCCATGCGACGGGGAGACAGGATATCGGGACCAGCCAGAGCTGCGGACAACTCAATCTCGGCCCCCACAACTCAAAAGATTCAGTTCCCCGAAATGTCCCTGAACCCCAGTCAGCTGGCTCAAGTCTTCTGGTGATTCCTCTGTCCCATCCCCCAAATATTGGGGGGAATGGGGCTTTTAAACAAAGGCTCAGTGGGTAGCACTCTCTCGCCTCGGAGTCAGAAGGTCGTGGGTTCAAGTCTCACCCCGGAGACGTGAGCGCAGAATCTAGGGAGACAATCCAGTGCAGTGCCGAGGGAGTGCTGCACTGTCGTAGGTGCCATCTTTCAGATGAGACGCTAGACCGAGGCCCCGTCTGCCCTCTCAGGTGGATAGTAAAGATCCCACGGCACTGTTCGAAGCAGAGCAGGGGAGTTCTCCCCGGTGTCCTAGCCAATATTTATCCCTCAACCAACACCTAAAAATTAGAATATCTGGTCATTATCACATTGCTGTTTGTGGGAGCTTGCTGTGCATAAATTAGCTGCCGCGTTTCCCACATTACAACAGTGACTCCACTTCAAAAGTACTTCACTGGCTGTAAAGAGCTTTGGGATGTCCTGAGGTTGTGAAAGGTGCCATATTAATACAAGTTCTTTATTTATTTATATACTTACAACTAACAATACAGTGATATTTCCAGTCTGTAGGAGGTTCTTCTCTGTTGTTGTGTCTTCTCTCGATGCAGCCCTCGCCCCAATACTCCTCCTACTCTTGACATCAATAGACAAAGTTCCAGTAGCCTTGGAGCATTGGAGATAGCAGTGTGTTAGGATGATGGAAACAGGACTCAGTGTTTCCCGTGTCCGAGGCTTTGTTAACCCCAGCAGTGCCACAGCTGACTTATCTTGTTCAAGTGTGTTTGCACTGCCAGTGAGTGTGTGAGAGAACTCAACCAGTCAGTGTCCGAGAGAATGCAACCCGTAAGTGTGCGAGAGAACCCAAGCAGTCAGTGTGCAAGAGAACTCAACCAGTGAGTGTGTGAGAGAACTCAACCAGTGAGTGTGCGAGAGAATTCAACCAGTTAATGTGCAAGAGAAGGCAACCAGTGAGTGTGCAAGAGAACGCAACCAGTGAGTGTGCGAGAGAACGCAACCAGTGAATGTACGAGAGAACGCAACCAGTGAGTGTGCGAGAGAACTCAACCAGTCAGTGTGCGAGAGAACTCAACCAGTCATTGTGCGAGAGAACTCAACCATTCAGTGTGCGAGAGAACTCAACCAGTGAGTGTGCGAGAGAATTCAACCAGTGAGTGTGCGAGAGAACTCAACCAGTCAGTGTGCGAGAGAACTCAACCAGTGAATGTGCGAGAAAACTCAAACAGTCAGTGTGCAAGAAAACTCAACCAGTGAGTGTGCGAGAGAACTCAACCAGTCAGTGTGCGAGAGAACTCAACCAGTCAGTGTGCGAGAGAACTCAACCAGAGTCAGTGTGTGAGAGAACTCAACCAGTCAGTGTGTGAGAGAACTCAACCAGTCAGTGTGTGAGAGAACTCAACCAGTGAGTGTGTGAAACCAGTGAGTGTGAGAGAACTCAACCAGTCAGTGTGCAAGAGAATGCAACCAGTGAGTGTGCAAGAGAAGTCAACCAGTCAGTGTGCGAGAGATCTCAAACAGTGAGTGTGTGAGAGAACGCAACCAGTGAGAGTGCGAGAGAACTCAACCAGTGAGTGTGTGAGAGAACTCAACCAGTGAGCGTGCGAGAGAACTCAACCAGTCAGTGTGCGAGAGAACTCAACCAGTCAGTGTGTGAGAGAACACAACCAGTGAGTGTGCGAGAGAACTCAACCAGTGAGCATGCAAGAGAACTCAACCAGTGAGTGTGTGAGAGAACTCAACCAGTGAGCGTGCAAGAGAACTCAACCAGTGAGTGTGCGAGAGAACTCAACCAGTGAGTGTGTGAGAGAACCCAACCAGTGAGCGTGCAAGAGAACTCAACCAGTGAGTATGTGAGAGAACTCAACCAGTGAGTGTGCGAGAGAACGCAACCAGTGAGTGTGCAAGAGAAGTCAACCAGTGAGTGTGCGAGAGAAGTCAACCAGTCAGTGTGTGAGAGAGCGCAACCAGTGAGTGTGTGAGAGAACTCAACCAGTGAGCGTGCAAGAGAAGTCAACCAGTGAGTGTGTGAAAGAACTCAACCAGTGAGCGTGCAAGAGAACTCAACCAGTCAGTGTGCGAGAGAACTCAACCAGTCAGTGTGTGAGAGAACTCAACCAGTGAGTGTGCGAGAGAACTCAACCAGTGAGTGTGTGAGAGAACTCAACCAGTGAGCGTGCAAGAGAACTCAACCAGTCAGTGTGCGAGAGAACTCAACCAGTGATTGTGCGAGAGAACTCAACCAGTCAGTGTGTGAGAGAACTCAACCAGTCAGTGTGTGAGAGAACTCAACCAGTGAGTGTGCGAGAGAACTCAACCAGTGAGCGTGCAAGAGAACTCAACCAGTGAGTGTGCGAGAGAACTCAACCAGTGAGTGTGCGAGAGAACTCAACCAGTCAGTGTGTGGGAGAACTCAACCAGTCAGTGTGTGAGAGAACTCAACCAGTGAGTGTGCAAGAGAACTCAACCAGTGAGCGTGCAAGAGAACTCAACCAGTCAGTGTGCGAGAGAACTCAACCAGTGAGTGTGCGAGAGAACTCAACCAGTCAGTGTGTGAGAGAACTCAACAAGTGAGTGTGCGAGAGAACTCAACCAGTGAGTGTGCGAGAAAACTCAACCAGTGAGTGTGCGAGAAAACTCAACCAGTGAGTGTGCGAGAGAACTCAAAAAGTGAGTGTGCGAGAGAACTCAACCAGTGAGTGTGTGAGAAAACTCAACCAGTGAGTGTGTGAGAGAACTCAACCAGTCAGTGTGCAAGAGAATGCAACCAGTGAGTGTGCAAGAGAAGTCAACCAGTGAGTGTGCGAGAGAAGTCAACCAGTCAGTGTGTGAGAGAACTCAACCAGTCAGTGTGCGAGAGAACTCAACCAGTCAGTGTGTGAGAGAACTCAACCAGTCAGTGTGTGAGAGAACTCAACCAGTGAGTGTGTGAGAAAACTCAACCAGTAAGTGTGTGAGAGAACTCAACCAGTCAGTGTGCAAGAGAATGCAACCAGTGAGTGTGCAAGAGAAGTCAACCAGTCAGTGTGCGAGAGAACTCAACCAGTGAGTGTGTGAGAGAACGCAACCAGTGAGAGTGCGAGAGAACTCAACCAGTGAGTGTGTGAGAGAACTCAACCAGTGAGCGTGCAAGAGAACTCAACCAGTCAGTGTGCGAGAGAACTCAACCAGTCAGTGTGTGAGAGAACACAACCAGTGAGTGTGCGAGAGAACTCAACCAGTGAGCATGCAAGAGAACTCAACCAGTGAGTGTGTGAGAGAACTCAACCAGTGAGCGTGCAAGAGAACTCAACCAGTGAGTGTGCGAGAGAACTCAACCAGTGAGTGTGTGAGAGAACCCAACCAGTGAGCGTGCAAGAGAACTCAACCAGTGAGTATGTGAGAGAACTCAACCAGTGAGTGTGCGAGAGAACGCAACCAGTGAGTGTGCAAGAGAAGTCAACCAGTGAGTGTGCGAGAGAAGTCAACCAGTCAGTGTGTGAGAGAGCGCAACCAGTGAGTGTGTGAGAGAACTCAACCAGTGAGCGTGCAAGAGAAGTCAACCAGTGAGTGTGTGAAAGAACTCAACCAGTGAGCGTGCAAGAGAACTCAACCAGTCAGTGTGCGAGAGAACTCAACCAGTCAGTGTGTGAGAGAACTCAACCAGTGAGTGTGCGAGAGAACTCAACCAGTGAGTGTGTGAGAGAACTCAACCAGTGAGCGTGCAAGAGAACTCAACCAGTCAGTGTGCGAGAGAACTCAACCAGTGATTGTGCGAGAGAACTCAACCAGTCAGTGTGTGAGAGAACTCAACCAGTCAGTGTGTGAGAGAACTCAACCAGTGAGTGTGCGAGAGAACTCAACCAGTGAGCGTGCAAGAGAACTCAACCAGTGAGTGTGCGAGAGAACTCAACCAGTGAGTGTGCGAGAGAACTCAACCAGTCAGTGTGTGGGAGAACTCAACCAGTCAGTGTGTGAGAGAACTCAACCAGTGAGTGTGCAAGAGAACTCAACCAGTGAGCGTGCAAGAGAACTCAACCAGTCAGTGTGCGAGAGAACTCAACCAGTGAGTGTGCGAGAGAACTCAACCAGTCAGTGTGTGAGAGAACTCAACAAGTGAGTGTGCGAGAGAACTCAACCAGTGAGTGTGCGAGAAAACTCAACCAGTGAGTGTGCGAGAAAACTCAACCAGTGAGTGTGCGAGAGAACTCAAAAAGTGAGTGTGCGAGAGAACTCAACCAGTGAGTGTGTGAGAAAACTCAACCAGTGAGTGTGTGAGAGAACTCAACCAGTCAGTGTGCAAGAGAATGCAACCAGTGAGTGTGCAAGAGAAGTCAACCAGTGAGTGTGCGAGAGAAGTCAACCAGTCAGTGTGTGAGAGAACTCAACCAGTGAGTGTGTGAGAGAAGTCAACCAGTGAGTGTGTGAGAGAACGCAACCAGTGAGTGTGCGAGAGAACTCAACCAGTGAGTGTGTGAGAGAACTCAACCAGTGAGCGTGCAAGAGAACTCAACCAGTCAGTGTGCGACAGAACTCAACCAGTCAGTGTGTGAGAGAACCCAACCAGTGAGCGTGCAAGAGAACTCAACCAGTGAGTGTGTGAGAGAACTCAACCAGTAAGTGTGTGAGAGAACTCAACCAGTGAGCGTGCAAAAGAACTCAACCAGTGAGTGTGCAAGAGAAGTCAACCAGTGAGTGTGCTAGAGAACTCAACCAGTGAGTGTGCGAAAGAAGTCAACCAGTGAGTGTGCTAGAGAACGCAACCAGTGAGTGTGCAAGAGAAGTCAACCAGTGAGTGTGCGAGAGAAGTCAACCAGTCAGTGTGTGAGAGAGCGCAACCAGTGAGTGTGTGAGAGAACTCAACCAGTGAGCGTGCAAGAGAAGTCAACCAGTGAGTGTGTGAAAGAACTCAACCAGTGAGCGTGCAAGAGAACTCAACCAGTCAGTGTGCGAGAGAACTCAACCAGTGAGTGTGCGAGAGAACTCAACCAGTGAGTGTGTGAGAGAACTCAACCAGTGAGCGTGCAAGAGAACTCAACCAGTGAGTGTGCGAGAGAACTCAACCAGTCAGTGTGTGGGAGAACTCAACCAGTCAGTGTGTGAGAGAACTCAACCAGTGAGTGTGCGAGTGAACTCAACCAGTGAGCGTGCAAGAGAACTCAACCAGTCAGTGTGCGAGAGAACTCAACCAGTGAGTGTGCGAGAGAACTCAACCAGTCAGTGTGTGAGAGAACTCAACAAGTGAGTGTGCGAGAGAACTCAACCAGTGAGTGTGCGAGAAAACTCAACCAGTGAGTGTGCGAGAAAACTCAAACAGTGAGTGTGCGAGAGAACTCAAAAAGTGAGTGTGCGAGAGAACTCAACCAGTGAGTGTGTGAGAAAACTCAACCAGTGAGTGTGTGAGAGAACTCAACCAGTCAGTGTGCAAGAGAATGCAACCAGTGAGTGTGCAAGAGAAGTCAACCAGTGAGTGTGCGAGAGAAGTCAACCAGTCAGTGTGTGAGAGAACTCAACCAGTGAGTGTGTGAGAGAAGTCAACCAGTGAGTGTGTGAGAGAACGCAACCAGTGAGTGTGCGAGAGAACTCAACCAGTGAGTGTGTGAGAGAACTCAACCAGTGAGCGTGCAAGAGAACTCAACCAGTCAGTGTGCGACAGAACTCAACCAGTGAGTGTGTGAGAGAACCCAACCAGTGAGCGTGCAAGAGAACTCAACCAGTGAGTGTGTGAGAGAACTCAACCAGTGAGTGTGCGAGAGAACGCAACCAGTGAGTGTGCAAGAGAAGTCAACCAGTGAGTGTGCGAGAGAAGTCAACCAGTCAGTGTGTGAGAGAACTCAACCAGTTAGTGTCTGAGAAAACTCAACCACTGAGCGTGCAAGAGAAGTCAACCAGTGAGTGTGTGAAAGAACTCAACCAGTGAGCGTGCAAGAGAACTCAACCAGTCAGTGTGCGAGAGAACTCAACCAGTCAGTGTGTGAGAGAACTCAACCAGTGAGCGTGCAAGAGAACTCAACCAGTCAGTGTGCGACAGAACTCAACCAGTGAGTGTGTGAGAGAACCCAACCAGTGAGCGTGCAAGAGAACTCAACCAGTGAGTGTGTGAGAGAACTCAACCAGTGAGTGTGCGAGAGAATGCAACCAGTGAGTGTGCAAGAGAAGTCAACCAGTGAGTGTGCGAGAGAAGTCAACCAGTCAGTGTGTGAGAGAACTCAACCAGTCAGTGTCTGAGAAAACTCAACCACTGAGCGTGCAAGAGAAGTCAACCAGTGAGTGTGTGAAAGAACTCAACCAGTGAGCGTGCAAGAGAACTCAACCAGTCAGTGTGCGAGAGAACTCAACCAGTCAGTGTGTGAGAGAACTCAACCAGTGAGTGTGCGAGAGAACTCAACCAGTGAGTGTGTGAGAGAACTCAACCAGTGAGCGTGCAAGAGAACTCAACCAGTCAGTGTGCGAGAGAACTCAACCAGTGAGTGTGCGAGAGAACTCAACCAGTCAGTGTGTGAGAGAACTCAACCAGTCAGTGTCTGAGAAAACTCAACCACTGAGCGTGCAAGAGAAGTCAACCAGTGAGTGTGTGAAAGAACTCAACCAGTGAGCGTGCAAGAGAACTCAACCAGTCAGTGTGCGAGAGAACTCAACCAGTCAGTGTGTGAGAGAACTCAACCAGTGAGTGTGCGAGAGAACTCAACCAGTGAGTGTGTGAGAGAACTCAACCAGTGAGCGTGCAAGAGAACTCAACCAGTCAGTGTGTGAGAGAACTCAACCAGTGAGTGTGCGAGAGAACGCAACCAGTGAGTGTGCAAGAGAAGTCAACCAGTGACTGTGCGAGAGAAGTCAACCAGCCAGTGTGTGAGAGAACGCAACCAGTCAGTGTGTGAGAGAACTCAACCAGTGAGTGTGTGAGAGAACTCAACCAGTGAGTGTGCGAGAGAACTCAACCAGTGAGTGTGTGAGAGAACCCAACCAGTGAGCGTGCAAGAGAACTCAACCAGTGAGTGTGTGAGAGAACTCAACCAGTGAGTGTGTGAGAGAACGCAACCAGTGAGTGTGCGAGAGAACTCAACCAGTGAGTGTGCGAGACAACTCAACCACTGAGCGTGCAAGAGAACTCAACCAGTGAGTGTGTGAAAGAACTCAACCAGTGAGCGTGCGAGAGAACGCAACCAGTGAGTGTGCAAGAGAAGTCAACCAGTGAGTGTGCGAGAGAAGTCAACCAGTCAGTGTGTGAGAGAACTCAACCAGTCAGTGTCTGAGAAAACTCAACCACTGAGCGTGCAAGAGAAGTCAACCAGTGAGTGTGTGAAAGAACTCAACCAGTGAGCGTGCAAGAGAACTCAACCAGTCAGTGTGCGAGAGAACTCAACCAGTCAGTGTGTGAGAGAACTCAACCAGTGAGCTTGCAAGAGAACTCAACCAGTCAGTGTGCGAGAGAACTCAACCAGTGAGTGTGCGAGAGAACTCAACCAGTCAGTGTGCGAGAGAACTCAACCAGTGAGTGTGTGAGAGAACTCAACCAGTGAGTGTGCGAGAGAACTCAACCAGTGAGTGTGTGAGAGAACTCAACCAGTGAGCGTGCAAGAGAACTCAACCAGTCAGTGTGTGAGAGAACTCAACCAGTCAGTGTGTGAGAGAACGCAACCAGTGAGTGTGCGAGAGAACTCAACCAGTGAGTGTGTGAAAGAACTCAACCAGTGAGCGTGCAAGAGAACTCAACCAGTCAGTGTGCGAGAGAACTCAACCGGTGAGTGTGCAAGAGAACTCAACCAGTCAGTGTGCGAGAGAACTCAACCAGTCAGTGTGTGAGAGAACTCAACCAGTCAGTGTGTGAGAGAACTCAACCAGTGAGTGTGCGAGAAAACTCAACCAGTGAGTGTGCGAGAAAACTCAACCAGTGAGTGTGCAAGAGAACGCAACCAGTGAGTGTGCAAGAGAAGTCAACAAGTGAGTGTGCGAGAGAAGTCAACCAGTCAGTGTGTGAGAGAACGCAACCAGTGAGTGTGCGAGAGAACTCAACCAGTGAGTGTGTGAGAGAACTCAACCAGTGAATGTGCGAGAGAACTCAACCAGTGAGTGTGTGAGAGACTGCAACCAGTGAGTGTGCGAGAGAACTCAACCAGTGAGTGTGCGAGAGAACTCAACCAGTCAGTGTGTGAGAGAACTCAACCAGTCAGTGTGCGAGAGAACTCAACCAGCGAGCGTGCAAGAGAACTCAACCAGTCAGTGTGTGAGAGAACTCAACCAGTGAGTGTGCGAGAGAACTCAACCAGTGAGCGTGCAAGAGAACTCAACTAGTCAGTGTGCGAGAGAACTCAACCAGTGAGGGTGTGAGAGAACTCAACCAGTCAGGGTGTGAGAGAAATCAACCAGTGCGTGTGCGAGAGGAGTCAACCAGTCAGTGTGTGAGAGAACTCAACCAGTGAGTGTGTGAGAGAACTCAACCAGTCAGTGTGTGAGAGAAATCAACCAGTGAGTGTGCGAGACAACTCAACCAGTGAGCGTGCAAGAGAACTCAACCAGTCAGTGTGCGAGAGAACTCAACCAGTCAGTGTGTGAGAGAACTCAACCAGTGAGCTTGCAAGAGAACTCAACCAGTCAGTGTGCGAGAGAACTCAACCAGTGAGTGTGCGAGAGAACTCAACCAGTCAGTGTGCGAGAGAACTCAACCAGTGAGTGTGTGAGAGAACTCAACCAGTGAGTGTGCGAGAGAACTCAACCAGTGAGTGTGTGAGAGAACTCAACCAGTGAGCGTGCAAGAGAACTCAACCAGTCAGTGTGTGAGAGAACTCAACCAGTGAGTGTGTGAGAGAACGCAACCAGTGAGTGTGCGAGAGAACTCAACCAGTGAGTGTGTGAAAGAACTCAACCAGTGAGCGTGCAAGAGAACTCAACCAGTCAGTGTGCGAGAGAACTCAACCGGTGAGTGTGTGAGAGAACTCAACCAGTCAGTGTGCGAGAGAACTCAACCAGTCAGTGTGTGAGAGAACTCAACCAGTCAGTGTGCGAGAGAACTCAACCAGTGAGTGTGCGAGAGAACTCAACCAGTCAGTATGTGAGAGAACTCAACAAGTGAGTGTGCGAGAGAACTCAACCAGTGAGTGTGCGAGAAAACTCAACCAGTGAGTGTGCGAGAAAACTCAACCAGTGAGTGTGCAAGAGAACGCAACCAGTGAGTGTGCAAGAGAAGTCAACAAGTGAGTGTGCGAGAGAAGTCAACCAGTCAGTGTGTGAGAGAACGCAACCAGTGAGTGTGCGAGAGAACTCAACCAGTGAGTGTGTGAGAGAACTCAACCAGTGAGTGTGTGAGAGAATGCAACCAGTGAGTGTGCGAGAGAACTCAACCAGTGAGTGTGCGAGAGAACTCAACCAGTCAGTGTGTGAGAGAACTCAACCAGTCAGTGTGCGAGAGAACTCAACCAGCGAGCGTGCAAGAGAACTCAACCAGTCAGTGTGTGAGAGAACTCAACCAGTCAGTGTGCGAGAGAACTCAACCAGCGAGCGTGCAAGAGAACTCAACCAGTCAGTGTGTGAGAGAACTCAACCAGTGAGTGTGCGAGAGAACTCAACCAGTGAGCGTGCAAGAGAACTCAACTAGTCAGTGTGCGAGAGAACTCAACCAGTGAGGGTGTGAGAGAACTCAACCAGTCAGGGTGTGAGAGAAATCAACCAGTGCGTGTGCGAGAGAAGTCAACCAGTCAGTGTGTGAGAGAACTCAACCAGTGAGTGTGTGAGAGAACTCAACCAGTCAGTGTGTGAGAGAAATCAACCAGTGAGTGTGCGAGAGAACTCAACCAGTGAGTGTGCGAGAGAACTCAACCAGTGCGTGTGCGAGAGAAGTCAACCAGTGAGTGTGCGAGAGAAGTCAACCAGTGAGTGTGCGAAAGAAGTCAACCAGTGAGTGTGCTAGAGAACTCAACAAGTGAGTGTGCGAGAGAAGTCAACCAGTGAGCGTGCAAAAGAACTCAACCAGTGAGTGTGCAAGAGAAGTCAACCAGTGAGTGTGCTAGAGAACTCAACCAGTGAGTGTGCGAAAGAAGTCAACCAGTGAGTGTGCTAGAGAACTCAACAAGTGAGTGTGCGAGAGAAGTCAACCAGTGAGCGTGCAAAAGAACTCAACCAGTGAGTGTGCAAGAGAAGTCAACCGGTGAGTGTGCGCGAGAAGTCAACCAGTGAGCGTGCAAGAGAACTCAACCGGTGAGTGTGCGAGAGAACTCAACCAGTGAGTGTGCGAGAGAACTCAACCAGTGAGTGTGCGAGAGAACTCAACCAGTGAGTATGTGAGAGAACTCAACCAGTCAGTGTGCGAGAGAACTCAACCGGTGAGTGTGCAAGAGAACTCAACCAGTGAGTGTGCAAGAGAACTCAGCCAGTGAGTGTGCGAGAGAACTCAACCAGTGAGTGTGTGAGAGATCTCACCCAATCAGTGTGCAAGAGAACTCAACCAGTCAGTGTGCGAGAGAACTCAACCAGTGAGTGTGTGAGTGAACTCAACCAGTGAGTGTGAGTGAACTCAACCACTGAGTGTGCGAGAGAACTCAACCAGTCAGTGTGTGAGAGAACTCAACCAGTCAGTGTGTGAGAGAACTCAACCAGTGAGTGTGCGAGAGAACTCAACCAGTGAGCGTGCAAGAGAACTCAACCAGTCAGTGTGCGAGAGAACTCAACCAGTGAGTGTGCGAGAGAACTCAACCAGTCAGTGTGTGAGAGAACTCAACCAGTCAGTGTGTGAGAGAACTCAACCAGTGAGTGTGCGAGAGAACTCAAACAGTGAGCGTGCAAGAGAACTCAACCAATCAGTGTGTGAGAGAACTCAACAAGTGAGTGTGCGAGAAAACTCAACCAGTGAGTGTGCGAGAAAACTCAACCAGTGAGTGTGCGAGAGAACTCAAAAAGTGAATGTGCGAGAAAACTCAACCAGTGAGTGTGTAAGAGAACTCAACCAGTGAGTGTGCAAGAGAACTCAACCAGTCAGTGTGCGAGAGAACTCAACCAGTGAGCGTGCAAGAGAACTCAACCAGTCAGTGTGTGAGTGAACTCAACCAGTGAGTGTGCGAGAGAACTCAACCAGTGAGTGTGTGAGAGAACTCAACCAGTGAGTGTGCGAGAGAACTCAACCAGTCAGTGTGTGAGAGAACACAACCAGTGAGTGTGCAAGAGAACTCAACCAGTGAGCGTGCAAGAGAACTCAACCAGTGAGTGTGTGAGAGAACCCAACCAGTGAGCGTGCAAGAGAACTCAACCAGTGAGTGTGTGAGAGAACTCAACCAGTGAGTGTGCGAGAGAACGCAACCAGTGAGTGTGCAAGAGAAGTCAACCAGTGAGTGTGCGAGAGAACTCAACCAGTGAGTGTGTGAGAGAACTCAACCAGTCAGTGTGCGAGAGAACTCAACCAGTGAGTGTGTGAGAGAACTCAACCAGTGAGCGTGCAAGAGAACTCAACCAGTGAGTGTGTGAGAGAACTCAACCAGTGAGTGTGCGAGAGAACGCAACCAGTGAGTGTGCAAGAGAAGTCAACCAGTGAGTGTGCGAGAGAAGTTAACCAGTCAGTGTGTGAGAGAACGCAACCAGTGAGTGTGCGAGAGAACTCAACCAGTGAGTGTGTGAGAGAACGCAACCAGTGAGTGTGCGAGAGAACTCAACCAGTGAGTGTGCGAGAGAACTCAACCAGTGAGTGTGTGAGAGAACTCAACCAGTGAGTGTGCGAGAGAACTCAACCAGTGAGTGTGTGAGAGAACTCAACAAGTCAGTGTGTGAGAGAACTCAACCAGTGAGTGTGCAAGAGAACTCAACCAGTCAGTGTGTGAGAGAACTCAACCAGTCAGTGTGTGAGAGAACTCAACAAGTCAGTGTATGAGAGAACTCAACCACTGAGCGTGCAAGAGAAGTCAACCAGTGAGTGTGTGAAAGAACTCAACCAGTGAGCGTGCAAGAGAACTCAACCAGTCAGTGTGCGAGAGAACTCAACAAGTCAGTGTGTGAGAGAACTCAACCAGTGAGTGTGCGAGAGAACTCAACCAGTGAGCGTGCAAGAGAACTCAACCAGTCAGTGTGCGAGAGAACTCAACCAGTGAGTGTGCAAGAGAACTCAACCAGTCAGTGTGTGAGAGAACTCAACCAGTCAGTGTATGAGAGAACTCAACCAGTGAGTGTGCGAGAGAACTCAACCAGTGAGTGTGTGAGAGAACTCAACCAGTGAGTGTGCGAGAGAACTCAACCAGTGAGTGTGTGAGAGAACTCAACCAGTGAGCATGCAAGAGAACTCAACCAGTCAGTGTGCGAGAGAACTCAACCAGTGAGTGTGCGAGAGAACTCAACCAGTCAGTGTATGAGAGAACTCAACCAGTGAGTGTGCGAGAGAACTCAACCAGTGAGTGTGTGAGAGAACCCAACCAGTGAGCGTGCAAGAGAACTCAACCAGTGAGTGTGTGAGAGAACTCAACCAGTGAGTGTGCGAGAGAACTCAACCAGTGAGCGTGCAAGAGAACTCAACCAGTCAGTGTGCGAGAGAACTCAACCAGTGAGTGTGCGAGAGAACTCAACCAGTCAGTGTGTGAGAGAACTCAACAAGTGAGTGTGCAAGAGAAGTCAACCAGTGAGTGTGCGAGAAAACTCAACCAGTGAGTGTGCGAGAAAACTCAACCAGTGAGTGTGCAAGAGAAGTCAACCAGTGAGTGTGTGACAGAACTCAACCAGTGAGTGTGTGAGAGAACTCAACCAGTGAGTGTGCGAGAGAACTCAACCAGTCAGTGTGTGAGAGAACTCAACCAGTCAGTGTGCGAGAGAACTCAACCAGTGAGCGTGCAAGAGAACTCAACCAGTCAGTGTGTGAGAGAACTCAACCAGTGAGTGTGCGAGAGAACTCAACCAGTCAGTGTATGAGAGAACTCAACCAGTGAGTGTGCGAGAGAACTCAACCAGTGAGCGTGCAAGAGAACTCAACTAGTCAGTGTGCGAGAGAACTCAACCAGTCAGTGTGTGGGAGAACTCAACCTGTGAGTGTGCAAGAGAACTGAACCAGTGAGCGTGCAAGAGAACTCAGCCATTCAGTGTGTGAGAGAACTCAACAAGTGAGTGTGTGAGAGAACTCAACCAGTCAGTGTGGGAGAGAAATCAACCAGTGAGTGTGCGAGAGAACTCAACCAGTGAGTGTGCGAGAGAACTCAACCAGTGCGTGTGCGAGAGAAGTCAACCAGTGAGTGTGCGAGAGAAGTCAACCAGTCAGTGTGTGAGAGAACTCAACCAGTCAGTGTGCGAGAGAACTCAACCAGTCAGTGTGTGAGATAATTCAGCCAGTGAGTGTGCGAGAGAAGTCAACCAGTGAGCGTGCAAAAGAACTCAATCAGTGAGTGTGCAAGAGAAGTCAACCAGTGAGTGTGCTAGAGAACTCAACCAGTGAGTGTGCGAAAGAAGACAACCAGTGAGTGTGCTAGAGAACTCAACCAGTGAGTGTGCGAGAGAAGTCAACCACTGAGCGTGCAAAAGAACTCAACCAGTGAGTGTGCAAGAGAAGTCAACCAGTGAGCCTGCAAAAGAACTCATCAGTGAGTGTGCAAGAGAAGTCAACCAGTGAGTGTGCTAGAGAACTCAACCAGTGAGTGTCTGAGAGAACTCAACCAGTGAGTGTGCAAGAGAAGTCAACCAGTGAGCGTGCAAGAGAACTCAACCAGTGAGTGTGCGAGAGAACTCAACCAGTCAGCGTGCGAGAGAAGTCAACCAGTGAGCGTGCAAGAGAACTCAAGTGGTGAGTGTGTGACAGAAGTCAATCAGTGAGCGTGCAAGAGAACTCAACCAGTGAGTGTGCGAGAGAACTCAACCAGTGAGCGTGCAAGAGAACTCAACCGGTGAGTGTGCGAGAGAACTCAACCAGTGAGTGTGCGAGAGAACTCAACCAGTGAGTGTGCGAGAGAACTCAACCAGTGAGTATGTGAGAGAACTCAACCAGTCAGTGTGTGAGAGAACTCAACCGGTGAGTGTGCAAGAGAACTCAACCAGTGAGTGTGCAAGAGAACTCAACCAGTGAGTGTGCGAGAGAACTCAACCAGTGAGTGTGTGAGAGATCTCACCCAATCAGTGTGCAAGAGAACTCAACCAGTCAGTGTGCGAGAGAACTCAACCAGTGAGTGTGTGAGTGAACTCAACCAGTGAGTGTGAGTGAACTCAACCAGTGAGTGTGCGAGAGAACTCAACCAGTGAGTGTGTGAGAGAACTCAAACAGTCATTGTGCGAGAGAACTCAACCAGCGAGTGTGTGAGAGAACTCAGCCAGTCAGTGTGCTAGAGAACTCAACCAGTCAGTGTGCGAGAGAACTCAACCAGTCAGTGTGCGAGAGAACTCAACCAGTGAGTGTGCGAGAGAACTCAACCAGTGAGTGTGCGAGAGAACTCAACCAGTGAGTGTGGGAGAGAACTCAACCAGTGAGTGTGTGAGAGAACTCAACCAGTCAGTGTGCAAGAGAACTCAACCAGTCAGTGTGCAAGAGAGCTCAACCAGTGAGTGTGCGAGAGAACTCAACCAGTCAGTGTGCGAGAGTACTCAACCAGTCAGTGTGCAAGAGAACTCAACCAGTGAGTGTGCGAGAGAACTCAACCATTGAGCGTGCAAGAGAACTCAACCGGTGAGTGTGCGAGAGAACTCAACCAGTGAGCGTGCAAGAGAACTCAACCGGTGAGTGTGCGAGACTCAACCAGTGAGTGTGTGAGAGAACTCAACCAGTGAGTGTGTGAGAGAATTCAACCATTGAGCGTGCAAGAGAACTCAACCGGTGAGTGTGCGAGAGAACTCAACCAGTGAGCGTGCAAGAGAACTCAACCGGTGAGTGTGCGAGAGAACTCAACCAGTGAGCGTGCGAGAGAATTCAACCAGTGAGTGTGCGAGAGAACTCAACCAGTGAGTGTGTGAGAGAACTCAACCAGTGAGTGTGTGAGAGAACTCAACCGGTGAGTGTGCGAGAGAATTCAACCAGTGAGTGTGTGAGAGAATTCAACCAGTGAGTGTGCGAGAGAACTCAACCGGTGAGTGTGCGAGAGAACTCAACCAGTGAGTGTGTGAGTGAACTCAACCAGCGAGTGTGCGAGAGAACTCAACCAGTGAGTGTGTGAGTGAACTCAACCAGTGAGTGTGAGTGAACTCAACCAGTGAGTGTGAGTGAACTCAACCAGTGAGTGTGCGAGAGAACTCAAACAGTCATTGTGCGAGAGAACTCAACCAGCGAGTGTGTGAGAGAACTCAACCAGTGAGTGTGCGAGAGAACTCAACCAATGAGTGTGCGAGAGAACTCAACCAGTGAGTGTGCGAGAGAACTCAACCAATGAGTGTGGGAGAGAACTCAACCAGTGAGTGTGTGAGAGAACTCAACCAGTGAGTGTGTGAGAGAATTCAACCATTGAGCGTGCAAGAGAACTCAACCGGTGAGTGTGCGAGAGAACTCAACCAGTGAGCGTGCAAGAGAACTCAACCGGTGAGTGTGCGAGAGAACTCAACCAGTGAGTGTGTGAGTGAACTCAACCAGTCAGTGTGCGAGAGAACTCAACCAGTGAGTGTGTGAGAGAATTCAAGCAGTAAGGTTAAAAGTGAACTCAACTGGTGCAGTGTGCAAAAGAACCCAACCAGTAAGTGTGCGAGTGAACTCATTCAGTGAGTGTGCAAGAGAATTGAACGAGTGAGTGTGTGTGAAAATCTAAGCCAGTGAACGTGTGGGAGAACTGAACCAGTGAGCGTGCAAGAGCGCTGAACAAGTGACAAAATTTGTGTGTTTGGCTCTGCTATCGAATGTGTGAGGATAAGTTCAACGTGTAGGTGGAGAGAGGTGATCGAATGCCTAGGGACAGGTAATTGAATCTGTGAAAAGAAGTGCCTGAGATGATCCAGTGTGTGAGGAGAGGTGTTAGGTGTGTGGGGAAGGAGACATGATTTTTTAAAAATAATTAATGAAATATAGTAACAATTCAGCTTAAAATGCCCAACCTCATTCCAAGAGGCCGCAAGGATGGCTGGTGCAGGAAATGGAAACGTCCCATTGGTGCAGGGGGTGGATCTGAGCACTTTGGGAATGGTGTCCCTCTCCTGGTCAAACGGAGTACACCAGCTTTAAAAACGGTCCTCAGCTTCTGTGGGGCACATGGACCCTTTGAGACCGTCCAACAGGGTAAGACAGATTGAAAACTTTCTCTGAATCTTTCCAAAGCGCCTTGTATTCCCCTACCAATGGAAAAGTCAGGAATTGTGGCTTTAAAAGGAGAAGGAGACGGTGTATAAGCGGGGTACGTGCGGCTGCTCCAGGCACAGCGTGAGTCAGAGCCGAGGTCAGTATCCGGGCAGCAGCAGCAAGATCATTCTGTTCTCAGAGCAAGCAAGCTGCAGAGAGCTGTCACGGGCTCAGTCCTGCATCAAAGCACAGCAAAGAAGGGTCCACGGCCCACGCACACAGCTCAATCATTATTCAGTGCTTTATGTTTCGATCTGAAAGGGAATGAGGTGAAAGGAATCCTGCATTGTGTTCCACCGCCAGATGTTAACCCCCTGTAGGTTCCCCCTCAGCAATGTTCTCCTCTCCTCTACTAAGGGGGAAAAATTGGGTTGACTTGCGCCTCTTGTTAGCGTCCCCGGGGGGCAGTAACAGGGCGCAAATCCCCTGGCGCCCGAGCGCTGCGCCGCTAACGCCTCCTGCAAAATTCAGCGGGAGGTTAGCGGCGGCGGTAGCCGGTAGCGCCCCGCTTGCGCCCCAGCCGCAGTCTTCCCTTGCGCCCCCTGACCTATCGCCGGACCAAATGTCTGACAGGGTCAGGGGGCATTTTTGCAGCGGCAGCGGTATTTAAAGGGGCAGGTGTCGGGCGGCCATTTTTATTTTGGCCAACTGCCAGCACCTGCCCCCTTTCCCTTTTCTCTCCAGGGTGCCGGCCGCAATCGCTCAGCCCGGCACTCCTCTTCAATCGCTCAGCCCGGCACTCCTCTTAAATCGCTCAGCCCGGCACTCCTCTTCAATCGCTCAGCCCGGCACTCCTCTTAAATGGATAGATGGATAGAAGATACATAGATGGATGGATAGATCGATAGATAGATAGATAGACAGATAGATAAATAGATAGATAGATAGATAGATGCAGAGATAAAGGCCCAAAATTTGCGATTGGAGGCTTCTTTTAATCAGGGGAGGAGGCCTGCAATTGACGCGGTGCTATGTGCTGCCACGATCTTCAGTAGTAGCGCTCCAAGACGAAGGTGGAGTGCTTCCAGTAGTGCTCCACCTCCTGCTTGGGGTGCTCCTACTGAATTTCCGGCAGAGGAGCGCTAACTTTTTCGGGGCGGCCCAGGGATGTTAGCACCCCAAAAGTTTAAAAATATTTAATTAAATGGCATTTTAATTCATTTTAAATATGTAAATTTTTAAAATTCTTTTCATGTGTTTGTGTATTTTGTAGATGATCCCCATTCAGACTGACGGAACTCCCATAAGTATGAATGGGGATCCCCTTTTATTGGTTGGGCCGGCCCACATGATCCCAGGGGCGCTTGTGAACCGCATGCGCCCTTGGGATACGTGGGCCTCTGCCCGCGCGTACCCGGAGAGGCCCAGGATCACAAGGCTCTATATCTCCGGGCCACCAGGTAAATTCGTAGATATTTTACAGGCTGGAGGCATCCGCCCGCGGGAAGCCCCTGATCGCAAATTTTGGGCCTTTATCTCTACATCTATCTGTCTATCTGTCTATCTGTCTGTCTATCTGTCTATCTGTCTGTCTATCTGTCTATCTATCTGTCTATCTATCTATCTGTCTATCTGTCTGTCTATCTGTCTGTCTATCTGTCTATCTATCTGTCTATCTATCTATCTGTCTATCTGTCTATCTATCTGTCTATCTATCTATCTGTCTATCTGTCTATCTGTCTGTCTATCTGTCTATCTGTCTGTCTATCTGTCTATCTATCTGTCTATCTATCTATCTGTCTATCTGTCTATCTATCTGTCTATCTATCTATCTGTCTATCTGTCTGTCTATCTGTCTATCTGTCTGTCTATCTGTCTATCTGTCTGTCTATCTATCTATCAATGAAATAGAGAGGCTAAATAATAGAAAGTAAAGGCTCCTCGTGTCCTCTCCTGCTTATGAATAAAAGTAATCTGGAACAGACACAGCTGAATAATGTTCCACAACACAACACAACACAACACAGATCACCAACTAGGCCGGGCAGAGCCTGGGAGGATGTGAAATAACAGGGTTCATGTGTTTTCGTATTGTGGTGAAGTTCAAAGACCAACGGCACAGAGAGCAACAAAGTAGGAAAGAAGACGGGGTGAGCCAGGACTGGTTTGGTTTGAATGTTTTGAAAACTCTGTAGATTGTGGGTGGAGGGCGGGGTGATGACTGAGGGACATCAGGGGTTCCAGTGTGGTAAGGTCCTGAGGAAGAGTGAGTTCGAGCTGATAAGCAAGAAAGTGGAAAATAACTTAAAAATAGGGGGGAGGGGAAATTGGGTGGCGACCCTTTTGGGGCGCGAACGTCACCGTGGCGCTAATTTTAGTGCCCTGAAAAAGTTAGCGCCCCTCCGCCGGAAATTGAGTTGCAGCGCCCCAAGCAGGAGGCGGGGCGTTACTGGGAAGCACTCCCCCTCCTTCTTAGGGCGCTACTACTGAAGATCGCGGCGCTACGTGCAACAGCGCCACGCGCGTCGGCACGTAGTTCCGCATCATTGCGGGCCTCCCTCCCCTGATTAAAGGGGAGGGGCCTAGCACTGAGTGCACCGGGGCCCTGCCGCACCACCAGGGAGCGGGGTGCCATGGAAACAGCCCGGCACTCGAGGAGTGCCGTGCTGAGCGATCGCGGCCGGCACCCCGCATAAAAAAGGGAAAGGGGACAGGTGCTGGCAGTCGGCCTAAATAAAATGGCAGCCCGACAACTGCCCCTTTTACTTGCTCCGCCACCGCTGCTTAAACGCCTCCCTGACCCTGTCGGACATATCATCCGGCGATAGATCAGGGGGCGCAAGGGAAGTTTGCGGCCGGGGCGAAAGTGGGGAGCTGCGCAGGGCCCGGGGGCACTAACGAGAGCCGCAAATCAACCCAATTGTTCCCCCAAAGTGTTTGGCACCCAGGGATCAAGGGAATCAGCAAGTATCTCCACACCAATCAACGATTGCTCGCATTCCCATAACACATTTAATGTGAAACTGTTCAAAGGCCCTTCACAGAGGTGTAAGGAGCCAGGAAAGGAATCAAGTGGGATTGAAGAGCTGGATTGTTGAGAAGATCTTTAAAAGGCAGAGGAAGCGATAGAGAGGCCGAAGTGTAGGACCCCGGGCCGAAGGGAGGAAAGTTCCCCCAGACACCACATAACTTCCTCCGCCCGAACATTGGTGGCCGTGCCTTCAGCTGCCGAGGCCCTAAGCTCTGGAATTCACTCCCTAAAGGTCTCCGCCTCTCGACCTCTCTCTCCTTTAAGATGTCATGATGTGGAGATGCCGGCGTTGGACTGGGGTGGACAAAAATGAGAAGTCGCACAACACCAGGTTATAGTCCAACAGATTTATTTAATTTTACAAGCTTTCGGAGCTGTCGCTCCTTCGTCAGGTAAGTTAGCAATGAGAGAATCTCCCAGAATTCACAATTTAAACCCAGACAAAATCTATTCACATTATTCGCTACAACAAAGAGCATCCTTTAAGATGGTGCTTAAAACCTACCTCTTTAGCCAAGCTTTTGGTCACCGGTCCTCGCGCCTCCTTCTTTGGCTCGATGTCAATGTTTGTCTGATAACGCTCCTGTGAAGCACCCTGGGACGTTTTACTACATTCGAGTCGCTGGGGCAGCGTTTCCTCTTGGTTGCGTTGTTTTTTCAGCACAATTCACCCAAAATCGGCCAAACCAGCGCCAAAGATCGTGGAATTTCAAGCGCAAATTCCGTCCATGGCAAATCGAGTTTCAAAAAGCCAGCGCTAGAAGCTGGCCCTGCCCACAAAACTGACAGCTTCCCCCAGACCAAATTAATCACCATGGCGAGTTTCGCTAATTGCGCCCGTGTGCCGGCCTTCGAGGAGGCTCCAAAAATTCAGCTGTTTTTTAGACTTAAGGGCACTAATAGGCACCTTTTAAAAACTTTTAAATGTTAAAAAAAAAATTACTAAATGAACGCTCTTAAATACATCAAGGAATACTTTTTAATGCAAGAAGAAAAAATAAACAATTTCTTTCTCAGACGCTGGGCGATTGCGCTGGTCCAAGGAAGATTTTATGTTTGTGATTATGCAAATGAATTTGAGCGGTAACTTCAACCATAACTTCACTTCGCAAAACCAGTGTCATTTTGAGCTCAATTTGCACCCAGATTGCTGATTGCGCCCCAAGCGGAATCTCTGCCCCCATATGTAAAGGCGAGCGTTGTCGTTGACCAGAGTCAGAGTAAAGGAGAGTCTGTGGGCGGAGGGAGGACCGATTGAGACACGGTGAGACGAGGATTTTAAACTTGAGGTGTGGACGACAGGAAGCTGTGAGGACAGGGGTCAAAGGTGAATCGGACTTGGTGATGGCAGGACAGGGGATGTGCAGCAGAGTTTCAAGTCAGAGCACCGTGTCAGAAAGAGAGCTTTGCAGAAAATATAATGTGACACCCAAGGAGGTTAAATGGCATCTCACAGAACAAATATTCTTGGTTTTGGATTGGAACATTCCTACCTCTTATTGCTGCCTGGTATTTCTTTGCATGAGGTACAGTTCATAAATCTCTGGCCTTATATTTTCTTCTGTCTCAGTTCACTGGAGCTGTGGCCTGTTGCCTGTGTCATGCAATGTATGCTGGGTCACATGATGCAGCTACTGATAAAAGCAGCTTGTTCAGACTCGATCCCAGCGAGGTTTGGACTCGAGATAAAATAAAATAATTAGCCACTCCTTAACCCAAGACAGTTTTCCTCCTAGCTTTCTCTCCCTCCTCCCCTGAAGCTACCAGCTGTTGCTAGGGTAGAGTCAACAGCCTTGGGCATCTCACCCAAGTGGCCATTCTCCATGAGTTGGTGATTGTCAATGTCCGTTCATATATTTGCTAAGCGGGAACATAGGAACAGGAGGAGGCCATTCAGCCCTCTGAGCCTGTTCCGCCATTCAATTAGATCATGGATGATCTGCACCTCGACTCCCTTTACCCACCTTTGCTCCATATCCCTTGAACCCCTTACCCAGCAAAAATCTATCGATCTCGGTCTTCAAAGTTTCAATTGTCCCCCAGCATCCACAGTCTTTAGTGCCTCCTGATTGCACCCCTGAACAGCCTAGCTCTAATTTTAATTTTTGCCCCTTTGTTCTGGACTCCCCCACCAGAGGAAATATTTTCTCTGTATCTACACTGTCAAATCATTTTATCATTTTAAACACATCAATTAGATCACCCTTCAACCATCTAAACTCAAGGGAATACAAGCCAAGTTTATGCAACCTCTCCTCATAATATAACCCTTCCACAGTAGCACTGGCACCTCTTTGATTTGTACTCCACCTCTCCTCTCTTGTTTAGCTTCCTCACTGCAACCATTAAACACATATTCCGAAGACCTGAGTTCAAAATCTAGGCTGACACTCCCAGTGCAGTACTGAGGGAGCGCTGCACTGTCGGAGGGGCAGTACTGAGGGAGCGCCGCACTGTCGGAGGGGCAGTACTGAGGGAGTGCTGCACTGTCGGAGGGGCAGTACTGAGGGAGTGCTGCACTGTTGGAGGTGCCGTCATTCGGATGAGACGTTAAACCGAGGCCCCGTCTGCTCTCTCAGGTGGACATAAAAGATCCCATGGCACTATTTTGAAGAAGAGCAGGTGCGTTCTCCCCCGTGTCCTGGCCAATATTTATCCCTCAACCAACATCACTAAAAAACAGATTATCTGGTATTGCTGTTTGTGGGAGCTTGCTGTGCACAAATTGGCTGCAACATTTCCTACATTACAGCAGTGACTACACTTCAAAAGTACTTCATTTGCTGTAAAGCGCTTTGAGACATTGTGAGGCCGTGAAAGGCGCTATAGAAATGCAAGTTCTTTCTTTCTATTTTGCACTTGCATCTATTCGGACTCCAGATGCCAGCTACGGTCTACGGTCTGTTTTCTAAATGGTCCAAATAATTCGGAATCTGGTTTTCAGACGTACTGTAGAGGGGGAATAAAACAGAGGTGATACCTTAGAACACAAAGATGAAGGAGTTGGTCACTGAGTATAACAACAAGAAAGAATTTGTGAAAGTTTGACACGAACAATTGTTTTCATGTTGTGCCCAAAACACAGGGTGCAATCAGCGAACTGCATCTGAACAATAACCAGCAGTAGGAAGCAATAAGAACAAAACACAGTTTATTACAACTATCAGTACTCATTCTCCCATGGGCGACAGCCTGGCTCCACCTGAAGTTGCCTCATTCTCTAGCTCGCTGCTTAAGCCAGTGCGCCATCTGCTGGCTGTTCTTTTTACAGGTCTTCTGTTCCTATTATACTCAACCATGGGCCTGAGTGTGAAAGTTGTGTGTTGAAGAGGTAATCAGAGTGGGAGGCACGTTTGTAGTATTAACACTGGCATAGACCAGTTGGTCCAAATGGCCTGTTGCTGTGCATTATCATTAAACAGCTACACAGCTGACTCCTGATTTACCCTACAGCTTCCTGTGAATGAATAGTCACAAACCACATCACTTTGATGTGAAAGAGCCCGTAAGCCGAGCTGGTTAATTGACCACTACTCATGGTGCTAAACGGCACCTCATGGTGTCGAGCTCCTGCAGTTCATACACTGCAACCAGAACCCGGGCTGTGAAAAGAAACCGGGCTGGGGCCAGAACCCGGACTGAAGCCAGAACCCGGACTGAAGCCAGAACCCGGACTGGGGCCAGAACCAGGGCTGGGGCCAGAACCCGGACTGGGGCCAGAACCCGGGCTGGAGCCAGAACCCGGACTGGGGCCAGAACCCGGACTGGGGCCAGAACCAGGGCTGGGGCCAGAACCCGGACTGGAGCCAGAACCCGAACTGGAGCCAGAACCCGGACTGGGGCCAGAACCAGGGCTGGGGCCAGAACCAGGGCTGGGGCCAGAACCCGGGCTGGGGCCAGAACCCGGACTGGAGCCAGAACCCGGACTGGAGCCAGAACCCGGACTGGGGCCAGAACCAGGGCTGGGGCCAGAACCAGGACTGGGGCCAGAACCCGGGCTGGGGCCAGAACCCGGACTGGAGCCAGAACCCGGACTGGGGCCAGAACCCGGACTGGGGCCAGAACCAGGGCTGGGGCCAGAACCCGGACTGGAGCCAGAACCCGGACTGGGGCCAGAACCAGGGCTGGGGCCAGAACCCGGGCTGGGGCCAGAACCCGGGCTGGGGCCAGAACCAGGGCTGGGGCCAGAACCCGGGCTGGGGCCAGAACCCGGGCTGGGGCCAGAACCAGGGCTGGGGCCAGAACCCGGCCTTAAGTCGGAACTTATTGTGGGATCCCTACTTTCCTGGGTACCCGATTGGGACTGTGCTCCAATAAATGCACAGACAGCTCTTTTTTTTTAGAGCTTGTTATTAAGAATGATTACAAGAGACTTGAAAGGAAATTCGTGTGAGCTGATTTACAACTTGACCTGGTGAGGAAGGCAGGAGCTGATGTCTCCGCAGTACCTAGGGCCCGACATCACCTCGGCTAAAGGTGAGGAAGTGAGAGGGAAGAACTCTAACCCAGTATCTGCTGGGAGAACTCAGCCCACTACTTCATCCAGAGGACCCAGTCCTTCATCCAGAGGACCCAGTGCTTCATCCGAGGACCCAGTGCTTCATCCAGAGGACCCAGTGCTTCATCCAGAGGACCCAGTGCTTCATCCAGAGGACCCAGTGCTTCATCCAGAGGACCCTGTGCTTCATGCAGAGGACCCAGTGCTTCATCCAGAGGACCCAGTGCTTCATCCAGAGGACCCAGTGCTTCATCCAGAGGACCCAGTGCTTCATCCAGAGGACCCAGTGCTTCATCCAGAGGACCCAGTGCTTCATCCACAGAACCAGGGCAAATACTATTTTTTTGTCCAAACTACTTCCCCTTTTAATAGAAAATAGCAATATATCCAAACAGGAAGCTGACTCCGGGAGGCTTGGCTGCAGATTTCCCGCGTGCATCTTGTGTCCCTGGGGTAGACTTACTCCGGACAGGGTCTCGGGCTGGTTCGAAGTTACCTCTCCCACTGTTTGGAACATCACCGGCCTGGGATACTCCCTGAAGCTGACTCCCTACATTGTGGCCTAGCAGAGAGTGAGGCCTTACTCAAGGGTACAAAAAGAAAATACTGCAGATGCTGGAAATCTGAAATAAAAACAGAAAATGCTGGAGATACTCAGCAGGTCAGGCAGCATCTGTGAAGAGAGAAGCAGAGTTAACGTTTCAGGTCGATGACCTTTCATCAGAACTGGAGGGTGTCCAGGTTGATAGATAAACAGGTATTTTTCTTTTGCACAAAACGTTACTTGATGAAACCAATCGTTGTGTATCAAAACAGTCAAACATTCAACAGTCAAGGTATAGACAGCTTAGTTTGAAAGAAGAGGAAGAAGAAGACTTGCATTTACTTAGCACCTTTCATGACCACCAGACATCCCAAAGTGCTTTACAACCAATGAAGTACTTCTGAAGTGTAGTCACTGTTGTAATGTAGGAAATGCGGCAGCAAGATCCCATAAACAGCAATGTGATAATGACCAGATAATCTGTTTTAGTGATGTTGATTGAGAGATAAGTATTGGCCAGGACACCGGGACTAACTCCCCTGCTCTTCTTCGAAATAGTGGCATGGGATCTTTTACGTCCACCTGAGAGAGTGGACGGGGCCTCGGTTTAACGTCTCATCCGAAAGGCGACACCTCCAACAGTGCAGCGATCACTCAGTACTGCACTGGAGTGTCAGCCTGGATTATGGGCTCAAGTCTCTGGGGTGGAGCTTGAACCCACAAACTTGTGACTCAGAGGCGAGAGTGCTACCCACTGAGCCACAGCTGACACTTCCTCAAGAGAAGGGTGGTACCCTTGTTTATATATTGGAGTAGTTGTAGGTTAACATGGCATACACAGCGGGAAGTCATAGCATCATTGTGTATATTTGTTCTGCATGCTCCCGAGTTTGAGCAGCCTTGAAGGGCTCTATACAGACAGAGGGCACAGGGGAGGTTTTATCTTTTCTGGGCCCTGTTGGATTGCGTCATCAAAGAAATTTCCGTTGAGATCCTTGTTTGTTGTATAAAAAAAAGGGGGGATGGAATACTTTTAAACCAGGCTCAATACGCCCTTTATGTGAGGCTACGGAAACAATATCAACAGTAACAATATCAAAAACAATAATATCAACAAATTTTGATATTGTTACAGTTGATATTGTTCTTGATGTTGTCACTGAAGATATTACTGTTGATATTGTTGTTGATATAGTTACTGTTGCTTTTGTTACTGTTGATATTGTTACTGTAAATATTGTTACTGTTGATATTGCTGTTGATATTGTTACTGTTGATATTGTTACAGTTTATCTTGTTGTTGATGATATTGTTACTGTAGATATTATTACTGTGGATATTGTTACTGTGGATATTGTTACTGTTGATATTGTTGATATTGTTACAGTTGATATGGTTGTTGATATTGTTACTGTTGATATTGTTACTGTTGACATTGTTACTGTTAATATTGTTACTGTTGATATTGCTGTTATTGTTACTGTTGATATTGTTACTGTTGATATTGTTGTTGTTGATCTTGTTGTTGATGATATTGTTACTGTAGATATTGTTACTGTTGATAGTGTTGTTGATAATGTTACTGTTGATATTGTTACTGTTGATATTGTTACTGTTAATATAGTTGTTGATGTTGTTACTGTTGATATTGTTGTTGATATTGTTACTGTTGATATTGCTGTTGATATTGTTACTGTTGCTAATGTTACTGTTGATATTGTTGATAATGTTACCATTGATATTGTTACTGTTGATATTGTTACTGTTGATATTGCTGATGATATTGTTGTTGTTGAAATTGTTGTTGATATTGTTACTGTTGATATTGTAACTGTTGATATTGTTACTGTTGATATTGTTACTGCTGATATTGTTGTTGATATTGTTACTGTTGATATTGTTACTGTTAATATTGTTACTGTTGATTTTGTTGTTGATATTGTTACTATTGATATTGTTACTGTTGATTTTGTTGTTGTTGATATTGTTACTGTTGATATTGTTACTGTTGATATTGTTACTGTTGATATTGTTACTGTTGATTTTGTTGTTGTTGATATTGTTACTGTAGATATTGTTACTGTTGATATTGTTGTTGATAATGTTACTGTTGATATTGTTACTGTTGATATTGTTACTGTTAATATAGTTGTTGATGTTGTTACTGTTGATATTGTTGTTGATATTGTTACTGTTGATATTGCTGTTGATATTGTTACTGTTGCTAATGTTACTGTTGATATTGTTGATAATGTTACCATTGATATTGTTACTGTTGATATTGTTACTGTTGATATTGTTACTGTTGATATTGTTGTTGATATTGTTACTGTTGATATTGTTACTGTTGATATTGTTACTGTTGATATTGTTGTTGATGATATTGTTACTGTTATTGTTACTGTTGATATTGTTACTGCTGATATTGTTTTTGATATTGTTACTGTTGATTTTGTTGTTGATATTGTTACTATTGATATTGTTACTGTTGATATTGTTGTTGTTGATATTGTTACTGTTGATATTGTTACTGTTGATATTGTTACTGTTGATATTGTTACTATTGATATTGTTACTGTTGATATTGTTACTGTTGTTATTGTTACTGTTGATATTGTTACTGTTGATATTGTTGTTGATATTGTTGTTGATATTGTTACAGTTGATATTTTTACTATTGTTATTGTTGATATTGTTGTTGTTGATATTGATACAGTTGATATTGTTACTATTGATATTGTTAATGTTGATATTGTTACTTTTGATATTCTTACTGCTGATATTGTTACTTTTGATATTGAACTGTTGATGTTGTTACTGTTGATATTGTAACTGTTGATATTCTTACTGTTGATATTGTTGTTGATATTGTTACTGTGGATATTCATAATTTTGAAATTGTTACTGTTGATATTGTTACTGTTGAATTTGTTGTTGTTGATATTGTTAATGTTGATATTGTTATTGTTGATATTGTTAGTTTTGATATTGTTTCCCTTGATATTGTTGCGGTTGATTGTGTTACTCTTGATATCCTTAATGGTGATATTGTTATCATTGCTATTGTTACTGTTGATATTGCTACAGTTGATATTCTTGCAGTTGATATTGTTACAGTTTATATTGTTACTGTTGATATTGTTACTATTGATATTGTTACTAATAATATTGTTACTGTTGATATTGTTACTGTTGATATTGTTACTGTTGATATTGATACTGATGATATTTTAATCTTGCTATTGATGTTGTTGATATTGTTACTGTTGATATTATTACTGTTGATATTGTTACTGTTGATATTGTTGTTGTTGATGTTGTCGATATTGTTACTGTTGATATTGTTACTGATAATATTGTTACTGTTGATATTGTTACTGTTGATATTGTTACTGTTGATATTGATACTGATGATATTTTAATTTTATATTGAAGTTGTTGATATTGTCACTGTTGATATTGTTACTGTTGATATTGTTACTGTTGATATTGTTGTTGTTGACATTGTTGTTGATGATATTGTTACTGTTGATATTGTTGTTGATGTTGTTGATATTCATGTTGTTGATATTGTTACTGTTGATATTGTTACTGTTGATATTGTTGTTGATGATAATGTTGTTGTTCATATTGATACTGTTGACATTGTTACTGTTGATATTGTTGTTGTTGATATTGTCACCATTGCTATTATTACTGTTGATATTGTTACTGTTGATAATGTTGTTGTTGATTTTGTGACTGTTGATATTGTTACTGCTGATATTGTTGTTGTTGATATTGTTACTGTTGATATTGTAACTGTTGATATTCTTACTGTTGATATTGTTGTTGATATTGTTACTGTGGATATTCGTAATTTTGAAATTGTTACTGTTGATATTGTTACTGTTGAATTTGTTGTTGTTGATATTGTTAATGTTGATATTGTTATTGTTGATATTGTTAGTTTTGATATTGTTTCCCTTGATATTGTTGCGGTTGATTGTGTTACTCTTGATATCCTTAATGGTGATATTGTTATCATTGCTATTGTTACTGTTGGTATTGCTACAGTTGATATTCTTGCAGTTGATATTGTTACAGTTTATATTGTTACTGTTGATATTGTTACTATTGATATTGTTACTAATAATATTGTTACTGTTGATATTGTTACTGTTGATATTGTTACTGTTGATATTGATACTGATGATATTTTAATCTTGCTATTGATGTTGTTGATATTGTTACTGTTGATATTATTACTGTTGATATTGTTACTGTTGATATTGTTGTTGTTGATGATGTTGTCGATATTGTTACTGTTGATATTGTTACTGATAATATTGTTACTGTTGATATTGTTACTGTTGATATTGTTACTGTTGATATTGATACTGATGACATTTTAATCTTCATATTGCAGTTGTTGATATTGTCACTGTTGATATTGTTACTGTTGATATTGTTACTGTTGATATTGTTGTTGTTGACATTGTTGTTGATGATATTGTTACTGTTGATATTGTTGTTGATGTTGTTGATATTCATGTTGTTGATATTGTTACTGTTGATATTGTTACTGTTGATATTGTTGTTGCTGATAATGTTGTTGTTCATATTGATACTGTTGACATTGTTACTGTTGATATTGTTGTTGTTGATATTGTCACCATTGCTATTATTACTGTTGATATTGTTACTGTTGATAATGTTGTTGTTGATTTTGTGACTGTTGATATTGTTACTGCTGATATTGTTGTTGTTGATATTGTTACTGTTGATATTGTTACTGTTGCTATTGCTGTTGATATTGTTACTGTTGATGTTGTTACCGATGATATTGTTACTGTTGATATTGTTACTGTTGATATTGTTACTGTTGATTTTGTTACATTTGATACTGTTGTTGATGTTGTTGTTGATATTGTTACTGTTGATGTTGTTGATGTTGTTGTTGATATTGTTACTGTTGATATTGTTCTTGTTGATATTGTTACTTTTGCTATTGTTACTGCTGCTGATGTTACTGTAGATATTGTTACAGTTGATATTGTTGTTGATATTGTTCCTGTTGATATTGTTACTGTTGAAGCTGTTACTGTTCATATTGTTACTGTTCATATTGTTGCTATTGATATTGTTGTTGATATTGATACCGTTGATATTGTTACTGTTGTTACTGTAGAGATTGTTACTGTTGATATTGTTACTGTTGATATTGTTACTGTAGAGATTGTTACTGTTGATATTCTTATTGCTGTTATTGTTATTGTTGATATTGTTACTGTTGAAATTGTTAATCTTGATATTGTTATTGTTGATATTGTTACTGCTGTTACTGTTATTGTTGATATTGTTACTGTTGATATTGTTACTTTTGATATTCTTACTGTTGATATTGTTACTGTTGATATTGTTGTTGCTATTGTTACTGTTGATATTCATACTGTTGATATTCTTACTGTTGACATTGTTACTGTTGAAATTGTTAATCTTGATATTGTTATTGTTGATATTGTTACTGCTGTTACTGTTATTGTTGATATTCTCACTGTTGATATTGTTGTTGTTGATATTGTTACTGTTGATATTCATACTGTTGATATTCTTACTGTTGATATTGTTACTGTTGATATTGTTGTTGTTGCTATTGTTACTGCTGTTATTGTTATTTTTGATATTGTTACTGTTGATATTCTTACTGTTGATATTCTTACTGTTGATATTCTTACTGTTGATGTTGTTACTATTGATTGTGTTACTGTTGATGATGTTGTTGATATTGTTACTGTTGATATTGTTAGTGTTGAAATTGTTGTTTTTGATATTGTTGTTGATATTGCTACTGTTGATGTTACTGTTGATATTGTTACTGTTGATATTGTTACTGTTGACATTCTTACTATTGATTTTCTTACTTTTGATACAGTTTCTTTTGATATTGTTACTGTTGATATTCTTACTGTTGATATTGTTACTGTTGAAATTGTTGTTGTTGATATTCTTACTCTTGATATTCTTACTCTTGATATTGTTACTGTTGATATTGTTACTGTTGATATTGTTTCTTTTGATACTGTTGATATTCTTACTCTTGATATTGTTACTGTTGATATTGTTACTGTTGATATTCTTACTCTTAATATTGTTACTGTTGATATTGTTGATATTGTTACTGTTGATATTATTACTTTTGATAATCTTACTGTTGATATTCTTACTGTTGATATTGTTAGTTGTTGATATTGTTATTGATATTGTCACTATTTATATTGTTACTGCTAATACTGTTACTGTTGATATTGATCCTGTTGATATTCTTACTGCTGATATTCTTACTGTTGATATTCTTACTGTTGATATTCTTACTGTTGATATTGCTGTTATTGATATTGTTACTGTTGATATTGTTGCTGATGTTGTTTTTGATATTGTTACTGTTGATATTGTTACTGTTGATACTGTTGTTGTTATTGTTTCTGTTGATATTGTTTCTGTTGATATTGTCACTGTTGATATTGTTACTGTTGATATTGTCACTGTTGATATTGTTGATATTGTTGTTGTTGATATTGTTATTGTTGATATTTGTTCATGTTTATATTGTTACTGTTGATATTGTTACTGTTGATATTCTTACTGCTAATATTGTTACGGTTGATATTGTTGATATTGTTGTTGATATTGTTACTGTTGATATTGTTACTGTTGTTATTGTTACTGTTGATATTGTTACTGTTGACATTCTTACTATTAATTTTCTTACTTTTGATAGTTTCTTTTGATATTGTTACTGTTGATATTGTTACTGTTGATATTGTTGTTGATATTGTTACTGTTGATATTGTTCCTGTTGATATTTTAATCTTGGTATTGATGTTGTTGATATTGTTACTGTTGATATTGTTTCTGTTGATATTGTTTCTGTTGCTATTTTAATCTTGATATTGATGTTTTTGATATTGTTAATCTTGATATTGTTACTGTTGATATTGTTAATATTTTTACTTTTGATATTGTTACTGTTGATATTGTTACTCTTGATATTGTTACTGTTGATATTGTTGTTGATGTTGGTATTTTTAATGTTGATATTGTTACTTTTGATATTGTTACTGTTGATATTGTTGTTGTTGCTATTGTTACTGTTGTTATTGTTACTGTTGATGTTGTTTTTGATAATGTTACTGTTGGTTTTGTTACTTTTGCTGTTACTGTTGATATTGTTGTTGTTGATATTGTTACTGTTGATATTGTTACTGTTGATATTGTTATTGTTGATATTGTTACTCTTGATATTGTTTCTCTTGATATTGTTACTGTTGATATTGTTACTGTTGATATTGTTACTTTTGATATTGTTACTTTTGATATTCTTACTGTTGATATTCTTACTGTTGATATTGTTAGTTGTTGATATTGTTATTGATATTGTCACTATTTATATTGTTACTGCTAATATTGTTACTGTTGATATTGTTACCGTTGATATTCTTACTGCTGATATTTTTACTGTTGATATTGTTACTGTTGATATTGTTACTGTTGATATTGTTGTTATTGATATTGTTACTGTTGATATTGTTGTTGCTGATGTTGTTTTTGATATTGTTACTGTTGATATTGTTACTGTTGATATTGTTACTGTTGATATTCTTACTGCTAATATTGTTACGGTTGATATTGTTGTTGATATTGTTGTTGATATTGTTACTGTTGATATTTGTTAATGTTTATATTGTTACTGTTGATATTGTTACTGTTGATATTGTTACTGTTGATATTGTCACTGTTGATATTTTTACTGTTGATATTCTTACTGCTAATATTCTTACTGTTGATATTGTTACTGTTGATATAGTTACGGTTGATATTGTTGTCATTGATATTGTTGTTGTTGATATTGTTATTGCTGATATTGTTACTGTTGCTATTGTTGCTGTTGATATTGTTACTGTTGATATTGTTGTTATATTTTTACTGTTGATATTGTTACTGCTGATATTGTTGTTGATGATAATGTTACTGTTGATATTGTTACTGTTGATATTGTTACTGTTGATATTGTTGTTGATATTGTTACTGTTGATATTGTTCCTGTTGATATTTTAATCTTGGTATTGATGTTGTTGATAGTGTTACTGTTGATATTGTTACTGTTGATATTGTTTCTGTTGATATTGTTTCTGTTGATATTTTAATCTTGATATTGATGTTTTTGATATTGTTAATCTTGATATTGTTACTGTTGATATTGTTAATATTGTTACTTTTGATATTGTTACTGTTGATATTGTTACTCTTGATATTGTTACTGTTGATATTGTTGTTGATGTTGGTATTTTTAATGTTGATATTGTTACTTTTGATATTGTTACTGTTGATGTTGTTGTTGATAATGTTACTGTTGGTATTGTTACTTTTGATGTTACTGTTGATATTGTTGTTGTTGATATTGTTACTGTTGATATTGTTATTGTTGATATTGTTACTCTTGATATTGTTTCTCTTGATATTGTTACTGTTGATATTGTTAATGTTGATATTGTTACTCTTGTTATTTGTTTCTGTTGCTATTGTTACTCTTCATATTGTTACTGTTGATATTGTTAATAGTGATATTGTTACTCTTGTTATTTGTTTCTGTTGCTATTGTTACTGTTGATATTGTTAATGTTGGTATTGTTACTGTTGAAACTGTTGTTGATGTTGTTGTTGACATTGTTAATGTTGATACTGTTACTTTTGATGTTGTTGATATTTTTACTGTTGATATTGTTACTGTTGATATTGTTATTGTTTCTGTTGATATTGTTACTGTTGATATTGTTGCAGTTGATATTGTTACTGTTGATATTGTTACTGTTGATTTTGTTGTTGTTGATAATGTTACTATTGTTATTGTTACTGTTGATATTGTTACTGTTGATATTGTTGTTGTTGATAATGTTACTATTGTTATTGTTGCTGTTGACATTTTTACTGTTGATATTGTTACTGCTGATATTCTTGTTGTTGATATTGTTATTTTTGATATTGTTAAGAACATAAAAACAATAGAAGTAAGAACAGGAGTAGGCCATACAGCCCCTTGAGCCTGCTCTGCCATTCAATAAGATCATGGCTGATCATCCCTATCAAATCCACTTTCCTGCCCAATCTCCATAGCCCTCGATTCCCCTAGAGTCCAAAAATCTATCTGTCTAAGCCTTGAATATTTTCAAAGACTCAGCATCCACAGCCCTCTTGGGCAGAGAATTACAAAGATTCACAACCCTCTGAGTGAAGAAATTCCTCCTCATCTCGGTCTTAAATGGCCTACCCCTTAGCCTGAGCCTTTGCCCCCTAGTTCTAGTCACTCCAGCCAGGGGAAACAACCTCTCAGCATCTATCCTGTCAATCCCCCTCAGAATTTTGTATGTTTCAATGAGATCACCTCTCATTCTTCTAAACTCCAGAGAGTATAGGCCCATTCTACACACTCTCCCATCATAGGACAGCCCTCTCATCCCAGGAATCAATCTAGTGAACCTTCGTTGCACCGCCTCCAAGGCAAGTATATCCTTCCTTAGATAAGGAGACCAAAGCTGTGCACAGTACTCCAGGTGTGGTCTCACCAAGGCCCTGTACAATTGTAGCAAGACTTCCTTACTCTTATACTCCAACCCCCTTGCAATAAAGGCCAACATGCCATTTTCCTTCCTTATTGCTTGCTGTACCTGCATGCTAGCTTTCTGTGTTTTTTTCACAAGGACACCAAAATCACTCTGAACACCAACATTTAAAATGTTCTCACCATTTCAAAAATATTCTGTTTTTCTATTATTCCAACTAAGTGAATAACATCAAATTTCATTACATTATACTCCATCTGCCACCTTACTGCCCACTCACTAAGTCTGTCTCTATCCCTTTGCAGACTCTTTGTGTTCTCCTCACAGCTTACTGTCCCACCTAGCTTTGTATCAACAGAAGACTTGGATACATTACACTCGGTCCCTTCATCTAGGTCATTAATATAGATTGTAAATAGCTGAGGCCCCAGCACTGATCCTTGTGGCACCCTACTAGTTACAGCCTGCCAACCTGAAAAAGACCTGTTTATCCCTACTCTCTGTTTGCTGTCTGTTAACTAATCCACTATCCATGCTACTGTATTACCCCCAACCGCATGAGCACTTATCTTGTGTAATAACCTTTTTATGTAGCACCTTATCGAATGCCTTTTGGAAATCCAAATATACTACATCCACTGTTTCCCCTTTATCTACCTGCTAGTTACATCCTCAAAAAACTCTAATAAATTTTTCAAACACAACTTCCCTTTCATAAAACCATGTTGACTCTGCCTAATCATGTTATGATTTTCTAAGTGCCCTGATACCACTTCCTTAACAATGGATTCCAGCATTTTCCCAACAACTGATGTCAGGCTAACTGGCCAGTAGTTCCCTGTTTTCTCTCTCCTTCCTTTCTTGAATAGCGGTGTTATATTTGCTACCTTCCAATCCGCTGGGACCATTCTAGAATCTAGAGAATCTTGGAAGATCAAAACCAATGCATCCACTATCTCTTCAGCTACCTCTTTTAGAACCCTAGGATGTAGGCTATCAGGTCCAGGGGATTTGTTGGTTTTTAGTCCCATTAGTTTCTCTAGTACTTTTTCTCTACTTATATTAATTACGTTAAGTTCCTCACCCTCATTAAACCCTTGGTTCCCCATCATTTTTGGTATGCTTTTTGTGTCTTCTACTCTGAAGACAGATACAAAATATTTGTTTAATGTTTCGGCCATTTCCTTATTCCCCATAATAATTTCTCCTGTCTCAGCCTCTAAGGGACCAACGTTTACGTTTGCTACTCTCTTCCTTTTTACATACTTGTAGAAGCGCTTACAATCTGTTTTTATATTTCTTGCTAGTTTTCTCTTATATTCTATTTTTTCCCTTTTCATCAATGTTTTGGTTATCCTTTGCTGGTTTCTGAAACTCTCCCAATCTTCAGGCTTACTACTATTCTTTGCAACATTATTAGCTTCTTCTTTCAATCTAATGCTATCCTTAACTTCTTTAGTTAGCCACGGATGGATCACGGATGCTTTGACCTTATTCTCTACTGCTCTGCTACCGATAAACTCTCTGTCCCTTCCTGTCACACTCTGCTTATTTTTACTCAATGGAATGTATTTTTGTTGAGAATTATTTTAAAAAATTTAAATGCTAGCCACTGCTTATCTACCACCATACCTTTTAAGCAATTTTTCTAATCTACCTCAGCCAACTCACCCCTCATACCTATGTAATTGGCTTTATTTAACTTTAAGACTCTCGTTTCAGACTTAGGCAAGTCACTCTCAAAATTAATGTGAAATTCTATCGTATTATGATCACTCTGCCCCAGAGGATCCTTTACTATGAGATTGCTAATTAACCCTGTCTCATTACATAGTACAAGATCTAAAATAGCCTGTTCCCTGGTTGGTTCCATGACATATTGTTCTAGGAAACTGTCCTAAATGCATTCCATGAACTTGTCCTCCAGACTACCTTTGCAAATTTGATTTGTCCAGTCTATATGAAGATTAAAGTCCCCCACGATTATTGCACTATCTTTGTTACAAGCTTCTACTATTTCTTGATTAATATTCTGTTCAATGATATAGCTACTGTTAGAGACCCCTTGTTATTCCTCATCTCCACCCATACTGATTCTACTTGCTGATCTTCTCAGCCAAGATCCTTTCTTGCTGCTGTCCTTATGTTATCCTTTATTATCAGGGCTACCCCGCCTTCTTTTCCATTCTGCCTGTCTTTTCAAAACATCAAGTACCCTGGAACAATTAGTTCCCAACCTTGGTCACCTTGCAACCACATCTCTGTAATGGCTATTAGATCAAACCCATTTATCTCTATTTGTGCCACTAGTTCATCTATCTTGTTACAAATGCTTCGTGCATTCAGATAAAGAGCTTTTAATTAAAAAAATTTACCATTATTCCCTGCTTTCACCTTATTCTCGACTGCACTGCTACCGATAAACTCTCTGTCCCTTCCTGTCACACTCTGCTTATTTTTACCCAAATCACTACACTGCTCTATTGCCTTGACCTTTCTCTTTCGATTTCTAAATTTCCCCTCACCTGACCCCTCCCCCCACTTTCTTAGTTTAAAACCCTATCTACAACCCTAGTTATTCAATTTACCAGGACACTCTGGTTTAAGTGGAGCTCGTCCTGACAGAACAGCTCCCTCTTTCCCCAGTACTAATGCCCGTGCCCCAAGGGGGGGGAAGAGGAGAGGGAGAGCAATAGTGATAGGGGATTCAATAGTTAGGGGAGCAGACAGGCGTTTCTGCGGCCGCAGACATGACTCCAGGATGGTATGTTGCCTCCCTGGTTCCAGGGTCAAGGATGTCACTGAACGGCTGCAGGGCATTCTGAGGGGGGAGGGTGAACAGCCAGAGGTCGTGGTCCATATCGGTACCAACGACATAGGTAGAAAGAGGGATGAGGTCCTGCAGGCAGAGTTTAGGGGGCTAGGAAAGAGGTTAAAAAGCAGGACCTCAAAGGTAGTAATCTCCGGATTACTACCAGTGCCATGTGCTAGTGCGTACAGAAATAGGAAGATAGCGCAGATGAATGCATGGCTGCAGAGATGGTGCGGGAGGGAGGGCTTTAGATTCCTGAGGAATTGGAACCGTTTCTGGGGAAGGTGGGACCTCTACAAGCCAGACGGATTGCACCTCAACGGGAATGGGAACAATACCCTCGCGGGAGGGTTTGCTAGTGCTGTTGGGGAGGGTTTAAACTAGCTTGGCAGGGGGATGGGAACCTAAGTATAGAGTCAATAGGGAGGGAAGAAAAACTGGAATTGGAAAACAAAATCATAGAAAGTAAATTGGATGGACAGAGGAATCAAGGGCTAGATAGTAGTCAACAAGGAGGTTTTCCTGTACTAAATGATATATACTTCAATGCAAGGAGTACAGCGAACAAGGCAGATGAGCTGAGGGCACATGTAGATACTTGGGACTATGATATTTGGCCCGAAAATTAGACCTAATACGCGAGAGTACGCACTGTGTACTCTCGCGTTTTAGGTCTCCAATTGCCGGTTTCCTGCATGCACTGCGCATGCGCGGGAAACCGGCACTTCGTGAATTCAAAAGGGGGCGGTTCCTAAGTGAACCGCGTGCGCGCTACAGGCTGCACGCACGCAGTGCACTTAGTTATTTTTGCAGCTTTGAACGCGCAGGTAAGCATGGAAGATTTTACACATGAAGAAAGGAGGCGTAAGACCCTCTTTTAACAAGGTAAGTAGTTAATTAAGTATTATTTTAAAAAAATTTCAACAGGTTTATCTTTTTTAGAGACTTTAAAGAAAGGTAAGTTTATTTTTATAACTTTTAAAAAGATTTTAAATTTTTTCAAAAATTTTATTTTTTGTTTAAAGTGGTTAATTTATTTAACTATACTTATTTTATTAATGTGATGGCTTTTTTTAAAATTTAATTGAGGTTTAGCTGTTCTTTTGGGGGTGTGTAGGATTCATAGCTTTGACAGCTCTTGCTGTGAAAACTATGAATGAAAGATGGTGTGCTGCCATTGGCTCTAACTGAATCACGTGATCCCAGAGCTCGCACGAACTAATTGCGTCTCTGGGTCACGTAAGCACTGCACAGCTGCATGTGGGACTGGCCTTGAAACTAAAGTTCGTGTGGGCCCGGAGGAAAAAGGTAGGCGCGGAGTGAGATATCGCGGGGAAGCCTTACCCCCGCGGGAACACTCACTGTTTAATTTCTGGGCCAATAGCTATTACAGAGACGTGGCTGAAAGAGGGGCAGGTATGGCAACTCAACATTCCTGCTTACAGGATTTTCAGACGGGATAGAGAGGGAGGTAAAAAGGGAGGGGGGGGTCGCGATATTGATTAAAGAAACTATTACAGCTGTGAGGAGGGGTAATATGTTGGATGGATCATCAAATGAGGCCATATGGGTCGAATTGAAAAACAAAAAAGGGGCGATCACACTGCTGGGAGTGTACTACAGACCCCCAAACAGTGAGAGGGAGATAGAAGAACAAATATGTAGACAAATTTCTGAGAAGTGCAAAAACTATAGGGCAGTAATAGTAGGGGATTTCAACTACCCCAATATTAACTGGGATAAAATTAGTGTGAAGGGTATAGAGGGTGCAGAATTCCTAAAATGCATCCAGGAGAACTTTTTTAGCCAGTATGTAGCAAGTCCAACAAGGGAGGGGGCGGTTCTGGACTTAGTTTTAGGGAATGAAGCTGGGCAGGTAGAAGGCGTATCAGTGGGGGAGCATTTTGGTGCTAGTGGCCATAATTCTGTTAGATTTAAGGTAGTTATGGAAAAGGACAAGGATGGACCAGGAATAAAAATTCTAAATTGGGGAAAAGCATATTTTGCTAAGCTCAGAGGGGATTTAGCCATAGTGGACTGGAAACAGCTACTTGAAGGTAAATCAGTGTCAGAGCAGTGGGAGGTATTCAAGGAGGAGATCCGGAGGGTTCAGACCAAATATGTACCCTTAAAGAAAAAAGGTGGGACTAACAAATCTAGAGCCCCCTGGATGTCTAGGGACATACAAGGTAGGATAAAGAAAAAAAGGGAGGCGTATGACAGATACCGAGGGCTAAATACTCCAGAATCTTTAGAGGAGTACAGAAAGTGCAGGGATGCAATTAAAAAGGATATTAGGAAAGCAAAGAGAGAGCATGAAAAATTCTTGGCAAGTAAAATCAAGGAAAACCCAAAGATGTTTTATAAATATATTAAGAGTAAGAGGATAACTAAAGAAAGGGTAGGGCCTATTAGAGATCATGAGGGTAATCTGTGTGTGGAGGCGGGAGACGTCGGTAGGGTTCTTAATGAATACTTTGCGCCTGTTTTCACAAAGGAGAGGGGCGAAGCAGACATTGCTATCAGGGGGGAGGACTGTGAAATATTAGATGAAATAAACATAGTGAGAAAGGAAGTATTAAGGGGTTTAGCAGCTTTAAAAGTGGATAAATCCCCAGGCCCGGATGAAATGTATCCCAGGCTGTTAAGCGAAGCAAAAGAGGAAATAGCAGAGGCCCTGACCATCATTTTCCAATCCTCTCTGGCTTCAGGTGTGGTGCCGGAGGACTGGAGGACTGCTAATGTGGTACCCTTGTTTAAAAAGGGAGAAAAGGATAGACCGAGTAATTACAGGCCAGTCAGCCTAACCTCGGTGGTGGGAAAATTATTGGAAAGAATTCTGAAGGACAGGATAAATCTTCATTTAGAAAGACACGGATTAATCAAGGATAGTCAGCGCGGATTTGTTAAGGGAAGGTCGTGTCTGACAAACTTGATTGAATTTGTTGAGGAGGTAACAAGGAGGGTAGATGAGGGTAGTGAGTTTGATGTAGTGTATATGGACTTTAGCAAGGCTTTTGATAAAGTTCCACATGGCAGACTGGTCACGAAGTTAAAAGCCCATGAGATCCAGGGCAAAGTGTCAAGTTGGATTCAAAACTGGCTCGGAGGCAGGAAGCAGAGGGTAATGGTTGATGGGTGTTTTTGTGACTGAAAAGCTGTTTCCAGTGGGGTTCCGCAGGGCTCAGTACTCAGTCCCTTGCTTTTTGTGGTATATATCAATGATCTAGACTTGAATATAGGGGGTATGATTAAGAAGTTTGCAGATGATACTAAAATCGGCTGTGTGGTTGATACTGAAGAAGGAAGCTGTAGACTGCAGGAAGATATCAATAAATTGGTCAGGTGGGCAGAACAGTGGCAAATGGAATTCAATCCGGAGAAGTGTGAGGTAATGCATTTGGGGAGGGCTAACAAGGAAAGGGAATACACATTAAATGGTAGGACACTGAGTAGAGTAGAGGAACAAAGGGACCTTGGAGTGCATGTCCACAGTTCACTGAAGGTAGCAGGCCAGGTAGATAAGGTGGTTAAGAAGGCATACGGAATGCTTGCCTTTATTAGCCGTGGCATAGAATACAAGAGCAGGGGGGTTATGCTTCAACTGTATAAAACACTAGTTAGGCCACAGCTGGAGTACTGCACGCAGTTCTGGTCACCACATTACAGGAAAGATGTGATTGCACTAGAGAGGGTGCAGAGGAGATTTACAAGGGTGTTGCCGGGAGTAGAGAATCTTAGCTATGAGGAAAGACTGGATAGGCTGAGTCTGTTTTCCTTGGAACAGAGGAGGCTGAGGGGAGACCTTATTGAGGTGTATAAAATTATGAGGGGCAGAGATAAAGTGGATAGAAAGGACCTATTTCCCTTAGCAGAGGGGTCAAAAACCAGGGGGCACAGATTTAAAGTAATTGGTGGAAGGTTTAGAGGGGATTTGAGGGGAAATTTCTTCATCCAGAGGGTTGTGGGGGTCTGGAACTCACTGCCTGAAAGGGTGGTAGAGGCAGAAACCCTAAACCACATTTAAAAAGTACTTGGATGTGCACTTGGGATGCTCTAACCTGCAGGGCTACGGACCAAGAGCTGGGAAGTGGGATTAGGCTGGATAGCTCTTTGTTGGCCGGCGCGGACATGATGGACCGAAATGGCCTCCTTCCGTGCTGTAACTTTCTATGATTCTATGATTCTATGATCAGTTCAAAACCCTTCTTCCCACACCATTCTTTGAGCCAAACATTTAACTCTCTGATCTGCTTGACCCTATGCCAATTTGCACCTGGCTCAGGTAGTAATCCACAGAGTATTACCCTTGAGGTTCTGCTTATTAATTTAGAATCTAGCTCCTCAAACTCCCTCAGCAGAATCTCATTCTTAGTTCTACCTATGTCGTTGGTTCCTACATGGACCATGACAACTAGATCCACTTCCACTCCAAGTTCTTCTCCAGCCACGAGGAGTTATCCTTAACCCTGGCACCGGGCAGGCAACACAGCCTTCGGGACTCTCTTTCGTGGTTGCAGAGAACAGTAGCTATCCCCCTGACTATACTGTCCCCTACCACTACCACATTCCTTCCTTCTCCCCCCACTTGGATGGGCCCCTGTACCACGGTGCCGTGGTCAGTTTGCCCATCCTCGCTGCAGTCTTTTTCCTCATCCATACAGGTAGCAATTACCTGTTGGACAAGGTCAAGGGCTGAGGTTCCTCCATCACCACATCCTGGGTCCCCATACCTGCCTGACTCACAGTCACACCCTCCTGTCCCTGACCACTGACGAACTCTAAAGTACTACTTAAGCTGAAGGGTGTGACTACCTCCTGGAACAAAGTGCCCAGGTAAATCTCCCCCTCTCTGATGCATCGCAATGCCTACAGCTCGTACTCCAGTTCAACAACTCTGAGCCGAAGATTGTGGAGTTGCAGACACTTACTGCAGATGTGATTGCTCGGGATCGCGATGCTCTCCACAAACTCCCACATGCTGCAGTTACGACACATCACCTGCCCTGCCATCTCTAACCTTTTATACAATCGATATTTTAGTTTTATTGTTTGATTATTTTGTCTAGTTTAAGTTGTTAATTTAATAAGTACGAGCAAGATACAGTTTCCCAACTCTTAATTAAACTCTCCTTCCCTAACTCAGCGGCCACAAAAAGCTGCAATGCTCACCAACCAATCACCTACCTGCTCTCCTGTGACGTCACTCTTTGATTTTATTTTTTGTTTTTGAATCAGAGCCTCGCGCTGCCGCTGCTTTAATTCAGCTCCGCTCTCGGGCCGCTCTTTATCCTCTCGCCGCTGCTTTAATTCAGCTCCGCTCTCGGGCCGCTCTTTATCCTCTCGCCGCTGCTTTAATTCAGCTCCGCTCTCGGGCCGCTCTTTATCCTCTCGCCGCTGCTTTAATTCAGCTCCGCTCTCGGGCCGCTCTTTATCCTCTCACCGCTGCCGCTGCTTTAATTCAGCTCCGCTCTCGGGCCGCTCTTTATCCTCTCACCGCTGCCGCTGCTTTAATTCAGCTCCGCTCTCGGGCCGCTCTTTATCCTCTCGCCGCTGCTTTAATTCAGCTCCGCTCTCGGGCCGCTCTTTATCCTCTCGCCGCTGTCACTGCTTTAATTCAGCTCCGCTCTCGGGCCGCTCTTTATCCTCTCGCCGCTGCCACTGCTTTAATTCAGCTCCGCTCTCGGGCCGCTCTTTATCCTCTCGCCGCTGCCGCTGCTTTAATTCAGCTCCGCTCTCGGGCCGCTCTTTATCCTCTCGCCGCTGCCGCTGCTTTAATTCAGCTCCGCTCTCGGGCCGCTCTTTATCCTCTCGCCGCTGCCGCTGCTTTAATTCAGCTCCGCTCTCGGGCCGCTCTTTATCCTCTCGCTGCTGCTTTAATTCAGCTCCGCTCTCGGGCCGCTCTTTATCCTCTCGCCGCTGCCACTGCTTTAATTCAGCTCCGCTCTCGGGCCGCTCTTTATCCTCTCGCCGCTGCCGCTGCTTTAATTCAGCTCCGCTCTCGGGCCGCTCTTTATCCTCTCGCCGCTGCCGCTGCTTTAATTCAGCTCCGCTCTCGGGCCGCTCTTTATCCTCTCGCCGCTGTCACTGCTTTAATTCAGCTCCGCTCTCGGGCCGCTCTTTATCCTCTCGCCGCTGCTTTAATTCAGCTCCGCTCTCGGGCCGCTCTTTATCCTCTCGCCGCTGTCACTGCTTTAATTCAGCTCCGCTCTCGGGCCGCTCTTTATCCTCTCGCCGCTGCTTTAATTCAGCTCCACTCTCGGGCCGCTCTTTATCCTCTCGCCGCTGTCACTGCTTTAATTCAGCTCCGCTCTCGGGCCGCTCTTTATCCTCTCGCCGCTGCTTTAATTCAGCTCCGCTCTCGGGCCGCTCTTTATCCTCTCGCCGCTGTCACTGCTTTAATTCAGCTCCGCTCTCGGGCCGCTCTTTATCCTCTCGCCGCTGCTTTAATTCAGCTCCACTCTCGGGCCGCTCTTTATCCTCTCGCCGCTGTCACTGCTTTAATTCAGCTCCGCTCTCGGGCCGCTCTTTATCCTCTCGCCGCTGCCGCTGCTTTAATTCAGGTCCGCTCTCGGGCGGCTCTTTATCTTCTTGCCACTGCCATTAATATTGTTACTGTTGATATTGTTACTGTTGATATTGTTACTGTTGATATTGTTACTGCTGATATTGTTACTGTTGATTTTGTTGTTGTTGATATTGTTATTTATATTATTGTTGATATTGTTGTTGATGTGTGAAAGGGTGGGGAGTTGGATGGGTTACAGTGTGTGTGAAAGGGTGGGGAGTTGGATGGGTACAGTGTGTGTGAAAGAGTGGGGAGTTGGATGGGTTACAGTGTGTGTGAAAGGGTGGGGAGTTGGATGGGTACAGTGTGTGTGAAAGGGTGGGGAGATGGATGGGTTACAGTGTGTGTGAAAGGGTGGGGAGTAGGATGGGTTACAGTGTGTGTGAAAGGGTGGGGAGATGGATGCAGTACAGTGTTTGTGTGAAAGGGTGGGGAGTTGGATGGGTTACAGTGAGTGTGAAAGTTTGGGGATAAAAACAGAAAATGCTGGAAATACTCAGCAGATCAGGTAGCATCTGTGAAGAGAGAAACAGAGTTAACGTTTCAGCTCGATGACCTTTCGTCAGAACTGGAAAAAAGCAGGAAATGGAACAGATTTTTAAGCAAGTGTAGGAGCTGGGAAAGGGGGGAGGGGATGAAAGAACAAAAGGGAAGGTCTGTGATAGGATAGAAGGCAGGAGAGTTTAAGAGACATTAAGAGACATAAACAGATATTCAAGGCAAAAGGAGGTGGTAATGGGACAGGTTAAGGAACAAAGGATGGCTCTAGATGAAGTGTAAATTGCGCTGGCAGAATGAAAGACAGCTGCCATGTGGGAGAAAAGAAAAGAAAACACAAACATAAAAAAAGTGTGGAAAATATATATATATATATGATAGGGGCCGAGGTTATGATCTGAAATTGTTGAACTCTGTAATGAGTCCAGAAGGCTGTAAAGTGCCTAATCGAAAGACGAGGGGCTGTTCCTCAAGCTTATGTTGAGCTTCAGTGGAACAATGTAAGAGGCCTAGGACGGTGAGGTCTGAGTGGGAGTGGAGCGGAGAATTAAAGTGACAGGCGGCCGGAAGCTCGGGGTCCCCCTTAGGGACTGAACAGAGGTGTTCCGCAAAGCGGTCACCCAATCTGCGTTGGGTCTCCCCAATATAGAGGAGACCGCATTGTGAGCAGTGAATACAGTATACTAAATTGCAAGAAGTACAAGTAAATCGCTGTTTCACCTGGAAGGGGTGTTTGGGGCCCTGGAGTGTTTGGGGCGTTGGATGGGGTATAATGTGTGTGTGAAAGGGTGGAGAGTTGGATGGGGTCCAGTGTGTGTGAAAGGGAGGGGAGTTGAATGGGGCACATTCTGTGTGAAAGGGTGGGCAGTTGGATGAGGTACAGTGTGTGTGTGAAAGGTTGGGGAGTTGGATGGGGTACAGTGTGTGTGAAAGGGTGGGGAGTTGGATAGGGTACAGTGTGTGTGTGAAAGGCTGGGGAGTTGGAAGGGATACACTGAGTGTGAAAGGGTGGGGAGTTGGATGGGGTATAGTGTGTAAGTCTGACATCGGTAGTGGGGGAAATGCTAGAGTCCATTATAAAAGATGTAATAGCAGAGCACTTGGAAAACAGTGACAGGATCGGACAAAGTCAACATGGATTTACAAAAGGTAAATCATGCTTGACTAATCTACTGGAATTTTTTGAGGATGTAACTAGTAGAATAGATAAAGGAGAACCAGTGGATGTGGTGTATTTGGACTTTCAGGAGGCTTTCGATAAGGTCCCGCATAAGAGATTAGCGTGCAAAGTTAAAGCACACGGGATTGGGGGTAAGGTACTGTCTTGGATCGAGAACTGGTTGGCAGACAGGAAGCAAAGAGTTGGAATAAACGGGTCTTTTTCCGAGTGGCAGGCAGTGACTAGTGGGGTACCGCAGGGATCGGTGCTAGGACCCCAGCTATTAACAATATATATAAATGATCTAGACGAGGGAACTAGATGTAATATCTCCAAGTTTGCAGACGACACAAAGGTGGGTAGGCGTGTGTGCTGTGAGGAGAATGCAAAGAAACTCCAGTATCATTTGGACAGGTTGGGTGTTTGGGCAGATGCATGGCAAATGCAGTATAATGTGGATAAATGCGACATTATCCACTTCGGTGGCAAAAACAGGAAGACAGATTATTATCTGAACGGCAATAGATTGGGAAAAGGGGAAGTGCAACGAGACCTGGGTGTCCTTGTGCACCAGTCGCTGAAGATAAGCATGCAGGTGCAGCAGACGGTTAAGAAGGCAAATGGTATGTTGACCTTCATAGCGAGAGGATTCGAGTACAGGAGCAAGGATGTCTTGCTGCAGTTGTACAGGGCCTTGGTGAGACCACACCTTGAGTATTGTGTGCAGTTTTGGTCATCTTATTTGAGGAAGGATGTTCTTGCCATGGAGAGAGTGCAGCGAAGATTCACCAGACTGATACCTGGGATGGCAGGAATGACGTATGAGGAGAGATTGGGTCAAACAGGCTTATATTCGCTAGAGTTTAGAAGAATGAGAGGGGATCTCATTGAAACTTATAAAATTCTAACAGGACTAGACAGACTAGATGCAGGAAGGATGTTCCCGATGGCGGGGGAGTCCAGAACCAGGGGTCACAGTCTAAGGATAAGGGGTAAGCCATTTAGGACTGAGATGAGGAGGAATTTCTTCACCCAGAGAGTGGTGAACCTGTGGAATTCTCTACCACACAAGGCAGTTGAGGCCAATTCATTACATATATTCAAGAAGGAGTTAGATATATTTCTTAAGGCTAAAGGGATCAAGGGATATGGGGAGAAAGCAGGGACAGGGTACTGAATTTGGATGATCAGCCATGATCTCATTAAATGGCGGAACAGGCTCGAGGGGCTGAATGGCCTACTCCATCTCCTATCTTCTATGTTTCTATGTGTGTGAAAGGGTGGGGAGTTGGAAGGGGTATAGTGTGTGCGAAAGGGTGGGGAGTTGGATGGGGTACAGTATGTGTGAAAGGGTGGGGAGTTGGATGGGGTACAGTGTGTGTAAAAGGTTGGGGAGTTGGATGGGTTACACTGAGTGTGAAAGCATGGGGAGTTGGATGGGGTACAGTGTGTGTGAAAGGGTGGGGAGTTGGATGGGGTACAGTGTGTGTGTGAGGGGGTGGGGAGTTGGATGGTGACAGTGTCTTTGTGAAAGGGTGGGGTGTTGGATGGTGAACAGTGTGTGTGAAAGGGTGGGAAGTTGGATGGGGTACAGTGTGTATGAAAGTGTGGGCAGTTGGATGGGGTACAGTCTGTGTGAATGGGTGGGGAGTAAGATGGGGTACAGTGTGTGTGAAATGGTGGGGAGTTGGATGGTGAACAGTGTGTGTGAAAGTGTGGGGAGTTGGATGGGGTACAGTCTGTGGGTGAAAGGGTGGGGAGATGCATGGGGTACAGTGCATGTGTGAAAAAGGGAAGAGTTGGATTGAATACAATGTGTGTCTGAAAGTCTAGGGAGTTGGATGGGGTACAGTGTGTGTGTGAAAGGGTGGGGAATTGGATGGGGTACAGTGTGTGTGAAAGGGTGGGGAGTTGAATGGGGTACAGTGTGTGTGAGAGGGTGGGGAGTTGGATGGGGTACAGTGTGTGTGTGAGGGTGGGGAGTTGGATGGGGTACAGTGTGTATGAATGGCTGGGAAGTTGGATGGGGTACAGTGTGTGTGAGAGGGTGGGGAGTTGAATAGGGAACAGTGTGTGTGAAAGGATGCGGAGTTGGATGGGGTACAGTGTGTGTGTGAATGTGTGGGGAGTTGCATGGGGTACATTTTGTGTGTGGAATTTTTGGGAGTTGGATGCGATACAGAGTATTTGAAATTGTTGGGAGTTGGATGGGGTACAGTGTGTGTGTGAGAGTGGGGAGTTGGATGGGGTACCGTGTGTGTGAAAGGGTGGGGAGTTGGATGGGGTACAGTGTGTGTGTGTGAGGGTGGGGAGTTGGATCGGGTAAAGTGTGTGTGTCAAAGGGTGGGGAGTGGGATCGGGTAAAGTGTGTGTGTGAAAACGTGATGAGTTGGATTGAATACATTGTGTGTCTGAAAGTCCAGAGTGTTGGATGGGGTATAGTGGGTGAGTGAAATAGTGGGGAATTGGATGAGGTACAGCGTGTATGAGAGGGTGGGGAGATTGATGGGGTACAGTGTGTGTGTGAGGGTGGGGAGTTGGATGGGGTACAGTGTGTGTGAGAGGGTGGGGAGTTGGATGGGGTACAGTGTGTGTGAGAGGGTGGGGAGTTGGATGGGGTACAGTGTGTGTGAGGGTGGGGAGTTGGATGGGGTACAGTGTGTGTGAGGGTGGGGAGTTGGATGGGGTACAGTGTGTGAGAGGGTGGAGAGTTGGATGGGGTACAGTGTGTGTGTGAGAGTGGGGAGTTGGATGGGGTACAGTGTATGTGAAAGGGTGGGGAGTTGGGTGGGGTACAGTGTGTGTGAGAGGGTTCGGGGATTTGGATGGGTTACATTGTGTTTGAGAGGGTGGGGATTTGGATGGGGTTCAATGTGTGTGTGAGGGTGGGGAGTTGGATGGGGTACAGTGTGTGTGAGAGGGTGGGGAGTTGGATGGGGTACAGTGTGTGTATGAGGGTGGGGAGTTGGATGGGGTACAGTGTGTGTGAGTGTGGGGAGTTGGATGGGGTACAGTGTGTGTGAGAGGGTGGGGAATTGGATGGGGTACAGTGTGTGTGAGGGTGGGGAGTTGGATGGGGTACAGTGTGTGTGAGGGTGGGGAGTTGGATGGGGTACAGTGTGTGTGTGAGGGTGGGGAGTTGGATGGGGTACAGTGTGTGTGTGAGGGTGGGGAGTTGGATGGGGTACAGTGTGTGTGAGAGTGGGGAGTTGGATGGGGTACAGTGTGTGTGTGTGAGAGGGTACGGGGGTTGGATGGGGTACAGTGTGTGTGAGGGTGGGGTGTTGGATGGGGTACAGTGTGTGTGTGAGAGGGTACGCGGGTTGGATGGGGTACAGTGTGTGTGAGCGGGTGGGGAATTGGATGGGGTACAGTGTGTGTGAGGGTGGGGAGTTGGATGGGGTACAGTGTGTGTGAGGGTGGGGAGTTGGATGGGGTACAGTGTGTGTGAAAGGGTGGGGAGTTGAATGGGGTACAGTGTGTGTGAAAGGGTGGGGAGTTGGATGGGGTACAGTGTGTGTGAAAGGGTGGGGAGTTGAATGGGGTACAGTGTGTGTGAAAGGGTGGGGAGTTGAATGGGGTACAGTGTGTGTGAAAGGGTGGGGGGTTGGATGGGGTACAGTGTGTGTGAAAGGGTGGGGAGTTGGATGGGGTACAGTGTGGGTGAAAGGGTGGGGAGTTGGATGGGGTACAGTGTGAGTGTGAGGGTGGGGAGTTGGATGGGGTACAGTGTGTGTGAGAGGGTGGGGAGTTGGATGGGGTACAGTGTTTGTGTGAAAGGGTGGGGAGTTGGATGGGGTACAGTGTGTGAAAGGGTGGGGAGTTGGATGGGGTACAGTGTGTGTGAGAGGGTGGGGAGTTGGATGGGGTACAGTGTGTGTGTGAGGGTGGGGAGTTGGATGGGGTACCGTGTGTGAAAGGGTGGGGAGTTGGATGGGGTACAGTGTGTGTGAGAGGGTGGGGTGTTGGATGGGGTACAGCGTGTGTGAAAGGGTGGGGAGTTGGATGGG